>JAAGEH010000426.1:6261705-6377962 GCA_011751065.1 Lasiurus cinereus | reverse complement strand
AAAGGCCCAGTGCACAAAATTCGTGCATGGGGGGCGTTCCCTCAGCCCAACCTGCTTGGTCATTTGCTCGCCTCTCACTAACCTCCCTGCCAGCCAGATTGCCTCACACAACCTGCTGCTTGCTCGTTTGGTCACTCCTCACTAACCCCTCACTGGCCTGGTCTCCCATGCAGACTGTTCAGTCAACTGTTCAGATGGTCACTTAGGCTTTTATATGTGTAGGTAGATGGGTTTTAAAGATACACATTTCAGGTAGAAGTAACAATTCAATGATAGCTAACTACTGTTAGGTTATACACTTTTAGAATATTTTGGATGTAATTTTAAAGTGCAAATTATTTATTTCTTGGGAGCCTTAGACTCTAGTCAGTGGGAAGACTTTTTGTATAAAAACACATTCTGCATAAACATTTTAATAAGAGACATTTATTCTCCTCCCTGTACAATATTGGCATTTTACATGAACTTGTTAGCTTGTTACAAGATGTTGTTTTGATTCTTTATGGAAATTGCTTCTGAAATGGTTTGTCATTTCTAGCTGAAAGTCAAAGAAAGTTGAAAATGCAAGACTGAGTTTGACAAATCTTAATAGTTTATTATGAGAAAGGGTTATATTGTCTGTAGGAAACATGTTTCTCTGTTGCTCATTGTAGTTAGTACTTCATGAAGTTAGAACTTCATGAAGGGATAAAGCTGGGAGAGTAACAATATCAGTATTATACAAAGGTTATTGGTTGCTCTTTATTTTTGATTTATAGGTAAAATTGGTGTACACGTTTGTAAAATTGGTGTATCTTTACCGCATTATAATTCAACATCTGTATACACTATAAAGTGATCACTATCAAAAGTCTAATTGTAGTCTTGGCCTGTGTGGTTCAGTTGCTTGGAGCATCATCCTGTGCAGCAAAAGGTCTCTGGATACAGGCCTGGGCACATATACCTAAGTTGCGGATTCAATCCCTGGTTGGGGCTTGCATGAAAGGCAGCCAGATCAATGTCTCTCTCACTCTTCCTCTCTTTCTTTCTCTTTCTCCCATCACCTCCTTTGCTCTCTCTCTCTAATAAAGAAATCAATAAAAACACATCCTCAGGTAAGGATTTAAAAAAATGGTCTAGTTAGCCCTAGCTGGTTTGGTTCAGTGGATAGAGCATCTGCCTGCAGACTGTAGGGTCCCAGGTTCAATTCTGGTCAAGAGCACATGCTTGGGTTGTGGCCTGATCCCAAGTAGGGGGTGTGCATGAGGCATCCAATCAATGATTCTCATCATTGATGTTTCTATCTCTTCCTTCCTTTCTGAAATCAATAAAAATATATTTTAAAAAATGATCTAGTTATACATCACCATTCGATTGATCCCTTCACCCATTTTGCCTTCCCTCAACCCACAAATTTATTCTCTATATGAGTTTTTCTTTATTATTATTTTGGTTTGTTTAGTATTCCACATATGAGTATAATCATAAGGTATTTGTCTTTCCCTTTTGGTCTTATTTCACTTAACATAATACCCTCAAGATCTATTCATGTTGTATCAAATGGCAAGATTTCCTTATTTTAAAAAAATATTTATTGGGGTGACATATACATCTTTTTTATGGATTAATAGTACTTTATTGTGTGTAAGTACCACATCTTTACCCATTCATCTGTTAGTGGGCACTTAGAGTGCTTCCATATCTTGGCTGTTGTAAATAAATAATGCTGCAATGAACGTAGGGATGTATATGTTTTCAAATTGGTGTTTTGAAAGTATTCTGATAAATACCAGAAGTGGAATTGCTTGGTCATAAGATAGTTCTATTTTTAATTTTTGTGAGAACTCTTGGCTGCACTGATTTACAATCTCACCACCAATGCACAAGGGTTCCTTTTCCCCCATATCTTCACCAATACTTCTTTATTGCTGATTTGTTAATAAAAGCCATTTTGACAGGTGGGCATTTCTCTGATGACTAGTGATGCTAAGCATCTTTTTTTTATGTCTATTGGACATCTGTATGTCCTCTTTGGAGAAATATATATTCAGGTACTCTGCCCATTTTTTAAAATCAGATTTTTTTTATGTTGAATTGTATGAGTTCTTTATATACTTTAGATATTAATCCCTTATTAGATATCTGATTTGCAAATTCTTCTACCATTCAGTAAGTTGTCTTTTTGTTTTGTAGATGGTTTCCTTTGGGGTACAAAAGCTTTGATGTAGTTCTATTTGTTTTGTTTTTGTTGTCTTTGCCCTAGGAGTCATAACCAAAAATAAATATTGCTAAGATAATATTGAAGAGTTATTGCTTATGTTTCTTTCCAGAAGCTCTATGGTTTCAGTTCCTACATTTAAGTCTTTAACCCATTTTGAGATTATTTTTGCAGATGGTATAAGAAAGTGGTCTAATTTCACTGCTTTTTGCATGGATCTGTTCAGCTTTATTGAAGAGACTGTCTTTACCACATTGCATATTCTTGCTTTGTCATAGATTAATTGACACATAAGCATGGGTTTATTTCTGGGCTCCCTGTTTCTTTGATCTATGTATCTGTTAATGTGCCAGTACCATACTGTTTTGATTGCTGTAATATTGTAGTATAATTTGGTGTCAGGTACTGTGATAGTTCAAACTTTCATCCTTTTTTTATCAAGATCGCTGTGGCTATTTGGGATCTTTTTGTTGGATTGACTTTTTATTAGCTCATAATGAATTATTTTCTAAAATCATTGTTGAAAGTATTACATGTGCCCTTTTTTTCCCTCCACTATGCAAAACTCACCTCCCACCCCAGGCCTTTACCACCCTATTGTCCGTGTCCATGGGGTTATGTATATATGCATACAAGTTCTTTGGTTTTATTTCATGTGGGGCACTTGGTTTTAAGTATTTTCTACATTGCGGTAGTGACATTCTTCACTAGCCCTATACAGTATTTCAATTTTAGTATAATACATATATCAATTCTCGAAATCGTATCTGGAATGAAACATCAAACTAAGTTCAAAAGTAATTATATTTTTATTTCAACTCTATAAAGTATACAACAGGCACTCGGCAATTACAGCTGCAGGAAAAATACAGAGCAAATCAAAGCAGGTTAAGTTTATGAAAAAGTTTTAATCTACATCAAAAGAGTGCAAGTGGTCAATGACCATTTGATGACAGTTGTTGCATTCTGACTAACAAAGAACTCTTTCATGTAGAACAAATTGTAAGAGAGCAATCAAGTAACCATAGCTATAAGAGTACAAAAGAACTGACCAGTTGTAAAAACATCATACATTGAAATAAATTTGATAGATGATGCTCAAAGAAATGTCCCTCTACTGGGAGAGCCCAAACCTCTGAGTCATTGTTAAGGTCCCAGAGCTTTCTATTGATGCAGGGGCCAATAGAGAGGAGGGCTAACAACACACTGCCAATGTTTAGCTTTCTAGGACTGTTGAAAACTTGTCTCATAAATGATTTGCATACACAAGAACTCAGAGAAAGCATCCTGTTTTGTTGAGTGGTGCACCAAGGTACTTTTTCATCATTGGTTTCATAACGAGGTTTGGTTAGCAGTCATTTTCTAGTTTTTCTTTTGAGTTGGACCTTTTGTTAATGGAGTCTATAAAATATACTAGAACTTGGTAGTACTAATCTTTTAAACTGAATCTGCACAGCTTAGCAAAACAGGAACACCTGTGTACAGACTGATAGTATGTCATATATTAATTTGACCTGCACATACATTTATACATTTCACAGAAATGACGCTGTATCTCATTAACAGATACACAGCTCTGGTACATTTAACAGAAATAAGAGAACAACTTCATCATTTCTGTAATTCATCAATATTATATAATAAAGGCTTATAAATTGTTAGCAGAAAGAACTGTAAAACGCAGCAAGCTAAGAAAGGACAACATTTTGAGGTGTGTTTGTCTTTGTCATGCAGCATAACACCAAATTTGTTTTTTTAAAATAGGATGCCATGAATTTAAGGCACTTGCAACAATGCCAGATAGCCAGGTCGTGTTCTAAACTATGGGACAGATGAGTAACAGTACAGTTGACATAATTTTCAATAATACTGACAATTATGACGTTAATTCAAGTCCACTTAGACCTAAAAACATTATTCAGTACAAATAAAATGAAATAATGCTGTGAAACACTAAAAGAAAGTTATATGTACCACAAAATATCACACAAAAATATCTATTTACATAAATATTTGTCTGTGGTCCTATTGTGAAAGAAAACATTGTTATGGATAATGCACAGATCACCTCTATTGCATGAAATCAGTTCCAATTGCCTTAATTTCAATATGGGAGCTGACTTCCTTCGATTTAAGTTTACCATCAGTGTAGTCATTTAGAAATGAAACAAGGAAAATTCAATAGTTAAATTTATATATTATACATGTGTAGCTCACATGCATATCCCATAATTTTAAATTAAAATTAGGACTTGTAAGGAATATAATAAACATAAATGTTTTAAATGCCACATGATTTTGATTCATATATTAATAACAAAGAAGGTACAAACATAAAAATCATTTATAGCAATTTTCCAGAAATCATTTTTTATAACGTATTTAATCTATCTCATATACACTTATGTTGTTCCTTTCCTTGGCAGTTTTCAGTTTTCCTGTGAGTCAAGATACACAGAAAGCCCTTATTTCCCATACTTGAAGTATTAACAAGTCAGTTAACAAATCAAATAAGTTGTCACTATTCTAACTTACCCGGATGTTCTTTAGTGTGGGAAAATAGAGAGGACATGAAAAATTGAGAAGTAAAGTGAGACACACTCTATGAAGCTGACCATGAATTTTAGCCCTAGTGTCTTCATTGAGACAAGATTTAAATCCTTAAAACCCAACGTTGAAAATTAAATGAATATTCTCTGTTAATATTTCTTGGATGATGCAGCTCACTTTAATTTCTGGGTGATTGTTTTAGACATCCTAATGCAATTCCATAGATGAAATTAACAAAGATGCAAAAACAAGTAGGAGAAATGACCTACAGGTACATAATTCTGAATATTACTGCTTCCTTCTCTATAGAACTTGCCCATGTTGGTTGTCTTAGACTTGAACCTCAGTTCCAAAACCCATAGTAAGTGCTAATCTCTGGGGCAATTGAGATATTTGAAAAGTTGCAGGATCAGATTATTTTACTTAAGAACTAGGTAACGTTAATATTCTAGCCTAACCAACTCTGTCTTTTAACAGAAATCACTGAACCTTAACTATAATGTCAAAATGGTATATTTAAAAAGTAATATAAAACTTCAAAGTTAACATCTGTAGCTAGACTTTAGATGGGTGTGTTTAATTTTATATTCTAAAATCTGATGAAGTGGATATTTTGGGGACTAGAGCAATTCTGAGAAATTGTAAGAGAGGGAAAAATTCAATAACATAAAAATAATATCTTAGAATGAAAGTTTTAATTTTAATTATAATATGCCCTTAATATTTTTATTCTCCAAATGTTTCTTAGATTATTATATTTTGATAAGATATACTCTAAAATTCAAACCATAATAATAACATATACCTTCTTGGATACAGTGTAATGATCTAGGTGGACATATTATTATTATTATTATTTTTGCAGAAATGTCTATACTTGTTTGACTTTTTAAAAAGCTCTCTACTGGAAAAATGCAAACCTCTATGTAATATACCAAATTCACACACAGTTCCAAAACAGGATGACAACTTGTAAGGTTATGCATTTGTCTGAGTAGATACAATGCTATTTATCTAGATAAAGCTTCCCAATGGTTCTGTTGCTTATGACAACTATTAATAGTCAACTGGCCTACAACAAAGGACTCAGTTTAAATTGTTGATCCTTTTTTCCACGTGAAAAAAAACAAAATAAGTGTGCTATTTTCAAATCCAACAGTTTCTAGAGAATATGGTATTTCAGGGTTGTAATATTTTTGTTCTATTTAGCTCACCTTATTGTTCTCCTTTCTACTTCCTTTCTACTTTCACATAGACTGATATCAGCTAATTCATGAAAAGATAATCAATATATGGCCAGGTTCTTGTCTTCTTCCCTGACCTCATAAGGAAGGTTTCTCATCTGATGAATAGACAAGTCTCAATGATTTTTGCTTGCTTCTTCCTTTTTTTTTTTTTTTGGAGGGGGAGAAGGGGTTCAGGCCTAAGACAAGAAGCTAGTTCAAACAGTTTTTAATCACCTTTCTCCCTCAACCCAAACTATGTTGTATAAGTAAAATCTGACAGGAGTTTGGTTTGATAAATTTAGTGGAAATGCTTGGGTCTCTGGCTACACATGTAATGATCAGAATTTGTGTTGTCTGTTTAGACACTGACATTTACAGATGAAAGATATACATAGCACCTATATAGTTTTTTATTTTTATTTTTTTGGATGAATCTTGATCCCTCTTCATCCCACCCCACCCTGACCCCAAGGGTTTATTTTTATAAAAGGGAATATTTTAAGCCTCAGTTTGAGGGTGTGTTAGGGTAATAAATAAAAACCAATTGGCTGCTAGTTACTTATTTCCAGGACCATCTTTAAACACAATACTTCCAAAAAATATGAAATGGTTGTGAATTGCTTTTTCCCCACTGTGTCATGCCAATTTATCAAAAACAAACGAATATCATGCATGTTGCTTTTTTTTTCAATTCCTCTGTGAAAAACGCATATATACCTGCTATGAGAATTCTCAGTAGAATCCATAGCAGTTGTGCTTTTAACATGTCAGTTTTTTAAATCTGTCAGAAAGGAAAGATAACATTCACTCTTGTCATCAGCACTGCTGGGAAATGAGATCATGGAGCTTCTAGCACTGGTTTGACATGAACTCTGTGACCAACAGATGCGTGGTCCGTGTTTGTACGGTATATACACCGGCCTGCGGTAATAGATCCTACAACCCTCACTTGAAGAAAGGGAAGAGCCCAGTTTTGTACCATAGAAATCTATCGTATCCTATATATTATTTTTTTTAAATCTTCTTGATAGTTCTAGCAAGGTGCAGACTCTCTTACTAGATTGGAGTGTTTCTTACTGTCTTTCAAATTAGAATTAGAGCGAAGCAAGATCAATGCAACAATAGAAAACTTCTTTTTTTTTTCTGGTGAGAGGCTTTTGCTTCAGGACCACCATGTCAACTGCTATTTTTAGGTTCAAACAGAAAACATGTAAAGAGCACTACTGTCGTCTAAGCAATAAGTCCTAATGCCACTGTAGTTACTGGAGCAGCATCGATCAAAGGCATCATGGTGACCCCGAGCACTAATCTTCTCTCTTTCCCTCAGGTTTGCTGGCAGCTGTGTCTCAGAAAAAGCTGTCTTCAGCAAGGCAGAAGCAGGTAAGAGAAATAACATTAGAAGTCTATGTCCCATCCTGAGTTGTCATCGGGGGGTGGTTCGTCATTGTCCTCAGGGAAACTGTCAAAATTGCTTGTGTCTGTGGGTGATGCAACCTAGAAGCGAGAGAAAGAACAGTAACAAGGTGTCTGAATTTTTATCAAAATCCCATGATAGATTTTAAAATAGCATTCTTTATTCATCCCCTAATGAAATGGCTGTGTTGTTTCTTTTATTTTAGCTTTTTGAGTGTCTACTGGATGACAGGTGTTGTGCTTGGTATAATGGGAGTCACAGTGGTGAGTACAAATAAATATGGTTCTTGCCCTTATGGAGTTATTACTCTAGTAAGAAATATATTGTGTGATTATAATTATAGATTTTTTATGATGATTTGATGTACATTTTGGTCAGTGCTATAAAGAGAAAAGGTGCCATGAGAGTATAAGTGTCGTCAGGAAAAGTCTTTTGGAAAAAAGTATTTTAAACCTATGAATCGTTGAGTTCGATCAACAAGGAATGGGCATGCAAAGGTCCTGAGGTGAGAGAGCAGACCATGCTGAAGTCACTAAGAGAGGCCCACTTGGCTGCTAAGAGAGAAGGGGAATGGGAAGATAAGTAAGTAAAAGGGGAGGAGTCCGGTTATAGAGAGCCTTGTAGGCCATCTGAAAGATTTTATATATTTATTCCATGCAGAATAATGAGCCATTTCTAAACTCAGTCAAAACTCTTGCAAATTTACTGGGCACAGTTCAATCTGTAGAGCATTGGTAAAAGTAGTGACGAAGCACACTTATTTTCCCTCATATTCTAATATTTACAATCATTTACAGATAAAAATGTACCCATTTAATATTACCACTACATAAATGGCGACCCATGATAAATTTAGTATGGGATAATTTAGGCTTAATATTTATTCCTTCAAGTTTCTCATTCTACTCTTGTTTTAAAAACACAACTTCATAAATGCAATTAGCATTTGTAATGTGAAACATGGTAATGCCGTTTTCCTTCTGTTTGTGAATAAACATGAACATTAGCAGGGAAATGAATCTTTAGAAGTAGGGAAATGTTTCTGTATAAAGAGCAGACTGGAGTTAGTCCTAGAAGAAGGGCATATATAATTGAATCAGGAATACAAATCAGCTCTCTCCCCTTAGTTAAGATGCAGCACATTTTATTAGACATACGCAGTACTGAATAAACAATATAAATGTGATCAACTAAAATCTATTTCAATTTAATATAGTCTCCTTAGTGGACTGGCTATTTAACAAAAGAGTTTGAGAATTTTTTTTCCTCCCCTATAGTCTGATAAAAGAAGAAAAGAGCATAGTTGTGTCTGATAATGCCTCAAAGTAATATGGGGGCAGTATTTCATCTTTTTGTGGCTGGGTTCTATTCCATTGTACATGTGTAAACATCTTCTGTATCCAATCGCCCATTAGAAGACACTTAGATTGTTTCCTTTCTTTGGCTATTGTGAATAATGCTACAGTAAATTTAGTAGTACAAATACCTTGATGAATTCAGTGTTTTCAAAATCCTGGGGGTAGATATCCAGAAAAGGGATTGCTAGGTATTATAATTGGTCTATTCAGAATATTTTTAGGACCCTCCATACTGTTTTCTATAGAGGCTACATCAATTTACATTCCCACCAGCAATGTGCCAGGGTTCTTTTCTCCAATTCCATTGCAATACTTTTTATTTTTTGTCTTGTTGATAATAGCCATTCTAAGAGATGTGAGGTGGTATCTAATAGAGGTTTTGATTTGCATTTTCCTAGTGAAGTTGAGCATCTCTTGATGTACCTGTTGACCATCTGGATGTCTTCCTGTGAAAGTGTCTGTTCAGGTCCTTTGCCTATTTTTTAATTGGTTAGGATTTTTTGGTGTTGTTGAGTTGAACAAGTTCTTTATGTTTTTGGATATAAGAACCTTATCAAAGGTAACATTTGCAAATATCTTCCCCCATTCAATTGGTTGCCTTTTTTGTTGATCATTCCTTTTGCTGTGCAGAAATTCTTAATTTGATGTAGTCCCATTCACTTATTTTCACTTTTACTTCCCTTAATTTTGGGGTCAAATTCACAAAAACCCCTTTTGAGATCCAGATACATAGTTTAGTACCTATGTTTTATTCTATGTATTTTATTGTTTAGGTCTTATACTCAAATCTTTAACCCAAATCTTTAACCTATTTGGAATGAACTTTTGTATGTGGTGTCAGATAGCAGTCTAGTTTGTCTTTTGCATGCGGCTTTCCAATTTTCCAAACAGCAGTTATTGGAGAGGCTTTCTTTATTATATGTTTTTTAGACACTTTATGGGAAATTAGTTGCCCATATATGTGTGGCTTTATTTCTGGGCTCTCAATTCTCTTCCATTTTGTGTGTCTATTTTTCTGCCAATACCGTATTGTTTTGAATATTGTGGCTTTGTAATATAGTTTGAAGACAGGAACAAGGGAGGAGAAACTATGCGGCATAAATAAAATATATTGGCCAGGAAACCATAGCTGCTGAAAATTGTTGGTCCACTGACCATACCCTACCAGAAATCAGAGGTAAAGAAATGCTTTCATGTGGCTCTTATGGGTTAGACCAGTGGTCGGCAAACTGCGGCTCGCGAGCCATAGTTTGCTGCTCTGTTGACCAATGAGTTTGCCGAACACTGGGGGTTAGACTATTATAGACAGAGCAAGATAGAGAGTAAACAGGATTCATAAATAAAAAATAACACCCATTGTCCTAACTCACCCCAGTATACTCACATAATATACTGTATACTGAATACATGTGAAGAAATTTAAAGTATACAGGTTTCTAGTAATAATTCATGAGTATGATGAATTCATTAATGTTACTGATTAATGTATTCTTATTCTTGGGTAATGATGTGTAGAGTTTATAATAAAAACAAAACAAAACACCTGGTTGCTAGAGATTCATTATACTATTCTGTCTATGCCAATATATATTTAACACTTGCCATACTAAAAGTCAGTTTTTATTCACAAATAAACTTAAATGAGAATGAATAGTCTAAAAAGGTAAATGAGAATGAATAGTCTAAAAAGGTAAATGAGAATGAATAGTCTAAAAAGGTAATGTTAAAATACATATAGAATAACCATCTCCCAGCTCATCTGTTTTTAAGCTTGGGTTTTAGAAGTAATTATTTTAATGTGGTACTTCTGTTATCTTTCCAGTTTTATCTTATGATCAGATAAAATAATAGATTTTTGATGACAGACAAATGCCTTCATGTGAACTAACTACACACATGTTTGATGACTGACAAACACAGACAAACTGGAAGGTCTACTTACACTTGGTATTATAGGAGGTGTCAAGGTGCCTTTTCTTAAGCCTTCCCAATTAAAGCCCTCAAACCATCTGAGAAAGGAAAAAAGTAAGAGTTAGAAGCATTTTACCTCTGTTAAAACCTTCTTCATGCAACATATATGATGTCCATGACTGATGCAAAGTGGTTAGGGAAACATCTTCAAGGTGACAACAATGTTTTCCATTGAATTATTTTGTGGAATGCACCTTTCAAGAAATTGAAATGTCAACTCTTAAACACCAATTAAAAAGCAACTCCTTTTGATTCTAGTAATTTCTATCATAATGTCTACATGACCTTGTTCCTACAGTATCATTGTAACTTTAAAAATGTCATAACATGTTTGGCCCTGTGTCTTACTGAATATTTTATTTTAAGCAGGCAGAATCAGGCATGAAAAGTCAGGACAGAACTTTATCTTCCCATCTTTGCCACTGATTCATTAGAGAACCTTGGTTAATTAACCTTTCTCATCTCATTTTCATTGTTTTTTCTTTTTTAATACAGTCAAGATATTTTGTGGACAGTTTTTCTGAGAAAATGTGGACCAAATAACACAAAGGGTTCTTTCTTTGTTAGATTGGTTGTTTCGTGTGTGTGTGTGTGTGTGTGTGTGTGTGTGTGTGTGTTGTCTTTTTGAAAGAGTTCTCCATTAGCAAATGTTTACACCAAACTCTTAGCAGACCTTTTAGACTTTCATAGATATTTCAGTATATACAGTAAGTCACTCAGGTAGGGATATGGATTTCCTGTAAGTGTTATGAAAACAGATGAATAGAGAAAAAACAGTTTTGTCTTAGGTTAGTTCTAGGACATCATCAGCATGCATAAGGTCTGATATTTAAGATCTCTTTTTTTTAAAGACTATATTCTGTACTTGTTTTTCTTTTTCTTATTATCTAATTAGGAACTGGTTGGAAAAGTATTTTAGTATTTTGGTTTTAATCTAGGAAATATGGGCATGATATGGTGACTCTTTTTTCCCTTTTTTTTTTAGTATTTTGGAGGAAATGGAATCCTTGAATTAAAATATACATTTACTCTGGCTAAGTTACACAACCACTAACTTAAACAAACAAACAAAAAAAACAGACTGGGGAAGTACTTGTCAGGTTTTCTAAACTCTAAAACTTAAATTACAAGGAGAGAATACTTACTTGTGCTTTTGAATGTCTTTCACTCCATTTTTCAAATTCCCTAATCTTTCTGATGGATTGTCCCTAAAAATAAAAAATAAATAATTGATAAGAAATCTTTTTTCTCCCATTACTGGCTTTTCAAAAATAATGTGGTTGAAATGCTTACCTGCATAGTTTTTTAATTAAATTAGCAGCATTTTTGGCAATCTTCTTTGGAAATTCTATCATGTCTATCCCTCTCAATATGATGTTATAGGTTTTCATAGGATCTGGGCCTGAGAAAGGTGGGCTGCAAGAATGAGAGACATAAAGAGATACTTTTATTTATTTTCTAAATAAGAAAACATAAATTGTTATAACTGCATAAAGGACATCAATTCTTATTTTTATTTTGGGGCTTACATTGGGAAGATAATAGAAACCCTTCTCAGTTAGCCACTTAGCAAGAACACAACTGTGTCAAGTTTGCCTGTTGTTCCTCTCAGTTGTGTGTGACTGAAATAGATGTGAACTGAATCTAAACCTAAAACTGCAGATAAATTAATATTTCTGGAGTCAGACTTGAATATTTGAACAAAACCAGAAACTAAGAAAGGAATTGGTGTGTTTAGAAGGGGGCTCCGGTTGTGAGAAGGGTGGAGAATGGGTCCTGTTGGGATCTTGCTGATTATTAATGTTAGCTGGGGCTAGCTACCCTGAAGAACAGAATAAGCAAGGTTAGAAGGAAGGGAGCAAGTGGGGGCGGATTTAGCCTCCATCACTAGGATTTGTTGCCTTAGAAAACCTCTCACCAAATCATTTATTTTATTTGTTCTGAATTCTTGGTGTTGAAGAGGTTACACGGCTCATAGAAAGCTCTACCATGTTCTCTGAAATTGTGTCATTATTGCCTATCTACCTTTATTTGCCCAGGTACACTATATTGGCATATATGTGGGAGATGGCCTGTACCTTAGTTCCTCTATCATTCTGTACTGATTAACTGGTCTATATATTAACATGCCTTGCTTTTTAAGATCCATCTATTATTTCCAAATTTTAATCCAATCAGAAGTCATTAGATATGACAGGCAGAACCTTATCACTTTGGGGCCATCTTCATAGTCCAAGGTAATACCTAGTAACCATTCATACCCAGATAAATACCCAGAAGTGTAATTGCTGTATCATAGGATAGTTGTATTTTTTATCTTTATTGTTGAAAGTTATACAGATATACCCTTTTTCCCCCCATTGAACCCTTCTAGCCCACCCCTACCTTCACCACACTATTGTCTGTGTCCATAGGTTATGTATATAATTTATTTGGTTAATCTCTTCCCATCAACCCCTGCCTTTCCTCTGAGATTCATCAGTCTATCCCATGTTTCTATGTCTCTGAATCTATTTTATTCATCGGTTTATTTTGTTCTTTACATTCCACATATAAATGCGATTGTGTAATACCTATATTTATTTGACTGGCTTATTTCACTTAGCATAATACTCCCTAGGTCCCTCCATGCTGTCTCAAATGGTAAGAGATTCTTATTTTTTACTGCTGCATAGTATTGCATGGTATAAATGTACCAGTTTATCTATTCATCTACTGAGGGGCACTTGGGCGGTTTCCAGGTCCTAGCTATTATAAATCGCACTACTATGAAACATAGGGATACAAACATTCTTTCTGATTGACATGTCAGGTTTTTTAGGATATATTCCTAGAAGTGGGATCACTGGGTCAAATGGAATTTCCATATTTAGTTTTTTTTTGAGGAAATTCCATACTCTTTTCCATAATGGCTGCACCAATCTGCATTCTCACCAGCATTTGTCATTTGTTGATGGTAGCCATTCTGACATATGTGAGGTGATTCCTCGTTGTCATTTTGATTTGCATCTCTCATATGACTAGTGACTGAGCATTTTTTTCATATGTCTCTTGACCTTCTGAATATCCACTTTAAAGAAGTGTTTATTTAGATTCTTTGGCCATTTTTAAATTAGATTGTTGGTTTTCCTTTAGTTAAGTTGTATGAGTTCATTACATATTTTGGATAGTAACACTTTATTAGATGTATCATTGCCAAATATGTTCTTCCATACAGTAGGTTCTTTTTTCATTTTGTTGATGGTTTCCTTTTACTGTGCAGAAGCTTTTTATTTTGATGTAGTCCCATTTGTTTACTTTCTCCTTTCTCTTGCCCTAAGAGATGTATCGGGAACCATTTTGCTATGAGAGTTGTCTGGGATTTTGCTGTCTGTTTTGTTCTAAGATTTTTATGGTTTCTGACTTAGATTTCAGTTTGTTTTTGTGTTTGGTGTAAGTTGGTGATTTAGTTTTGTTTTTTTGCATGTATCTGTCCAATTTTCCCAACACAATTTATTAAAGAGACTGTCTTGACACCAATGTATGCTCTTGCCTCCGTTGTCAAATATTAATTGAGTATAATGATTTGAGTTGATTTCTGGGTTCTCTGTTCCATTCCATTGATTATATGCCTATTCTTGTGCCAGTACCAGGCTATTTTTTTTAATAGTGGTTTTGTAGTATAACTTTTTATCTGGTATTGTGATCCCTCTAACTCTGTTCTTCTGAAGATTGCTGTGGCTTCCTGGGGTCTTTTTTGGTTCCTTATAAAATTTTGGAGTATTTGTTCTAGAACTTTGAAATATGCTGATGGTATTTTAATAGGGTTTGCATTGGGTAGTGTGGACATTTTAATGATGTTGATTTTACCAATCCATGAACACTGTATATTCTTCCATTTGTTTGTCTTCCTCTATTTCTTTTTTCAACATCCTGTAGTTTTTAAAGTATAGGTGTTTATCATCTTGGTTAAGTTTACTCCTAAATGTCTTAATATTTTTTGTTGCAATAATAAATGGGATTTATTTTAGTTTCTTTTTCTGAGAATTCATTTTTTGTGTATAAAAATGCCATCAACTTTTTGGTGTTAAATTTCATATTTTAATAAATCTTTATTGTTTAGATTATTACAATTGTTCCTCTTCCCCACCCCCATAGCTACCTTCCACCCAGCTCCCACCCCACCCTCTGCCCTTACCTCCCCCCATTGTCCTCATCCATAGATGTACGATTTTTGTCCAGTCTCTCCTCACACCCTCATCACCTCTTCTACCCTGTGAATTCTTAGTCCACTCCCTTTCTATGCCCCTGATTCTATTTTATTCACCAGTATATTCTGTTCATCAGATTTTTTTATTCACTTGATTATTAGATTCACTTGTTGGTATGTATTTGTTATTCATAATTTTTATCTTTACCTTTTTCTTCTTCTTCCTCTTCTTAAAGAGTACCCTTCAACATTTCATATAATCCTGGTTTAGTGTTGATGAACTTCTTTAGCTTTTTCTTGTCTGTGAAGCTCTTTATCTGCCCTTCAATTCTGAATGATAGTTTTGCTGGGTAGAGTAATCTTGGTTGTAGGTTCTTGATATTCATCACTTTGAATATTTCCTGCCATTCCCTTCTGGCCTGCATAGTTTCTGTTGAGAAATCAGCTGACAGTCATATGGGTACTCCCTTGTAGGTAACTCACTGTTTTTCTCCTGCTGCTTTCAAGATTCTCTTTGTCTTTTGTTCTTGGTATTTTAATTATGATGTGTCTTGGTGTGGTCCTCTTTGGATTTCTTTTGTTTGGGTTCTCTGTGCTTACTGGACTTGTAAGTCTATTTTTTTCACCAGGTGGGGGAAGTTTTCAGTCATTATTTCTTCAAATAGGTTTTCAGTATCTTGCTCTCTCTCTCCTTCTGGCAACCCCATAATTCTGATGTTGGTATGCTTGAAGTTTTCCCAGAAGCTCCTTATACTATCTTTCAATTTTTGGATTCTTTTTTCTTTTTGCTTTTCCAGTTGTGTGTTTTCTGTTTCTTTGTATTTCAAATCTTTGACTTGATTCTTGTATTCTGTTGTTAGGTCTCTGTATAATATTTTTTTATTTTAGTCAGTGTATGTTTAATTTCCAATGGGTCTTTTTCATCTCCTCCTGGGTCTTGCTAAATTTATCCATCTTTTCTAGGAAATTCTTAAAAAACCTTTTAACCGTGGTTTTGAACTCTATATCCAGTCATTTGTTTTCCTCCATTTCTTTCATTTGTGATCTTTTCCTTTGTCTCCACATTTTTGTTGCTTCCCTGGGTTGGTAGAGTAAGTAGCTTTGTGTGCTAGGTGTCCTATATGGTCCAGTAGCTCCGCCTCCCCAGTCACCTGAGGTGGACTCTCTTGGTGCATCCCTTTGTGGACTGTGTGTAAAGCCTTGTTATAGTTAAGTCTTGATTGTTGTTGGTATCACTGGGAGAAATTGACCTCCAGGCAAATTGGCTGTGAGGACCAGCTGTGTCTATTCTGGGAGAACTTCTGTGCTGGAGACAGCCTTATGAAATAAGATTTGCAAAAATTTCAGGCCTCTATGCTTAGCTTGGATAGGGTGGAGTCTCAGGGCTGAGCAGACAGCCTTGGCTTCCAGTCAGCCCTGCCCTATGTGGCCCCTGGGTCTCAGTGTCCCTCGGTAATTGCTGCTGCCCTCTGTGCACACTTGTGCGCACGCCTTCAGATCACTGCCTTTTGCAGCTCCCCTAAGTTTCTCTGTGCTCTGGGGACCTGTATGAGTCTGGGTCCCCAGGGTCTCACCCGAAATGAGTTCAGTGCAGTTGGGAGGTTTGGTCTTCCTCCTGCCAGAAAAATCCAGTGGCACAATCAGCAGTCAGTCCTCTCTATGCACACTCATGTGTGCGCACCTCCACACCTCTGCCTTTCACAGTTACCCTGAGTTTCTGTGCACTCTGCCCTTTTCACGACAGTCCAGACTCCCCCCATATCAGTCTCGCCCGGAATTGGGGTTCAGTGCAGTCAGAAGTTTCCATCTGCCTCTTGCTAGAGGAAGCCAGCCAGACCCACTGCCGCCCCTCCTCTCCATGAGCATGTCTTCATACCTCAGCTTTTTGCAGCTCCTCTGAGTCTCTGTGAGCCCCTCTCTTTCCTTCTAGTTGTAGACTTTCCACTCAGCCAGCTTTCCTGTGGTTCTGGATGATGTCTGTACTGTCTTTTAGTTGTAGTGTTGAAACTGTTGTTCGAGGCAGCAGTTTGGGTGTTCACCTATGCCGCCATCTTGGTTTCTCCAAAACAGCTTTTCCTGGGTGTTAATTTTGTATCCAGCTACAGTGCTGAATTCATTTATTAAATCTAGTAGTTTTTTGGTGGAGACGTTAGGGTTTTTTTATGTACAACATCATGTGAATAATGAGAGTTTTATTTCCTCCTTTCAAATGTGGATGCCTTTATTTCTTCTTCTTTTCTAATCACTGTGGCTAGGACTGCTAGTAGAATGGCAAATTGGACATCCCTGTATTATTCCTGTTCTTAGAGGAAATGGTTTTAGGTTTTTCCTACTGAGTATGATATTCACTGTAGGTTTGTCATATATGGCCTTTATTGTGTTGAGATATGATCTCTCTGTTCCACTTTGCTGAGAGTTTTTATCCAAAATGAGTTTTGAATCTTGCTGAATGTTTTTTCTGTGTCTATTGATCTGATCATGTGATTTTTGTCTTTCAATTTGTTTTATGTGATGTGTCATGTTTGTTAGCTTGTGAATACCATATTAGCCTTGCACCCCTGGAATAAATCCTACTTGATCATTGTGTATTATCTTTTTAATATATTGCCAGAACTGATTTGATAATATTTAATGAGGGTTTTAATATTAATGTTCATCAGGGATATTGGCCTATAATTTTCTTTCTTTGTAATGTCTTTATTTGGTTTTGAAATTAGGATAATGCTGACCACATAAATTTTTTTTATGATAATAAGAACTTATGATAATAAATTAAGTTCAGCTTTGGCCATACCACACAGATTGCTTTATTTTTATTACTGCTTTTCTCTCCCATAATTTCTATGACTCTGTGATTATTTAGAAAAGTGGTTTTTATTTTTTTAAGTATGTAGACTTTTTAATTTCACTATATGGTAGTTAATAGGGTTTTCTTCTATTGATGATATAATTGGTTTTTATAGCAATTCCAAAAACACTAGAAAGATTATTGAGTAATAGGATCATTATAATATATAGAGCTCAGAAGGCTGGATCATTATAATATATAGAGCTCAGAAGGCTGGATATTACTATTGTCCAAATCTTATATGTATTTATGCATCTACTTAATTTGTCACATAGTTAAAAATTTACCTTTCTGTCAATAGCAAAAATTAAATTATCTGTGACCTAATCTGATTTTCTTTAAAATCAACTTCGAAGTTTCAAGAGCAATAATTTAAAGTGCCTACAAATAAAATTAAAAGCACAGCATAACTATTCCTGGAAATGATAGGAAGCACTCTGTAAATCCTAATGGCTATTATGTTCTAGACACTCTTCTAAGTGCTTCATACATTCATTGAATCCTAAGAACAATGAGTCTAAAGCAGTGGTTCTCAACCTTCCTAATGCCGTGACCCTTTAATACAATTCCTCATGTTGTGGTGACCCCCAACCATAAAATTATTTCCGTTGCTACTTCATAAATGTAATTTTGCTACTGTTATGAACTATAATGTAAATATCTGATATGCAGGATGTATTTTCATTGTTACAAATTGAACATAAGTAAAGCATAGTGATTAATCACAAAAACATGTAATTATATATTGTGAAATATTTATTTCTAATTATAAATAAATGAAATTTTGTCTTGAATCGTGGTGTAGCCTGGGTAACAGTCTTAATATGACAACAGTAAACTACATTGCTACATTTTGCTACACCGAGGAGCGGTGTGTTAGTTTCTAAGACCATGGGAAATAGGTGTTTTCCAATAGTCTTAGGCGACCCCTGTGAAAGGGTCATTCAACCCCCAAAGGGGTCGCGACCCACAGGTTGAGAACCACTGGTCTAAAGGTCTTTAGTTTTCCTCTCATATTTACTGTAGTGACTAAATTATCTTAACTAATTTTTTCACATCCTACTTCATTTTCATCCATTTCTTTCCACTGTCCCTAACTTATTCTTGGCTCTCAGCTTCCCAGATCTTAATTATTGAAATGCTATTCAAATTAGCCTCCCCATCCATCTTCCTATTTTCCCTAAGCATGTCTGCTGTTTTTCCTTCAGTATGACAATGTGTGTCACTCCTTTCTCAGAAAAGACTCAATGATTCCCTCTTTGGATGGAGTTTAAGTATAGCAATTGTGAATCTTGAAAGGTGACTAATTGATATCCCATCATTTTTTAAAATATGAACCATTTTCCTGAATTTCTCACTACTGTTTCTGTATTTATCATGTCTCACTTCCAAGAATGCCCATTTCCATTGCTTGCACTCTGTATTCTTACCTTAAGACCCAGCTGCAATCTCTCCTTCTTCAAGCTCTATAGATTATAATGATCCTTCTGAGCTCTATAGATTATAATGATCCCATTACTCATATTCCTGAGTGCATGGCTTGGTGGTGCTTTTCTTTTCCTCAAGAAGTTATTTACCAATGTCCATACCTGCCAGTCTGTTTTATATCTGCTAATACCCATGGTACCATTTTTAGTTATTTACGATTATGGCATTATTACATACAAAAACCTGCAAAGCATTAAAATTTTATTTAGATATAATAACTGCTAACAGGTTCTTTTATTTATATAAATAGTTGACCCTGGATAGTTTTTATATGACTATAACTTACCTTGTTGTATTGTTGGTTAAATGACTAAGCTCAAAGATCTTATAGAAAGATACTAAATCATTCCATATTCACATACGTATAAAGAATTAGCAGTAATGAGACCAACAATTGATACTGAGTTTGTTGCCCTCATCAGACTCACTTGAAACTTTCCTCTATGAGCATAATAAACTGAAGTATAATAGTAACATAATCAATAAAGAAAAAAATTATATAGAAAAAAAAGATACGGTGAAAAGCACTTTAAGATGGTCTGATGAGAGTGACAAAGGCAAGCATGTGTAGCTGTTTTCTGGTCTATTATCACCAGCTGTTCTCTATCAATGTCCATACCTGCCTGTCAGAAGTTCATACATTAGAATTCCCAACGACCAGTAGTCAGCTGAAATGTCATGGCCTTTGTTCAGGATGATCTCTGGGGCTACATACTCTGGAGTCCCACAAAAAGTCCATGTTTTCTTTCCAAATCCTATTTTCTTTGCAAAGCCAAAATCCACCTTACAGAAAGAGAGAAAAACAAGGTATCTTAAGCCTCTTTTGATTAAGTTTAAAAGCAAGAAACCACTTTGATGAAGGACACTAATAACAATAATAAAATAAATAAATAAAAAGCAGATATTATTGTCCTATCTTCTAAAAGGAGTCATCAATATTTCAAATAAATCCTGCCTGCTCAAACTTGGTTTCAATGGGGTAATTTTAAATCTGAGTAGTGAATAAAATTCACATGATTAAAAGTAAAGGAAAATTTTCTTTCTAGAAATACTTTCCATTTTTTTCTTGTTTATGTTAATGGCTGTTGGGGCATAAATAAATAATTTCTCATTTACTCAAACTTTTTAAAAAGACTAATTGGACCTATTTGACATTTTCAGCATACATAATATTTCTGCTGGATTTAGTGAAATTGAGAATTCATTTAATATTAATTCAGAAGTCAGTTTACTGTTAAAGAAGCTAATAAAGTTATGGGACCAATGACTGCTCTTGGTAAACACAGATATAACAATTAAGATGTTTCTTTTATTTTTCTAAAAACCATTTGAAGGAAACTTAACAAAATTGTTTAGAAAAAATAGATATTTTTGCATTTGAGAATATAAATAATTGCCATTTATTTGATTTCTTTGAAAATCTTGTTGAATAAAAAGTTTCAAAGTTAAAATATTGAAACGAGTACAGACAAGAATGAAAGCCTTCAATCAAAAGTCATGCATTTAAAAACAAATAAATCAGAATTACCTTCTACAATAGGTCCTTACAGTTCTTGACTATGTTTTTAAAAATAGTACTACTGCTATTGTTATTAACATGGTCTGGAAATTGTTTGCAAAGCCCATTTTTCCCATTTGCATTATTCTCAAATCTAAAATATTAAAGTGATTAATAATTTTTCATAATACAAAACCCCATTTACTTTGGATGCAGAAAGCCAGCTAGAAAAAACTTATAGCTCTTCTAGGTCTAGGAAAACATTCCAGCAAGCATGAGTCCATGTCAGTGTATTTTGCCAGGATGTTATTAATTCAAACCTAGCCAATTTAATTTCTCATAACTTTAAAGAATAGTTACTTGAAAATAGTAACACTAAAATCTGCTTTTAAGAGAAGTTATGATACATAAAATGAAAAATGGGATTTTATGTTAGCAAATGAGCACAGCTTTATAAACCAATATTTTAAAACTCCAGGGCAGAAAATGTGGGAAGTACACTGACCAGTTTGGCGTAACCTCGGTGATCCAGGATGAGATTTTCTGGCTTGAGGTCCCTGTAGATGATTCCTTTGGAATGCAGATAGGCAAAAGCTTCTACCACACATGCTGTGTAAAATCTTGTTGTAGAATCTTCAAATGAACCTCTGAGATACAGAATATGGGAAGAAAAGTATATAAGAAATTCATTTCTTTCATAAGGTTTTATTTCTCATTTCACTATATTTCTGTACCAAAATTTGACCCCATAGACCAAATCCTACTGGCTAAATGTCATCTGATTGCCACTGCATTAGGTTTTCAAAGATATTTAAAGATTAAATCAAGAGATTCTTTGCCTTTATGAATAGGATAGTTTAATCTAACTTCCTGAAAACATTGAAGAAGAGTTCAAACATACCACATTTCATGTATTTGGTGGCTTTCTCCCAGTGGCCACCACCATCCAAAAAGGCGCAATAACAGTGGTGGACAGAAGAGAGACAAATCTTATTGTAGAGCTTGTCTACCAACAGGTGTTTTTCAAAGGACAGTTTGGGTTTAGTCATAGTTATTCATACAGGGCTTCTAGATATGATTCATAAAAATGTGCTTAGAAGTTAATATTTTTAAGGACCACTTTGGAAATGAGTTGTGAGGCTTCTGATACAATCATATCACAAGTGAGTATTCTTTCTGTGTTTGCAACTGATGTCAGCAAGGCAAACAATACCTATTTTTATAACTGCTGCCTTCTTATGAGAAAGACAACATGGGGCTCATGCCAATGGTAATTATTAGACAAAAGTAATTGGATGGGAAAGTTTATTAGAAAACTTGGTTATGATGTTGAGCAGGAAAGCTCTCTTTGTCTCTGCCCCTCTCATGTATTTATGTAATGAAATAGTAATAAAGGGAAAAATCTTGGCATTGAAGGTTAACTCCTAGGTTCTAGGCCAGAATATTATACTTTAACTATTTTTTAGTGGAATTACTTGAAAGATCCATTATGATTTTTTTCCTCTTTTCCCATGAAGTAAACACAATTTAATCATTTCATGATAATTCCAGAACATTAGTGTGAACATCAGCTCTTGAGGAAGCTAAGATGTAAGTTGAGAGGCTAGACTCGGGCAGTTTTAGGTGGTGTGCAACAAGAGGAGCCCCAGATTGTGCTTTCATGAGCATCACTGAGGCCAGTTTGCATTTGATGACATTTGCTTCATTTCAATACTGAGAAGTAATGTCTAACACAATAAATCAGGAAATCTATGCAGCCACCATCAGGTCATTTTTTTTTAAATAAACATAGTCTTTCAGAACGGTGTTCTTTTCTTCAACCCCTAATATCCCTCGAGTTGTCACTTAAATAATTAGCTCTTTCCCAAAAGACTCTTCCTTTGGAAATACAATTTGAGGCCTGATGCTATCTTTTCTTAAGAACTAGAATCTTAACTATGATTACTAAGATTTGTGTCTTTCTTCAACAATATATGAACAACTGTGAATTATAAGGACAAGAACAAGTTTAAAAAGTATTGCTAATATAAATTCCTAATATAAAGCTATATTAGGAAATGAATAACATACTTTATGCTGTGACTGTCTTCTGAATTGGAGCTATCTTTACCAAGTTAATACTATATAATCCTGTGCATTAGGAAAAGGGTTAAAGGAGTGCTTTTTAGGTCCTTTCTTCTTTGTGCTTAGTTATATGGGTTTGTTTATTGAGCAGTATATTTCTTTCAACAGAAAAGATTACTTGCATTAAATAGTAAGCATCCATATAGATCATTACTAATCTATATGTAATCCTATCTAATAAAAGAATAATATGCAAATTGACCATACTTCTGCTCCACCCACAAGCCATGCCCACCAGCCAATCAGGAACGAGTATGCAAATTAACCCAAACAAGATGGCTGTGGCCACGGAGCAAGTAGGAGGCTTGGATTTCCCCAGTAATGGAAGAAGCCAAGCTTCCTGCACACCCTGGCAGGCCCTGGTCTCTGCTCAAGGGTACAAAGTTTCAATTATAGAAGATAAATAAATCCTAGATACCAGGGACTCAACTTGGGTCACCAGGGTGTGTGGCTGGCCTGCAAACCACCAAAGGCCCCTTGCCCAGGCCACTCCATGACCAAAGGGAACCTCCACCCTGATCTAGGGCAACCTTCTGGGCAAACCAGCCAGCCCTCACCCATGCACCAAACTTCTAACCTATCTAATACAAGAGTAATATGCAAATTGATCATTACTCCAACACACAAGATGGCCAGCAGGGGAGGGACCAGTCTGCAAGAAAGGGCAGTTGTGGGCGATCAAGCTTTCAGGGCAGGGCAGTTGGAGGTGACCAGGCGAGCAGAGGAGGGGGTTGAGGGCGACCAGGTCTACAGGGAAGGACAGCTGCGGGGAGCGGGGGGGGGGCAAGGGGGGAGTTCTAGGCCTGCAGGGGAGGGAAGTTAAAGGTAATTGGGCTGAGAGGGGAGTGGTTAGGGGTGATCAGGCTGGCAGGCAGAAGCAGTTAGGGGCAATTAGGAAGACAGGCAGGCAACAGTTCTGGATCAGGCCTAACCATGCAGTCAGACATCCCTCGAGGGGTCCCAGATTGGAGAAGGTGCAGGCTGGGCTGAGGGACACACACCACCACCCCATGCACAAATTTTGTGCACCAGGCCTCTAGTATATAATAGATAATTAGTACAGAGCTTTAACTAGTGGAGTGCTGTATATGATTTCAGTGCTCCTCAATGGAGAGCATTACAAAGCAAAGAGCAAAACACAACAAAACAAAGCATACATGAAATAGAGCCTTGCCCTATTTTACATTAATTTTAATAAGAAAATTGATTACTTTCTTATATCAGGACTATCTAAATACAGTTTGGGTGGGCCTTTTGAAAAGCTTACAAATTCTTAATTACTCTTAGGGAAGATGACTTCTGGAGGTACAACTTTGAACAACTTATGTTTTTCTTACTACTCAGTTGTTAACAGAACCCAAAGTACAAATGCATTGTTAATGTTGCAAGCAGAGTATAAACCCTTATGTGAGGGATCAATTTCTCATGAAAGCTCTCCCAAAAGGATATTTATATTCTGAATAAGCAGACCATTAGTAGGAAGATGAAAAAACTTTGAGTTATTTTAAGGTTATTTTTTTATCAGAGAAGGCTCTATGTTAGGAATATGGTATCTAAAATAAGAATCCTAAACTCAAATCTGGGTTTCACTTACTTTGCAACTAACTGTACCTTTCAGGGTTTCCTCTGCAACATTAGACTCATAATACAAACTACTTCATTGAGTAGCATGAGCATACAGGAATTGATGCATATATTTAAAATAATTACCTACTATACTATTAATACTCAATATATAATAGCCATTGAAATTGAGCACCAAACATCTCTTCGTTAGCCACTGTCTTCATATCAGAAAATTGACTGATACAGGACAGGTCTAAAGTCTTTGGGAGATGGGAATGGTGAGTTTACAACATCAGTTATCACCGTTTTAAGTATTTGCTGCTTCTGCTCCATGGGCTAACTTTACTCCCACAAGTCAGCTTTGAAGAGTCTAATGCTAAGGTCTGTTCTCTTTACTTTTTCTATGTTTCTCCCAAATGTATGGAGAAATTACCCTTTTATTGCCTGCCAATCAAAACTCTACCTTTTGGAATCAAGACCGTGTGCTGCCTCTCACAATTATACCAAAACTACAACTAAAAGACAAAACTACTATCCCCCAGAACCACGGAAAAGCTGGTGGAGTGGAAGTTCTACAACTAGAAAGAAAGAAAAAAGTGCATTGAGACCTGGTAGGATGTGCAGAGGCTCAGAAAGGCAGAGGTATGGAGATGCGCGTGAATTGGGCTGGCGTGCGCTGTTTTTGTTTTTATTTTTTTCAATTGGGAGGGAGTTACAAGTTCCAAACTGCTCTGGACTCCAGTTCCCGGTGAGATTCTGGGGACCCAGACTCATACAGGAAGAAACTGGACTGTCTGCCATCAGGTCAAAAAGGGAGGGTGGCTCTCACACAGAGGTGTGCACAGGAATCATTGTTTACTGTGCTGGGGCGCAGGATGAGTGAAACAGGGTCGCAGAAACAGGGAGACAAAGAGAGGGTTGACTGGCAGCCATTGCTGTTTGCCACGCCATAGTGATTCCCTGAGACCCCACCCTGCCCAATTTACAAACCCACCTAACTGTGTGCAGTAGCTTTTGCATATGAATGGCCTGCCCTCCCACAGCTTAACCTAACAAATTGCAACTGGGTCAGACAACTCCAAAACTCCCAAACTCCAAGTAAGGAGGAGAAATCTGCAGATCTCCCTATAGCTCCTGCTGCATGGCCTCAGACAGTAGCTGACTTGCCTCTCCTTGGAGATCCAGGAACCAGTGTATCTAGAGGTCAGTGTGAGATGACACCAGATTTCAACTCCTCACATACATAAGTGATATACTCAAGGGGCAGACTCGACCAGCACTAAAGCCAGTCCTGCTCCCTAGAGGTATCTCCAGCACAGCAGTTCTTCCATTAATAGACACTGCTAATCCTCAGAGTCAATTGGCCTGGAGGTCAATTCCTCCCAGTGTACCAATAGCAATCAAGGCTTAAATAGATCAAGAATGTATACCCAGTCCAGAAAGGGGTGCACCAAGAGTGTCCAACTTGGGTGATTACAGAGGCGGAGCTACTGGGCCATAAAGGACAACTAGCACACAAAGCCATTCCATCAACACAGGGACGCAGCCAAAAGGCAGTTACAAAGAAATATGTCCCAAATGAAAGAAATGGAGGAAAGCAAACTACTGGACATAGAGTTCAAAACCATAAGATTACTCAAGAATCTTCCACAAATAGCTGAGACACTTAGTGAGACCTTCAAGGATCTTAATGAGAATGCCAAAAAAAACAACAACAACAAAAAACAAAAAAACAAAACAACACAAAAAATGGAAAAGGACCAGTCAGAAATTAAAAATACACTAACTGAAATAAAGAATAATATACAGAAATCCAACAGCAGGCTAGAGTACCCAAAGAATCAAACCAAAGATCTGAAATCTAAGGAAGCAAAAAACACCCAACCAGAAAAATAAAACAAGAGAGTCCAAAAATGTGAAGATAGTGTAAGAAGCCTCTGGGACAACTTCAAGCATACCAACATCAGAATTATGGGGGTGTCAGAAGAAGAGGGAGAGCAAGATATTGAAAACCTATTTGAAGAAGTAATGACTGAAAACTTTCCCTACCTAGTGAAAGAAATGGACTTACAAGTCCAGGAAGCACAGAGAACCCAAACAAAAGGAATCCAAAGAGGACCACACCAAGACACATCATAATTAAAATACCAAGAACAAAAGACAAAGAGAGAATCTTGAAAGCAGCAGGAGAAAAACAGTTAGTTACCTACAAGGGAGTACCCATATGACTGTCAGCTGATTTCTCAACAGAAACTATGCAGGCCAGAAGGGAATGACAGGAAATATTCAAAGTGATGAATATCAAGAACCTACAACCAAGATTACTCTACCCAGCAAAGCTATCATTCAGAATTGAAGATCAGATAAAGAGCTTCACAGACAAGAAAAAGCAAAAAGAGTTCATCAGCACCAAATCAGTATTATATAAAATGCTGAAAGGTACTCTTTAAGAAGAGGAAGAAGAAAAAGTTAAAGGATAAAAATTATGAACAACAAATACAAATCTATCAATAAATGATTCTAAAAATCTGATGAACAGAATAAACTGGTGAATATAACAGAATCAGGGGCATAGACAGGGAGTGGACTGACAATTCTTGGGGGAAAGGAGGGGTACAGGAAGAGATTCGACAAAAATCTTACACCTTTGGATGAGCACAGTGGAAGGGGGTAAGGTCATGTGGAGGGGAACTATGAGGGGGAGGAACATCTGCAATAAACTGAACAATAAAGATTTATTTTTTAAAAAAATCTTTTTTTTTTTTAATCAGGAAGTGAAATGACTACAAATTATTTGAGCCTTCAGTCCTTGGTGGCCCTGTTTATTGTTTCATGATTTCAGTCCTTGGTGGCCCTGTTTATTGTTTCATGATTTCATTTGGCATTTTGAAGGTTTCTAGAAAGCTGGTTTCCATTTGTTGAACAGATCTAGATTGAGAATCTACCACATATAAATACATTTGTAACATTTTAAAAATCAAATGAAAACCTTGTCTCACACATGTTTCCGTTATATGACAAGTAAACAATATATGGACACAAAATATTCATCAGCAACATAGTTTCATCACTAAATTTTGATGTAGGCAATTTTAGAATTTTAAAATACTCCCTTACAAAGCAGTCACAAAGCATTATATTACAGTGACTCAAAATGAAAAATTGCTATTGGAATTGGAAATGACAATATAAATTTGAGCTAAAACAAAAATGACAACTTGTTTTATCAACAGTTAGAAAGTGACTTAAAGAAATAAGTCACTGCCTCATAGCTTTTTGAAATGATAAATTATGCTTTGACTGTTGTGTCATTTTAATTAAAACAAGAAGTAGGTTCTTATACCTTTTAGAGAATGGACTATTTAAGCTAGGTGGCAGTATATAACTACTGAGAATTAGATGGTTATATATACATATTGATAGAGACATATTAAAATTTAATCAATGTGCAATCTACCTGTCTTAAACTGAGTCTAGGAATGGATGAATATAACAGACAAAGCGTCCTCTCACCCAAAGATAAATTTCCTCCTTTCACTGATTGGTAACAATATCATTAATGAGTGTATAAACATGAAGTGTCTCATAATCTGTGCAGGTTTCTTGCCGATTGTAATGTTTTGGGGTGTGGGGGTAAATTCTTATAAAAATAGATTAATTTCCTTGAAGTACTTTCAATTGGTACCACCTATTATTAGGCCATCTGAATATAATCACTTTCCATAGGGGTTCCGGTCAAGAGAGGGAGTAGGGAAATGCTGTGCTCACCTCTACCTATGACAACATCGGATTACAACTAAATTATAGAACCACCTGAGGTCTAGCTGAACAAAGTCCTATAGCTAAGAGGAAGCCATGACAAGCCCGGGAGTGGCAGAGGTCAGGAAAGAGCAGGTCCCATACCCAGGTGAGGCAGTGAAGAATCAGTAGGGATATCCTGGCTATGGAGGTCCCCTCTGAGGAAGTATGCAGCCCAGCCCCAAACTCAGGATACCAGGGTCAGAAAGAGGAGTCCCTATCACACCAGGCTAGGAAAACGAGTGGTGATTGCATTCCGAGTGAGACTGAAGATCGGTGAAGTCCCAGGCATTCCTCTTTAGGGGCTGAGCATGGATTTGCTCACTTAAAACGCACTAGTTTTGAGCTTCGGTGCAGAGGTAGCAGCCCAAATAGTGACAGGCACATATGGGTAGGAACTGAATTAACTGGCTTCAGGGTGAGGGCTGGAAGAGCAAGGCTTAGGCAGCTGTCTCAGGAGACTGAAGTGCTGGTAGGCACAGGCAAGTGCCAAGTCTGCTTTTCCCTGGATCACATCATTCTCCCCACCCTGATGCCTCCCTGAGACTCTGCCACACCCAACTCACTTGTCCGGCTGAATCTCTTCCAGTAGCTCCCCCACACAAGTGGCCTGTTTCAGCTCAGGCTGCAGACTTTCCTAAAATCTCACAAAGGCCCACAAACCCCAAACAAGCAGCAGCCAAACTCTATGTGCCCTTTATTTCTTGCTAAGTGCTCTCAAACCTGGCACAAGAGGTGACTAGTCTCACTGTGCATTTTAATTCCCATCAGGTGGCTGCAAGACTGGTATAAGCTGCGGCCACTGTGGGCTTAGAGCGGAGCTTCAACTAAGTGGCCAGAAACCTGGCACAGTGGCTGGCTGGCCTCTGTCTATATTGGGGTGCCCACCAAAGGGTGTTAAGCCTGGTACTAGTGGCAACCAGCTTCAGTTCACAGCATAGCTTTCTCCAAGTGCCAAGCTGAGCACTAGCAGCCACAAACCATAGATCACTTTGCAGCTGCCACTGGGTGGCCTCATGCTGGGCACAAACAGCAGCTGACTTTCGCCTGCACTGGAGAAACATCCCACCTGGTGGCCAGCTTCAGAACACACCAGAGCACCACCTAACCAGCTCCACAAATGACAAACCCAAAGTGTAGACCAGTCTGGCATCGGAGCCTCCCTCAGACAACTCGTGCTCCATAGGGTCAGCTCCTGCACCACAGCCTGTCCTCTGCAGTAATGGCCACTCTCACCGTCAGCCTGAGAATAATTCCCCAGTGATATGCCAATCACAAAACCACTACAATAGGAGGGTGCACAGGCAAAGGACACACCTGGGATACCAGGCTCAAGGGACCAGGGAGACTGAACCATGGGAACCCACAGGACACTGACTACCAGGTCACTCTGCCAAGATCAGGAGATGAAGCAAATCTGCCTACTCTTGTACTATATAGAAACAAATGCAGGCAGTCAGCCAAAATGGGAGACAGAGAAAAATGTTCCAAATAAAAGATGGGGACAAATCTCCAAAAATAACAATAACAAAAATAAACTAAAAGATATGGAGACAGGCAATCTATGAGATAAGAGAGTTCAAAACACTGGTGATAAGGATGCTTAATGAAATTAGGGGAAGGGCAGCATTTAAAAAATGATATTTTGAGTGACCTCTGGGATAACATCAACCTCCATTCACATGATAGGAGTATCAGAAGGAAAAGATAGAGTTCAAGGGATTGAAACCCTCTTTGAAGAAATAGACATAAAAGTCCAGGAAGCGCAGAGTACCAAACAAGATGAACCCAAAAGGGCTCACAACAACAATAAATGTTAAAGGGACTTCTTTAAAAAGAAAAAAGTAAAATATATGAATTTTAAAAATTAGAGAAAATATCTCACCAACAAAGGAAAACAGTGAAAGCAGTTGGATTGACCAACTATGAACCAACTATAAAGGTTATAATAAAAAGTAGGAAGATCTTGTGTAACTCTAATAATAAATTGAGGAATGCACACAAAAACACCCACGGAAAAGAAATGACAAAAACATTAACATGGAGGCAATGAGTAAAAGTTGTGATTTTTAGAATTTGTTTGAACTTAAGCCACCATCAAATGGATTGAGATAAACATAGGTTGGTATAAATAAAATTTTAGAATTTGTTTGAACTTAAGCCACCTTAAAATGGACTGAGATAAACATAGGTTGGTATAAATAAAATTCATGGTATACACAACCCCACATCTATAGAAGATATTTAGGAAATAAAAAGAAAGGAATCCAAACATAACACTAGAAAGTAATCGACATATAGGAGAAAAGAGCAAGAGAATAAGGAAGGAACAGAGAAGAACTATAAAAATAATTACTTTAAATGTAAATGGACTAAATGCTTCCATTGAAAGACATAGGGCTTAAACAGTTGGATTTAAAAAATAAGACCCATACATAGGCTGCCTGCATGAGACCCACTTCAGACCAAAAGATACATAGAGACTGAAAGTAAAGAGGTAGAAATAACATATTTCATACAAATGGGGAAAAAATGTTGCCAATTTCTAAAGCATTATGGAACAAAGGTGAATAAAATATAGTTTGTACTGACCTATTCCATATAATACAACATAATTTGTAGAAAGCAATGTCACAAACTAGAAGATAAACAATGATAGCTAATACAAGAGTAAACAGGGAAATAACTGCAACAATTAATATTTTAGTGCTGTAGTTTATATCTCAAATATAAGAAAACAAGTCTTCAAATTTTTATTTCTTGATAACAAATGAAAACTGCTCTATGTTCCTTTTCTATGCTGATGAGAAGAGTGAGAGTAAGGTATCTGTTGCTATTGGAGACTTCCTGCGCGAAATCCCCAAGCCTCAGAGGTACTACCATATCAGTAAAGAAAAAGGTCACACAAGGCTCTCTCAAAATAAACCCAAATCATTTCTTTTATGCTTTCAGAGTAGCATATTCCTGACTGCTTCTTTCCCAGGACAGAAGAAGAAAAATGAATGAATTGAACAATATCATTTGTTTATTCTAAGCGTATTTTCATATAAACTGTGACCATTTATGGATATTTTGCCTTCATGCATTTCTCCTAGTATAAACTGCTTCTTTATAATAACCCCTCACAACCCTAACCAGTCAAAATACATCTCACTCAGAAGCCTTGGCTGGCAATTATGAGTTTACAACAAAATGTAAACTCAAGTTAAACAGGGAGAAGTTTAAAATAGGTATTCCTTTCTTTATGTGGCTTGTTATTGCTTTCATGTTTACTTGTACTTGTAAATCTCCTAATTAGAATAAAGATCTCAAATAAGTCAGTGGATTGAAAGCAAAATAATATAGAACATTATTAAGATAAACCAGACATAACTCACAAGTGAGAATATTAAGTTTGTGCAAGAGCCTGTAAGTTTCAAGAAGTGGGACCACATGTGTTTCCCTATCAAAATGCCTGGCACATAATTTGTACTCAAATATTAACTAACAATAATGTAGTAATCCACTATGATCTAATAACCTAGTGCATTTGTTAACCCTGTCTTCTAATGCCAACAAGATATATTCTCTTGTATGCTTATTTATCTTAAGTTACCATAATACAATTAGGAATGAGACTTTAAATCAATATCTTGCAAAGAACTATTTGTTCTATTCTGAGATATCTACAAAGTAACAAGTTGTCAAAAAATAACATGGCATTCTGGGAACATTAAGGCTATAGGAGTTTCAGACAGAGTGGAAGGGATGAGACTATAACAGAGGAAAAAAAGAGGTCTAAAGCTGAATGATGAAAGGAAGAAGGATGAGTTTTAAATGTTATTAGATCATAAACAGAAAATGATCAAATGTTCATTTATAGGAAAAAAAACTGTGGTATTCTTTTTAAATAAACATTTAGGGTTGGTAATCTCCTGAGACATATTCTAGAATATATTTTAAAGAAGACTGTGTGCTAATTATGTAAATATGAGATAAAAAAATAATTTTGCATAATTAAAAGAAACAAGCACTAATTAGACCAACTTTACTTTCCCTGAAAGGACAAAAAGAAGTAACTCTAAATTAGATAGATTGTGTACATGAAATACTGCTTATAAGTGGACTGATTTTCTTTTTCCCAAGACCAGCTAAGGCCTGAAAGTAATGGCTGGAAACTTTTATTAATTTGGAAACCAAGGAATAATGTGAAGTTAGAGGGAAAAGTTACTTTGGCAAACATTCCCAGTGTCAGGAAAGACAGACTGCTCATCTGGAGGAGGAATGGAGCAATTAAACTGATAATGAATACAGATTGCAACTGTACAGTAGCTCAGCTCTAATTCTTCTCATGTTACAAGCAATGAGTTAAATTCTAGGTATATAGTTATCTGAAACACAACTTTCTTTATACTTGCCTTAATAGGTGCCATTCTTTTTAAAATATATTATTAATGATTTCAGAGAGGAAACGGAGTGAGAGATAGAAACATCAATGACAAGAGAGAATCATTGATTGCTGCCTCCTGTAGGACCCCTATTGGGGATCAATTTGGCAACCCAGGCACATGCTCTTGACTGGAATCGAACCTGGGACCCTTCAGTCCTCAGGCCGACACACTATCCACTGAGCCAAACCAATGAGGGCAACTAGGTGCCATTCTTATTGTAGACTAATCATATATTATTAGTTATAAAACTGAAACAGTGAGTTTAGTATTTATAGTAAATTATATGTGCGTAGTAGGTTGTGCTACATATTTACATAACCTTTTGAAAGATAAGCACATAGCCTAGCCAGTTTGGCTTAGTGGATAGAGCACTGGCCATGTGGACAGAAGGGTCCCAGGTTCGATTCCGGGTAAGGGCATGTACCTTGGTTGTGGGCACATCTCCAGTAGGTTGTTTCTGTCTCATCGATGTTTCTAACTCTCTCTCTCTCCCCCTTCCTCCCTGTAAAAAATCAATTAAATATATACTTTAAAAAAAGATAAGCATGGCTTTTTACTTCATAATAATTGACTCTTCATAGACCATCATAGTCAACTACATTGTCAAAGACATGAGAGAAATTTCTTAAAGCTCCTACCTATCCCTGAGAATGGTCCACAGCTCTCCACCTAGGCAAGCTTCCATCAACATATACAAATATTTGCTGTCCTTAAATGTTCTGTATAGTCTGTGGATTGCAAACAAGAAAACAAAAGTTACAAAGATTATTGCCTTTCAAAAGCATGTAAATGTTTTGAGTGCCATGATGAGAGTCTTATTCTTGATTTGCCAAGCTTGAAATTTTATTAAAAAGATGAGAGATATCTGCATTTGCAAATAATGAAAAGGAGATAATAGCTCCAGACTAAGACTCACACACACACTGTCGGGGCTAGTCTCTCCTCTGAAATGTATTAATCCCAGTCACTATGGACGAAGAGAACTTCTTGGTATTTCTCTAATTACAATCTGGTTGGTATTTCAAGCATGAACCCTTGAGCAACATTTAGTGGTTATAAACATGCAGTGCACATAGCTATAAAGTAGTTTATGTTTTACAAATATAACATATAAAATTTGTGTGCTGTTCCCTTAATATATTAATGTTATATTCTGTTTTCAGCAAATGCCACAGGCAAATTAATTAGAAAAGCTTCTGCATTTAAAGAAATTCCCCATTATTCTCTTATTAGTGTGTTGGTTGAGTAGTCATTGCATTTTTAGAAATTTTTTAAAATGCTCAAATGCTTAAAGATAAAATAGTTTGATATTTTGTCTTTTGAGCACCAAAAATCTATGTAGAGTTTTGGAGTAACAAAGAGGATAAAAAAGAAATGTTAGACACTCTGGTTTTCCCTTTGGGAAAAGCATGTTCTTTTCCCAGAATCTGATTCTCTTGGGGGAAAGAAAAAAAAAGATAGTCAACTTCTTTGCAAAATATTTCTTAAAATCAGATTTAAAATGTTTCTGTGTATGAATGAAATGTGTGGTGGTGCGTGTAAGTGGCAGGGGTTTTGTGGTTGATTTGCACTTGGAGTTGGGACTTTAGTCCCTGGGGCAGGATCCTTTACCTCACTATGAAGTCGGAGTGAGCCCCCTGCATGATCTGCTTCTCAGAGCGGATGTGCTCCTGTTGTCTTGTATCCACAATGTGGCGTTTCTTGAGAATCTTCATTGCAAAGGTTTTGGATTCTTCACTTTTCAACTGAACCTTAAAGAAAGGCAGAAGGAAGTCAGAAAATGACTATAGTGTTAATATACAGAGTTCATTCTCAATCCCAAATTAACAGTTTTATGGAACACCTAAGTGTCACCCCAACCACCACCTGAATCATACAATAAATCCTTGCTGGAGCTGGGTTTAACATCCAAGCTCACAATTATGGTCCCATCTCATTGCACTAGATCTGATGAATTTTAACTGAATTCCCAAATAATTTTATGGCCACTTGAATTAGAAGGGAAACATACTTGACTCTCATTTAATTTAATATGTTTGAGTATACTTGATAGTTTTTCCTCCTTCAATCAAAACAGTAGAAATCTACCTTTTCCAATTTTACTGCAAGTGAGTGTGGCAAAGGTAGGATTACATGGGCCTTTATGTTCTGTCTCTTTAGTCCTATCCACAAACACTGCTCAAATTGTAAAAGTACTTGCTCCTACTTCTTTTTTAACCTCCCACTTGGCCCTTTCCTCCAGTTACAAGAAGAAAAGTACAGCAAGCTGTTTTTTAAGAGGTTAAAAAAATAATTTTTTTATAAAAACATAAGCTTTTTTTCCCCCAAGATAGTCTTTTCTCAAGGATTTAGTAATAGAAAAGAAAGAAATTCTGGTATCTAGAGATAAGTTAGACCTATTACATATTTTGTAGCAGAGGAAAGGAATGATTTAGAGCTATCATTTTAATTACAATAGAATATGGTTATTAATTTCAAAACCTTTTGAGAATGTGTTCCACAGCAGTATTCCTATCTTACTGGAAGTGATGGGCTCCTGAAAAGAGGCTGCACTCTGAATGTTAGTAATTCTAATCATATATTAAACATCCTGGCTCTAAAGCAATTCTTTCGCTATCACATATCTGATTTCTGACGTGTAATGGAATTGTGCACCTGAAACCTGGATAATTTTGTTAACCAGAATCACCCCAATAAATTCAATAAAAAGTATTGAAAATTTACAGCTAATTAGATGCTTTCCTATTGGGACACATCTAGGGAAATTGATTCAAAAATATTTCCAGAGATATTGAAAATTGTTTTTCTTCTCAAATATGCATGATAGCTTTAGTCCTCTTGGACCTCAATCCATACTCCTTAGGTGTTGCAACTGGGAGACCTAAGCTATACCTTGATGTCTCCCAGGCCTCCATGCCTCTGTTGCAGCCCCACATGGCTCCCTGAGTCCTAGAGCAGGCTGGTGATCTGTGTTTACTGTTTTACATAAAAACTTAACAAGGTGACTAGTAGTGAAAACGTGAGATAGTAGAACTAATCACTTAATAGCAATTTTAAAGTGTTATCATCTAGGACTCTCTCCCAACAGAATCCTCAAGATAATGCCAAACAGCTCACATTATTCAGAAATAATGAAAGCCTTGAGGAAATTATATGACAAGCTATATCTTTTTTTTCAGCTGAAATATCACAGTCCCTTCTTTCGTAGTGAATTGTTTATGCTTCATCTGTAGGGATAGCAAAGTTCTTAAGAGCCTTCTTCAAATACACATGTACAAATCGAATTAATGTGGTAGGTTCCTTAGAAGAGAACATGAGGGCACTTCAAATAAATGGGCCTCAGTTTGCTGCCATCATTATGGAATCTGTATGATAGCCTAGAGGGGGAGAATGGATAACTGAAAATGCCTTAAGCCAAGGACACTCTACTCTATCCGTGAAACTCTTTAAAAGGACCGATTAGTGTGATACAAATGGATTCAGTTGTAATTCATAGCAGAGGACAAAATGTGAAAACTTGCTTCTAAAAGAAATCTGGACATAGAGGAACAATGGCATGAAAAATGAGTTGTGTTACTCAAATTAGAGAACAAAATCACATTCCTCTTTAGAGTCTTAGTTAAATGACTGAATATTCTTGTGTACATGACACATCTAGTGTAAAAATATTCTCCTTAGTTATAACACATTTTCACTGTGCCGGCTGGGAGAAAAGAACTCAGCCTTTAGGGTCACAGGTCTGGACTTAAATCCTGACTTCAATTAAGGTCTTGTTGTCTCTTATGGAGTTATTGTGACTTTAAATTAGAAAGTGCCCCCAAATGGACATTCATTGATGATTTCTCTTCTCTTTAAAACAAAGCCTGATCAAGTCACTACTTTGCTCAAAACCCTCCAGTAGCTTCCCATGTCACTCATGGCAAAGACAAAACTGTCACAAAGGCCTATAAGGTCCTATACCATCTGGACTCCTGCTACTCATGAGCCTCACTTTGTCAATCACAATGGCCACCTTGCTGTTCCTTGAGTATACCAAGCAATCTTTTGGGACAGGTCCTATACCATCTGGACTCCTGCTACTCATGAGCCTCACTTTGTCAATCACAATGGCCACCTTGCTTTTCCTTGAGTATACCAAGCAATCTTTTGCCCCCATGCTATTTGCTTGTGCTATCTTCTGCCTGAATATTTTTCACAGATATCCCCAAGAGTCAGCCTCTCAGTTCCCTGAGTTCTTTGCTCAAATGTTTCCTAATCAGAGAGTCTTTCTTCACACAAGTCTACATAAAAAAGGAACCACCCAATTCTTTTTTTTAATGTTCTCTATAGCTCTCATCACAAGCTGATACACTCAATTATTAAGTTACTTATTTGTTTTGTATTTTTCTCCTCTCACAAGTGTGAAAGCAACCTGAGATTGATGATTTTTTTTATTTACTGTGCCTGACAGAGAGTAAATGCTCATGAAATATTTGTTGACTAAGTGAATCAAAGAAAGAATGAAATAAACCAGGATTATTTATTACTGGCAAAGCCATAACAGAATCTAAGCTCCACACTTAACAGGAGAAAAACCAGGGAAGCTACGATGACCAGCATGTAGTATTTGGTATCTTTCTTCTTTCCAAAAGTACCTTAAGTTATGCATAAAAGGGAAGAAAAGATTTAATGCCTCACAGGAAATATACATGACAAAAGATTTACATGATTATCCCTGAATTTTCAATTTTTATAAGATGTTTTAACTTTGTCTTCCTTGAATGATTAACATGTGATATTCTCAATTATAAATACTACTGGATTTAATACAATCATATCTAGGATAATGTCCACTTGACTGCCAATTAGCTCCTGGGTTAGCTCTTGGGAATATGGCCATCTCTTTAGACTCTTTTTCTAGTTCCCACAACTCTTTAGTCCTCTCTAATTAATAACTTTTATAATTCCAAGTATATTTATCATTTTTTTTGTAATAATCAGCGTATTGCTGTTTTAGCTACACCCATATGTTTATTTCACTCTAGCCAGGATATTAGGTTTAAAATTTTACTTGCTTTGCTATTTCCTAAATAGTTTGGAACTTTATATTGGGAAGAATTTAGAGAAATAAGTGAAGTCATCAGGAGGAAGTCAGAGAGAAAAGGGAAAAACCTTCATTAACCATAAACTGCTGGGCATGTCCATAAACATTATTTCATTTAGTCCTAATGTCAACAATTAACAGCAGAAGGAAAGTTTGTTGCGTTTATACAAATACTTCATAATCAACAACAACAGCTAATGCTTGCAATGCTCTTATTTAGGTGTCATAAGCAGTATAGTATAAGTTTTCTTACTTAATCTTCTTGGCACCCCTTTGAAGATATAATTATCATCTCATTTTTCAGAGGAGCAAATTAAGGATTACCAGAAAGGATAATATATTGCCCTAGGCCACAAAGCGATCAAGGGACAGAACTGAATCTTTTTGGCCCAAGCTATTTCCATTATGTGCTGCTGCCCATCAGCTAAATAAAGCATAGTGATTGATGCTTTACAAATGAGAGTTGAATGGAATTGGATAACTCATCAACTTTATCAGAAAAGCTTAATCATGTATCATTATCTTTAAGCTTCACTCATGCTAACCATGTAGTTTGAAAAACTAGCCAAAACCTCGCTGTCATTTTTGTAGGCACTTACAAAGATCTCAATGTGTTATCAGCGACTTGGGTACTTTGGTGCTTGAATCTAACAAGGAGAAGTCAAGGGTAGTTGAAGAGAGATAGAAGAAGGAAGATAGAAGAGAGTGGTAACAGTGGCAGATGGTGGCTGCCAATGGAAAGTAGGAAGAAACTACAGAGATCTTTGGGAGTCAGTTTTATTAGTTGCCAATTTAGTAAATATGAATTACAGTTTCCAGAAACCCACAGCCTATCACTAAGGCTTTCTGTTTCATCTTTGCTTGAGTGCAGGCAGCCCTAGAGTCTAGAACCACTTTCTGCACCCGGCAAAGCCCTCACAAGTTCCTTGGAGCATAGCACTTAGTTGACACCCATTTTAAACTAGAATGCCACAGACTCACCGAGCCCAGCACCTAACAGAGAAGTCAGAGCACCGAGGACCACTGGTCTGTTATGCGGAAGCTGATTCCTGAATAAAGCCCAAGGAACAAAGTTCATGACAAATCTTCCCCTGATAAACTGACAGCTGCCTCAGGATCACTGAAGAATGTTCAAATCTCAGATGAGCAATGCCAAATTGATGGAGTGTGCTTCTCTCCACTCTGGTTATAGTTCTTAACCAGATTCACCAAATTAGGCAAAGGGCTCATAATAAAACTTTTACAACCAAGTAAACTAACTCTCAGATTTTCTACTCATGGATATGTTCTAAACTGTTTTGTCTTCATCATTTCCCCATAGTTCTCTATTGCCAGACAACTCTGCACAGTCCTAGTAGATATTGCCCTTAAATTCTACATTTAGGGAAACTTGACTGGTTCAGTTCCGTAGCAGTAGAGTACAGCAGCAATGCTGAAGTAGGGTATAAAGTAGCCATAAAATTCAAGAAGAAAAAAAGGCATGAAGCTGCTATACATTAAACCCATGGATCCATATTGGACTAGATTTACAACTATACACATAGAAATTAAAAATGTTTAGTGTAGAACAAACAAAATTTTAGCATAAGAAAATATGAAACAGAAAGGGCTAATCTTTAGAGATAGAAAATAAGTTAGTAGTTGGCCTGAAGTGGGGTGGGAATGAAAAGTATGTGCAAATAGGCCCAACGGTTATTATAGGAAAGAGAAATGTTCTAAAACTGGATTGTGGTGATGGTTGAACAATTTTATGGTATGTACATTTCACCTCAACAAAGCTTTTAAAGAATTATAAAAGGCGAATGCCAGAAAATATGTATACTGACATTTTTCTAGTTCTAGTTTTCATTGATTTTTAAATTTACATTTTAAAGAATTAAATGTCCAAAAAGCATTTCCTTCTATGCTTATCTTTACCCCTTCAATAAGTTTCTCAATTAATCAAGACTATATTTTATTTTTATACTACTTCCTATGAACTACTAATATCTTTATTAAAAATTATCTTTTCTTATTTACTTACTATTAATTCAAATTTCTAAATAAAAAAAGAGTGGGATCATGGGTCCATTTAAGCAAAATGTACATAATTACCACAAAATTCTTTTAAATTATCTAATTAAAATAATAGGTAACTACTGAGCAATGCCTTATAGTATTTTAATGATGTACATATTACAATCATATGCAAGTTTATGATTGATCCTCATATTCCTTACTTATAAAATGGAAATAAAACCACCTTATGTTATATACATAGTGTAAGATCAAGTCAGATAGTGTGTGTAAAAATAGTTCGAAAATTTAAAAGTGCTACACAGGAACTTTAGCCAGTTTGGCTCAGTGAATGGAACTTTGGCCAGTGGACTGAAAGGTCATGGGTTTGATTTCGGTCAAGGGCACATGCACAAGTTGCTGGCTCAATTCTCAGTAGGGGGCATGTAAGAGGCAGCCGATCAACGATTCTGTCTCATCATGGATATTTCTCTCTCTCCCTCTCATTCCTCTCTGAAACCAATAAAAAAATATAATTTAAAGTGCTACATAATAATTATCATTATTACTATGACATCTAAGATATGGGGAATGCTAATTAAAATGGATACTTGTAAAATAATATAATATCTGAAGAAGGCATAGGAAAAAATCTGACTGAATTTAAGGAAGTTATAATTTCACAAAGAATGAAAAAAGAACGTTATTACTATGACTCAAATAATTCTTTGGATATGACATTGTCAGGAGGAGCTGACTTACTATACTCATGAAAAAAAGTGAATTTTTTAAAGTGCACATAAAGCATCTATTCTATAAATTAGCCTTGAATTTTATTCAACATTTCCTAACAACAACAACAAAAAATTTGTTAATTATTATATGACTAGAGGCCTAGTGCACGGATTCATGGACCATTGGGATCCCTCGGCCTGGCCTGTGGGATCAGGCCAAAACTGGCTCTCTGACATCCCCCAACGGGTCCTGGATTGTGAGAGGGTGCAGGCCAGGCCAGGGGACCCCACTGGTGCATGATCATCCAGGCTGGGGAGGTACTTGGGAGGTTAGCGAGCTGGGCAGGGACCATAGGAGGGCTCCAGGGAATGTCTGACCCATATTGCTCAGTCCCAATGGGCCAATCCTAGCAACAAGTTAACCCACCAATTGGAGCTTCTGCCCTTTGGTGGTTAGTGCACGTCATAGCAAATCGTTGAACAGCTTTAGCATATTATGCTTTGATTAGTTGAACAGCCGACTGGTCAACCAGACACTTAGCATATTAGGCATTTATTGCATAGGATAATTACTTTTCTCTGGGTACTATAAATTTTAGTCAGGCATAACTATAATCTTAGGAAAACTCCCATTTTCTTTTTTTTAAATTCTTTATTGTTAAAAGTATTACATGAGTCTCCTTTTTTTAGCCCCATTCACCTCTCCCTCACTGCTCCCTCCCCCAAGAACAAGCCCTCACCACCACTACCATCCCCCCACCTTCGTCTGTGTCCATTGCTTTTGCTCATATGCATGAATACAAGTCCTTTGGTTGATCTCTTATCCCTGTTTTCAATCAGTTGTTAAAATTTCTCTTCTCACTAGCTGTACAAAATTTTATCCCTCATCTTTCTCTCTGTACTACACAACACCATCACACATTTTCTTTTCTTCTATCTGTCCCACATCTCCTGATCTCATAACTCAGTGTTCACGCTAAATACTATGTGGTTTATGTTGATGCCAATCGGGGGTAATAATATGAGGAACAGAGTATGACTTAGAGAGAAATTAAATGTATACATTTGATAAGTTACCTTGAAACTTATGAACTTTTCTAGATTTATTTCCAGAAAGCAAAGTCATTTTATTTAAAAGCACTTAGCTATTTTCAACATTACTAACAAGAGGACTGTTTTTCCTTCTCATGGAAGGGAATCTCTCTTTGAAAGTGTTTATCTAAAGTTTTCAGGGATGTGGACTATATCTTGGCACAAAGTAAACTGCCTTATTCAGGAGAGAAATTACGATGTTTATCTCTGGGAGCAGCACCACCTAAAAATAGCCTGTCTAGTCACCTTACAGTGGATTATTTTATTTTATGGATGGAAGTTTAGAGCTAAATCTGTGTTTATATGCTTTCATCACTTGATCTAATACCCCCAAGTGCCTGATACTTTAAAGTCTAATCTCCTTTAAGAATATAATACAGTTATACTCTGTGAATTGCTATCTAATAATATTTCTCACTGCTCCCCCACAAAACTTCTACTCTAGTCAGGCCACCTGCTTTGGCCTCCTGTGACAACACGTGTCCTTCTGTGTTGTAAACTTTGCCTGGAATGGCCTTTTCCCATCTGTTCACTTAAATTCTAACCTCTTCTCTAAACCTGGCTTGAGTCCTGCATCTTCGCAGGGCCTTCTCTATCCCATCAACTCCAAATACACTCTCTCTCTCTCTCTCTCTCTCTCTCTCTCTCTCTCTCTCTCTCTCTCTCTCTCTGTCTCCCTCCCTCCCTCCCTCCCTCCCTCCCTCTCAAATACTGAGAATCTATCTGCATAATTTAGAATTTACTATAATACTAATGGGTTTCATTTGCTATTTTTCATATATATATTGATTCTATCTTCTTACTTAAGAGAAGACAGGCATCCCCTGAGAACAGGAATCATAGCTGATGTTTCTATATCCCAAAAAATTTATTTAGAGAATTTCTTAATAAATGAAATTTTGCTGAATGTCATGTGCCCATAAATTCACTTGGGTTTAAAAAAATTAAATTTGTGTCACAGAAACCAAATAGGCAACTATGACCAGGTGTTTTATTGCCAGTTACTTAAGCTTTGGGAAGACATGCTAGTGACTCCTAAATTTACATTGATCTTTCTAGAATAATATGCAGGTTTGGAGGAGGAATTAATTGCTTTACTTAACTGTATGACACATATTTCAAACACTTTTATTGAAAAACATTCATTTTAAAAGATAGCTGGTATATAAAATGTGTATAACAGGAAAATATATGTAAGAAAGTGACTTCTTTGTGTCATCCTCGTATAGTCAAAATTTTTAAAACTATAATTGTACAAAGAATATAGTATACTGTAACCAGATGAATTAAGGTGTGTGTCAAAGTAGGGATTGGCTTCACTACCTGCGATTGCAGCTGATTGCAGCTTAGAAACTGTCCCGTGGTTGGATGTTGTAGCAGTCCCATTATATTGTGACTGTACCTATTCTGCTCAGTTACCATTTATTAGATTAGATTTTCATCAGCTATCTAATGCATTTTTAAAAAGCAATCAGTATTGTTCATCACAGTTAATCGTTTTAATTCTCTCGAAGAGTAAACATAAAATGAGGATGGCATGTTTAGTAATACATTCAGGAGAGTACACCTAGAGAAAGGCTGTGTGCAGTTGAGACAAACTTTGTGTTTGCAACCACTGTTGAGTCCTGATTCACTTCAGTTACAGGGAACCCAAGGCCTTAGGGCAGCAGGGTTTTCCCCCAGACACCCGCTGCAGCCAAAATCACTGTAGAGAACAAATAGCAAGGCTGCCCGGCAATCCCTGAGCTATTCTGTTTCACTGCCCTGTGGCTTGGCAATAAGAAGCTCTTGAAATGTTTTTGTCTTACACGGAGTTTCCCTTTGGAGTTAAGCTGCCCGCCTTTCATAATCATAAAATAAAACCGTTGATTGAGCAAAGGGTTTATCACTTAATTTCTTGCTTAATCATCTCTTAGGTTCCATATATATATATATATATTTTTTTTTTTTTTTCCAATTGGTTTACCTAGCCCTCCAGGTCTGCTTCCTTGTGGTGGACCATTCCCAGGAAGCTGACAAAAATGCCATGAGAGTCAAGGGCATGCCTGTTAAATAAATGTGGTCCACTGAGTGTGGCAGGCTTCTTGCAACCTGCATATTGACCCCTCCTGGGGAATCTGACCTTAAGACTATGGCCCAGAAGGAATGAGAGGTTTCAGAAGGCTGTGGAGAAACTGGATATGATTCAGTAGTTTGTACCTGAAAATGATTTCTCATTGAGAGGTTAAGAGGTGGAGCTTTACAATATAGGAGAGAAATGGATAAATAAGAGCAGACTATTTCAGGTACACAAAGGTTCAGTGTGAAGGAAAATTGAAAACTACTTCCCATCTCCACTTATGACAGATAAGAAAGGAGCTTTATTGGTTGGGGGAATGTCATACAAGCTATCACCAAAGGTCATTCTTTCTTCTTATTATTTTTTTTAAAAAAATATATTTTATTGATTTTTTACAGAGAAGAAGGGAAAGGGATAGAGAGTTAGAAACATCGATGAGAGAGAGACATTGATCAGCCACCTCCTGCACGCCCCCTACTGGGGATGTGCCCACAACCAAGATACATGCCCCTGACTTGAATCGAACCCGGGACTCCTCAGTCCGCAGGCCGATGCTCTATCCACTGAGCCAAACCGGTCTCTGCAAAGGTCATTCTTTCTTATGTTGGAGAAATGCTTATAGTTAGGGCGTGGCCTACCAATGGGAGAAAAAAGAGCATAAGTATTCCATTCCCTTCCCTTTCTATGGCAATAGCAGGAAATAATAGATAGATGTTATTAGCATATTTTAATGTTAATAATTATTATAACTTCATTGGCAATACATAGCGACCTATGACATGTGAGGTACCATTTGGAGGGGGGAGGGGCTTTAATTAATATTCTCTTTGTAATCTTGTGAAATACATATCCTATGAAATCCTCATTTTAGATGTGAGGAAACTAAGACTCAGAAGGTTTAAGTAAATGACACAGCTGGTAGGATGTGAATCCAGAAGTCTCCTTCCAGTGCTCTAGCTTTAAACCACAACTTACTGATTTTTTTGCTCCACAGACATTTTATAACCAGAGCAGCAAAAGATTCAGGGAAGGAAAAGTCTTTGAATGTTTTGACAGAAGCAAAGATGAAGAACACAATTACAGCATTTAATTCTAGGCTTATGTCTAGGCAGGTTCTTGAATTCTAGAAGATTTTTTTTAAACAGAGGTGTACATGTGACAATGAAATAACATTTAATTCAGTGGTGGATATTGGAAGTATGAATCTAAATCATTTCAGAAGCCAGGTAATAGAAAAAGCTTTTTGTTAAAAAATCAGCTTGGCTAGCATGGCTCAGTGATTGAGCATGGACTTATGAACTAGGAGGTCATGGTTCAATTCCTGGTCAGTGCATAAGCTTGGGTTGAGGGCTCAATCCCCAGTAGGGGACATGGAGTAAGCAGCCAATCAAAGATTCTCTTATCATTAATGTTTCTATCTCTCTTTCCTTTTCCCTTCTCCTATATTAGTTCTGAGCAATCACAACAGATCTTTCAAAGACCTCATGTTCTTATATCACTTACATGTTTCTTTTTTACATGATTTTTTTTTCTGTAAAATGTAGATCATGCCCCATGTTTTCCTCCCAAGATAGCTATATTGGGAATAAAAACAATTTGAAGCAGGGTTCAAATGAAAGGCTTATTTTAGTTAGAAAGTAATATCATTCCTATATAATAAAGAGGTAATATGCAAATTGACCATCACTTCACCACAAGTGGCTGCCCCCATATGGACACAAGATGGCCACCACAAGATAGCCAGCAGGGGAGGGCAGTTGTGGGGAACCAAGCCTATAGAAGAGGGCAGTTAGGGGCAAACAGGCTGGCAGGCAGAAGCAGTTAGGGACAATCAGGCAGGCAGGTGAGTGGTTGGGAGCCAGAAGTCCTAGATTGTGAGGGGGTGCAGGCTGGGCTGAGGGACACCACCCCATGCATGAATTTTGTGCACTGGAACTCTAGTTTATTAATAAACATGGTTAATATCAGTTTCTTAATAAATTATACTTCAGTAGTTTCATTTTATAAGAGTGTATCATAATGTTTCTTTTATGTCAGTGACTCAATTCTCTCTCTATCATAGAAATGCCACCTCTTTAAAGAAACATTGTTCCCCGGTAAGCTAAGCATGTGCTTCTCAGACTCTGATCATGAGTTTGTTAGTTTACATAAGTATCCATTCCAATAGATGGCAAGTCAATAGAGGTAGTGCCATTCTTATTAAATTTTAGAGATCTTGGCTCATTGCATAAGCATATAAAAATGATGGAAAGGGGCCGAAACCGGTTTGGCTCAGTGGATAGAGCGTCGGCCTATGGACTGAAGGGTCCCACGTTCGATTCCGGTCAGGGGCATGTACTTGGTTTCGGGCACATCCCCAGTGGGGGGTGTGCAGGAGGCAGCTGATCCATGTCTCTTTCTCATCGATGTTTCTGACTCTCTCCCTCTCCCTTTCTCTCTGTAAAAAATCAATAAAATATATTTTTTTAAAAATGATGGAGAGGGGATATAATCAAGAAGATATTAATTATATCTTCCATATCTTTGTTTCTATATTTTGTCTAAGTATGTTGTTCTGGTATAGGAGGTAGTGGATTGCTGGATAGTTTTAATAGCTGACATTTAATAAAATCACATAATATTTCCAGATGAAAAAGTTGGAGGCATGCAAGTCTATTTGAAAAGCAAGCTCCTCTCTAATAAGAGCAAAAGTAGAGTAAATGAAGAATGTGACCATAGAGCAACGGGACTGATATTTACTTGTTATTTGTCAAGTCAAGCTTCATATTTTACAGTCACATCTTAGAAATTAAATTAGTAAATCATATATAAAAGAGAGCTGAATTTTTATCCTAAAAATATTACTATAAGTAAAATATGGCTTTCTGAAAGATAGCCTATAAACAGGTAGCACTGAATGAATTAAGTCCATTCTTCAAAATAAGAAACATGGGCAGAAAATATGGGATACATATAAAAAAAAGCAAATGACTTAAAAGGCATTGTGAACAGGACATGCCTGATATTAAACTAGTTACAATCAGATATTCTAAACATATTTATGAAATAGACTGACTAGCTTAAGAGCAGAATTCCCATTGGCATAGACATTTACTTTAAGCTTCTTAACAAATACTTAAGTTTGTACCAAAATTATGTTCCCATCTCTAGAAATTGGCAATAAACCATGTAGCAATACTCCTGTATCTAAATTCATTTAAGTTGACATCAATGATAAAAATTAAGAAATGCTAAGAAGTCTATAATAACATAGAAGGCTATGTTATTATGCAAAATGAGATAAACATATCTGGCAGTTAGTAAGTGGTAAAGACCATGAGCATTGCATTCCAGTGTAATAGTAATCAGTAAAAGGCTAATCCACATAGAATAGTGAAGAAAATCTGGGTATTGTGATTAACCCATGGTGAGTTTTGAGAAATGCAAGATTACATAAAATGACATCACTTCAGAGATTAAGGACATGTTCCTCTTCCCCTAATGGCCCATTATGTATGGATTTTTCATTGTATCTAAAGTTTTGCGCATTGGGTTATAGCTTTAACAGACATTAATTCCTGAGGTTTTAGTCTTTATTAGTCTATAAACATCTGTGTAAAAGTGAAATATAATACCCTTGAGAAGAAAATCAGACTGAACCACTGTTGACTATCTCTCCTGGGATAGAGATGATGCATAAATATATAGGTACTTGGACACACACAACCACAAAACACACACACATATTTTCTTTTTGAATATCCATATTGAACCTTCCCTAAGTATGTCATTAATTGCTTGTGCCACCTCAGATATTTTTAAGGGAATTTCTGGCAGTCCTATATTATCTATTTGGCATTTATTCAGCTTGAAGTGGTCTCGGTGTCTATGAATAACTTTCAATATTGCAAAAAATTCCTACACTGCATTTCACAAAATATCTCACTGGTAACTTGAAGGTTCACAGCCCTCTATAGGACTTCACCAAGTTGCAATGTTATTTGTCAACTAACAGCAATTTTATTCTCCATAGTGTTTAAAAAATATTTAAGAAACTATAACAGTCACAAAATTGGTCTCTCGGAAATTCTGTCCTTTATACACTGCTTTATTCAGAGAGGGGTTTAAAACACATACAACTATGTCAATAAACATACCAGACACTACATTCTTCATGGCAAGGGGCTCTTTCCTCCCTCTGTCCTGTTCAATGTTCCTCCATCCTGAGTGCAAAGCTCTTCATGTGTGACACTGTCAATAAATCCTCACTAAAGGTTCTTTACCAATAAATCTAGGACTACATGAACTGGCCAGATGCAGAAAAGCGAGAGGTTTTTCTAGGCCCTAACTTGATTTTTACTCCAATAACTAAGAATGCTTATAGGCACCCTCAGAAGGCAGAAGTCAAGTCATATGTAGTATTACTAAAATATCTCCACGTTAAGGGAGATGTAATACAAATTTAGTGAAACACATTGTGGCTCAAAAATCCTCTTGTCTAATCTTTAAGTAAATAACATCTTACTGCCCATCAGAGTCAGAAGTCCCAAGTGTAGCTCAACTGGACAAATATCAAAAATAGCGCTAGGTCAAAGATACTTCCATGGAAGGGGATTTCTCTGGTCCCCTGGTGGCAACAGTAACTGTTTATTTCACTGTATACAGTGGCAGGGAGTTCCTAACATACTGTACTGGCGTCTGATATCAGGGACTCCTCCATGTCAGCAGAGAGGTGGAACTTTATCTCTGTGCCCAGATAGGCTTATTTGGCACAGTGTTGAAATGCAGCAATACAGTAACCAGAATGCCTTTAAAATTTTTTAGTTGCAATGGCACTTTTTAAATTTATATTTCAAACAAAAGCATGATAGAGCATGCTTTCACTTGCTTTATATCACATGCATGCAATATGTTTAATGTATAAGCTTGTACCCAAATGTCTTCATTACCTTCATGAAAACTTAGCTGTATATGTGTGTGAAATAAATTGTATAAAATATTCAAACCATACTACCTAATAAGGTTAGATATGTATAGGTGCTTGAAACTCAAGAATCACTAACAGCATTTACTTGACTTTTTTTAAAAGCAGTGGTAAGGATTATTAAATATATATGTGTGTGTGTGTACATATATACATGTATATATACTTAAACTTACATTTTAATTATTGTGATTATGGATATGGCACATAATTAAAATAGTAAGTACTGCTCAGAACTGTGGAAGCAAATAAAGATCATAGAATATCAACTGGGTAAGAAGCACTTTGTGACTCCTCACTAAGTAAGTGTGTTTACATTTCACTTCCTATAAGGTGGTTTTCTAAAAAGTGAATTTGCATTCATTTTATTTTTAGTTTACTGACTACCTAATATAGCCCACTTTGCAAACTCCGAATGTGCTGATATAAAATTCTTTGGCACCATAGTAATTAAAGATGAGAGAGGAAAAGAGAGAAATCTTATTACGGAGAAAAAGTAGAAAAGCAAGAGAGAGGCTTTCAAAGGCATTCAGAGAACAGTGACCTACCAGTTCTACTCGTCCGAAACCTCCAACGCCAAGGGTGTCGATGATGTTGAAATCAGACAGCTTCAGGTTGGCGAAGAAAGCGGCCTCGGCTTCATATCTGGATTTTTTGATGCGAAAAAATGGAAATTTCTTAGAGGTGCAAACACGAGTACCACGTACAACTGTAGCGGAATGACAAGACTGTGGAACAGGGTTTACCTGCTTACATTCCATCTTGCTTTTAGAGTCTGTGTTTTCTCACACTCATACTGTTTTGGTCCCACTGGTACAGCAAAACATAGATTTGCACTTGTTTTGTGTGTGTGTGTGTGTTTTTCAAAGGAGAAAAATACAAAGTACCCACTGCGTGCCCGTCCTGCGACTGATAAATCCAGTTATCAAATCAAAGTTACATCTTGGTCTTTTTCTACGTGTCTTCTTGTGAGCCCGGATTGTTTGAGTTGTTCTTTTGTGGTTCTGTTTTGTATTTTTTGGATTGGCTTGGTTTTGGTTTTGCCGTTCAGATTTTGGAAGGCAGTTTCTCATTAGTTTTCCTTATCCACAGGCTGGCAGTGGCTCCTATAAATATTTGCTAAAAGCAGCAAGATCATTGAGGTCTCTGAAGTGAAATCACAGCCAGGTCTTATGAAAACAGATCCGGAAAGCTGAGGGCTGATGTGCAAATGACTGCAATGGATGGTCTCAGAAGCATATTCGCATTCCTAAAAAGTGTCTTCCCTTCATTTATGTTTACCCACTGACTCTCAGCTGGTGATCCCGGAGTCTGTATGTGTGCAAGTTTCTTATATGAGTGATGGGAAAAGCATGGACGCGGCTCCCAAGGTCTAACTATGCACACATGCAAATCTGACACATGCGAGTGTGTCAGATGCAAAATAAGCATCTCCTGATGAGACAAGTGAACATGAGCTGCTTAAAATATCTCCTTGTTAAAGGCCCTACTATTTTTAGAAAAGGCAGGAAGGCAAAAAAGATGAAGATGATCCTCCCACTCACGAAAGTCAGGTCAGGGAGTGATCCAGCTATCCCAAAAATAAAGTATTTGAATAGCTATGTGTAACCCATGACCTTCAGCCAGGCGGTACCTGATTCAGTATTGCGCCATAGATAGACACGATGAACTTGCTGGAGATAAAGATACTAGCACAGCTTGTTTATGCCAGTTTTTGGATAGAACCATCCACAGGCATGTCTGGAGTTAAGCTGTAGGACATTTTAATGATTCCATTATAACCAAACACAAATTGAGATTCTTCACTTGGGAGGAATGTGAAACAACTTTCTAGGTGGGCTTTCAACAGTCTCCAGTTTTTAGTAAGTCAATTTTTGATAGGTCACGAGAAGGGGAAAAAAAGCATTGTTTTTCATTATTGGCTAATTATGGCAATTGACTAGTTATTGGCAACTCCCTCTAACAAAGCTTTATAAACAAGACTACCACCCAATCCTAATGATATTTGTAGACATCTCTCAATGCACAATCAAGAGATCAACATAGTAACTCAGGAGATGATTTACTAGAATGGAACACAGGCAGCAAGTGTGCATTTCTAGCATGCCAACTGCATCACTACTTTTAGAAAATTAAAACTCCATCCCATTTAAAGGGCCAATGGCAGAGTTTACTCCAACAGGTGTTTAAAAAGGACATCTGTTGGGATCAGAACCCATGATAGTTTGTATGTGGTCGAGCATTTGTTAATGGTCTAGAAAATCAATGAGATCATTTTTAATAATATCCTATGCATTTGCTGGATTTAGAATATTAGTTATTAACAGGGTAACCTCAGAATACTTTGATGTAATATATATATATATTACTTATAGCTCCCAAATTCTTACATCTGGGATCTGTAAAATTAGGATAGAAAGATCTCTACTCAAGTGATCTTCAGCCTTGTGTTGCAAATCAGAACTATCTGAGCATATTTTAGAAATCACTTAATTTGGGTCTGACTGCAGACCAAATGTATCAGAAATCTCTGGAAGTGGCCCTCAAATGCCTGTATATTTTTTTAAAAAAGCTCACCAAGTGATTCTGATGCACAGTATGGGTTGAGTACCATAGTTTTATTCCATGAAAAACCTTTAGGAGGTTCCAGAAACCACAAAAAAAATGTGTGTGAGGGGGAATGGCCCAGGGAAAATATTCGCTGCCCAATGAGCCTGGGGGTGATGCATTCATGCCAACAGTGTTGGGACTCTTTTAACTGGGTCTTGGTTCCTGATCTTCTGGGTCTAGACCCATAGGAATGAGCAATAATTCTATAATGGTTAACAGAGCTATAAATAAGAACAAGATTGCTAAAAAAAAAAAAGACAGGTTCAGAATGCAAAAGTTATAAAGTGATTACTCTGTGTTCAGTTTTACAGCAAAATCCTCTTGCCTTCGTTTACATTCACTATCTGATAACTGACCGTATTTTAACCAGTAGGATGAATATAAGAAATCTCCTGTTAAATAGTACATATTTTCTCTGCAGCCATTAAAATCCACTTAAATATCTACTGCCTTATACCCTGGAAGTACCAACTACAGTTAAATACAAATATTTCATAGGTTTTAATGAGAAGAGATCACTAACTTTGTAATCATATTGTTCATCTTTGTCAAATAATTTGTTAATAAGACTAGGTGATTTTTTAAAAATATTACCTCATTGGATGATTTTATCTAATGGTTGGTGATATACAATTTGAAAAGGCTTTGGGGATAATTGTGGGCTTGATCTTCTATCCTATTCCTATTTGCTTTAGATCCTGATTCTTGGAGAAGTCAAACAAGATAGGACTGCTACCAGATCAGTTTCTCTTTTCCAGTCAAGTAGATATTATTCTTGAATATATCATATACATTTATTTTTTTCTCATTTAAATTACTCTTTAGGGACAACAGTCACATCTTCTTCACAAAGACTGCACACTTTTTCTTTCTGAATTAATAACTTTTTTTTTTTAATGTGAAAATCACCACCTGAAAGAAACTTGGTAAAAAAAAACTGAACTTTGGATGATTTAGCTTCTTCAGGTATCTAAACAATTTTGCTCATAACTTGGAGGGATATTTTCAGTTTCTTTTAACTCAGGAATTATTTATAGGTAATTTCAATCCATCAATTATGTCCTACCTTCATTACGAGTTGATAAAAGCCTGAGTGAAGAAGAAGACTAAATAAATAAGTAAATGGCCATTGTTTCACAAAAGAAACTTATTTTGCCTGAAGGAGGTAAACATGGAACCAAAGTTCCTAACTTACTACTGTAGGGTACCAGGCCCAAGAAATTAGTCCAAGCTTCATGCAATTCTGAAGTCCACCTGTGCAAAAGGATTTACAAAGGGACCATTGCCAAGTGCTAAGGAAAACACATCTGTAACAAATACAATTCCTGCTGTTTGGTTGCTTCAATTCTATCAAAGAGCATAAAATGTATTTTCTAATGGTTTGAGATACTGATGTTAATATTTTATTTATTTAGCCCAGGGTGATAGGTATGGATCCTCTTCCAAGAAAAATGTTAATATATACATACCTTTCTATATATAACACAAAAATAACTAAACAAGAGAATAAGTTGGGTGCAGGAGACAGAGATAATGTATTGTTTCTGAAACATTGAAGTCACCTAGGGCTATAGTTATTAGAATCCACAACAATTGCTAAACCATACAGGATACTCTTTAAATAGTAAAACAATGAACTTTTCTTTTAAGAGCTGCTAAAGAGGAACAAAATTGCTTAGAATTGTATTTCTGCCTGTACAACAACGAGGTTCCAAAAAGTAATAAAAATGTAAATGTGTAGGTGTACAAATGATGGCATCAAGACACATATACATAGTTTAGTAAACAAAAAACAGTACTGGAATAATCTCAACCTCTCTCTAAAAGTACTATCTGTTCAGTGTTATATTCACTTTTTTTTTTTTTTTTAGGAAACAAAAAACAGTAGGCTTTATTTTTTTCTATCTCTTCCAATATCATCAGCTTCCACAAATCCAAGAAGTAGAAATCAGGTGTCCTTTGTTATTCACAATTGCTTTCCCAGCATTTCCATGCCTCCATGAATTACTTCTGTCCTTTCTAAATAACAGAATTGGGCTTTAGACTGACCGTTATTATTAAGTGAACATCTCCAGCTATATAATGGAAACTAAATATGATGGATTCAACCGAGTCCAAAATGTATGAAGTTTAAACTTTGTATTTGCCTTGATATTATAATAACAGAAATCACTCAGCATTATTTAACCAAGCAGACAGTATTATGTGCATTTTTTAAAGTAAACGCCAAGGATCTAAAGGAACATAACAATAGTTCCAGATGGGTTGCAAAAGCCAATGATTAGCAGCCAATGGAAAAAAAGGCTAATGTGGCCCTGTTTGCTTTAGCTCAGCTCATCTACAATCCAAATTAGCTTCAGAAGTGTACTCTAAGAGTTTCTAAGGAAAACCAAAAAAATCATTAGCATTTCCTAATCCACATGCAAATCAATTACCAAGGTTGCCTGGGCTCATGTGCTCTAGGATGTATTTTTATGTCCTAATTTTGTCAGTTTTGGGGGAAACCTACAAAAGTAAAATGTTTTGGTAAGTATCTATGGCCTCTCATTTATGATTAAGTTACTTATTCTATTGCTGTAATAGGTAAGTTAGATTCAATCAGACAGTCTCTACTCTGGACTTCAAAATAATTCAAGAGTACAACACAGCATACAGACAAAAGCTCATGTCTTATCTTGGCTCTTGTCAACGATTTTGTAGTTTCAAGTCCTGTTTTCTTCAACATTTACACCTCTGTAGTAGAAGTATCAAAAACATACACTCAAGTAAATAAATGTAGATGGTTTAAGTTATAATCCTGATTTACTTGAATGTTCACATAAATGCCTAGAAAATTTCTTTCACTTTTTGTTGTCTAAGAGCACTGCAATTTATAAATAAATATCTAAAGAAACAATTAAAAGGGGGTAAGAACTTATAACTTGAGACTAATAGTGTATGCCAACTGAAAAAAAAATTAAAAAGTGGATTAAACCTTTCAGAAAGTGAGCCTTTAACATAAAATATATATATGTGGCCTATGATATCTGCAAGATACAATGCTTTCCATCTATTGAATAAGCACTTAATGTGGACACAGGATTTTATGCAGTAATAGTTCCTGATTTAATATAAGTTAGTGCATGAAGTAATTTGTAGGTCTGGTAAAGTGAATTAAAAATTCAGCGAGAAAAGTAACTAGAGAGAAAGTAGGATAGGGAATTGGACCAATGATACGTATTTGCATATTTAGCACAGATGTGAATTGGGCTTAAATTACAGGGACTATGTCTCATTGTGCCACTTGAACTTGTATGTGTGAAAATAGTAACTACAAGTCCTATTCCCCTAATCAAATGTTTGGCATTAAATAAATGTAGTTGCTAAGAAAAAAAAAATGGACAGTCCTCCTTAAACCTATAATCAAGTCATCTCTTATTGATTAAATTACTTTATAAAAAGAATCATTGATACCTAAACTTTAAAAGTGGAATCTTTTGACTGCAGTAGGAAACAGTGAAAACTTCAAAGTTTAGAGTTTAAGAGTTATTTCCTGTTGAAGGAATTATGTTTTAACAAAAGTTTGTATAAAGTTTAAAACAATTCCTTTAAATATAAGCAATCCTATTCCTAAAATGATAAACAAAAAAGATGATTTATAATTTATAGCTCATGCAGGTAAAGTAACTAATATAGTCACTATTCTTTTAATAGTGGTGGTGAAAACTTGAGGATATACATTTTGAAAGTAACTTAATATATATAAAGTTTAATCTGTTCTTCAAGGAATTTGAGATATTAGTTTGCAACCTCTATTTCCAAAATTGTGATCAGAAGCATAGACATTTTCTTGGCCATTCTAGTTGAGACACAGTTTTGGTTATTTTTCGAATCTATTCCCTTGAGGAGATACAGCCAACAGAAATACAAAGGAAATTTGCATTTCTCATATCTGCTACATCATAGGAATGATAGTAATGCAAATACTCTACTCTTAGAAAGCACCTTTCTCCCAAGGACTCTGAAGTTTTATCTAATTTATCTGCCCTGATTCTCTGTGAAGTTGGGATAACAAATATTTTTTACTTCTTAGCAACTGGGTAAACCAATTGCTAGAAAATGATTCATTTCAGTAATTAAACACTGGGAGAATTGAGACTAGAAACCTTGGGCGTGGTCACATCATATCATATTTACACTTACTATAAAATATTCAATTTCCTTTTAAACAAGATAGTAGAGAAGCACAAACTTCAAGCATGCTTTTATCTCTAAGTTCTAAGATGCTAACATAGTTCAAAGTCTAGGTCAATTCCATGAGGAGCTAATTTAATTCAATCATTCCATTTTAAAATAAAAGAATTAAGTGTAGGATGGTAAGTGATTTAACCAGAGTCACAAAGGCATAAGGATCTTGAGTTTTAGGCTTATTATATCATTTACTATCTGATTCTATCTTTGCAGGGTTTTTTTAAACACTATTCCAATATTTGAAAAACAAGGGCAAATGTAAAAGTTATAAAACATATTTGAAGACTATATTATTTTATTACACATCTCAGTCAAGAATGTGACTCTGTAGCTAAGCACTCTTGTCTCTGATGGGGCATGTGTATCTCTATGCTCCAATTAAGTGAAAGGACCCCAAATAGAAGTACCTGGTACTTATACAAAATGGAATACTACGTAGCCATAGAAAGGCTGAAATGCTGCCACTGACAGCAGGGATGGATCTTGATAATATCATCCTAAGCAAAATAAGTCAGATGGAAAAGAATAATATGAGTTCACTAATATGTGGGAAACAGAACGGAAAGAAACAAATGAACAAACAAAACAAACTCATAGATACAGATGACAGGTTACTAGAGGGGAAGGATGGTGTTGGTAGGATGGAGAGGGTAAAGGAGACAAATATATGGTAAAGGAAGGAGACTAGCCTTTGGGTAGTGAGTACACAATGTGATATATAGGCAATGTGTCGCAGACTTGGACACTTCAAACTTATATAATGTTATTAAGCATTATCACCCCAATAAATTTAATAAAAATTTAAAAGCTGACAATTCCATGCCTCCCTGAAAAATGCATTGATGCTCAAAAGATTATTTAATTTTTTTTTATCTGCTGATGGGCACCTAGGCTGTTTCCGTACTGTAGCTATTGTAAATTGTGCTGCTATAAACATAGGGGTGCATAAATCCTTTCTGATTGGTGTTTCTAATTTCTTAGGATATATTCCTAAGAGCAAATGAGTGGATTAGATAACTATGGTACATATACACAATGGAATTCTATGCTGTCATACAAAAGAAGGAATTCTTACCATTTGCAGCAACCTGGATGGAACTGGAGAGCCTTATGCTAAGTGAAATAAACCAGTCAATGAAGGAGAAATGCCACATGATCTCATTTGTGGATAATAAAGAACATTATAAACTGATGAACAAAAGGATAGATACAAAGGCAGTAAAGCATCAAAAAGACTGTCAAATTACAGCAGGAAGGTTAAGGAGATGTTGGGTAGATAAGAGATCAACCAAAGGACTTGTATGCATGCATATAAGCATAACCAATGAACACAAGACACTGAGGGGTTAGGGTATGCCTGGGAGGGGGAGGCAATGGGAAGATATGTATACATGTAACACATTAATAAAAAATAAAAATAAAATAAATCAGAACATCACCAAGAAAAAAAAATTTAAATATCATAACAGCATTTTAAAAGATGAGTGAGCATGTTACCCATTCATTGTCAGCTTAAAATATATTGTCCAAAATATCTTTTTAATTATTCAGTTTTTAGATCGTTTCCACATAGTTTGAGATCAACTTTCTTTTTCTGAAATAAAGGCTTAACTAGATACATATTGCCATGGAAATAAAACTGGCAAGAGAGGAATTAAAGATTGTTTTCCCTACTGGTGTTTTTTGTTTGTTTGTTTGTTTTGTTTGTTTTGTTTTTTTTCTTTAACAGAACTATTGGCCCATAATAAAAGGTTCATTGATTCAGCAATTATTTTTGATTCCGAGAATATAGATACTTCAAATACATATGCAAACAAAAAACCTGCAGTTCCCAACCATATTTATACCACAATAGATATTTCCTTCATATAAATGAATAGCCATCAGAGGTTAGAGGTCTGAGAATAAAGTTTTTTTTCCTTTTCAGAGCAGAGTATGTTCTTCTCCTTCCTCACTACATGTAAACATCTCCACCTGCATCTTTTGCTTATGATTGTAGACTAGGGTGGTCCAGACTGGCACAGCATAGCTTCCCAGGACCAGGCAGGTGAGGTTAAAAGGGGGAAAAGGCTGGTGAAAATGACTCCTCCCTCTGACTTCACTGTTCCCATACCTCAGGCCTGTGGGTAACAACCCTCTGCCTCATCCATTGTCTGATGCCACTCCAGAGAAAACATTCATTACAACAGAACTCTCGTTTAATTTCAATGAAGGGCTGGGCAAAGACAGCCCAAGTTTTCCTCTCAAATATAAAAATCTATTTTCTACCCAAAGGCTGAGACATGTTTTCCTTCTTATAGGTCATTTTTTATATGGGGACTAAAATACTGAAATAAGTAAGGGACATTTAATTTTAATTAAACCTTAAAGTTAGCTTTAATTGTAATCTTAATCAGAGGGATCAGTCAGAAAATTGAACAGAAGGATCAGGCAGGACTCAAATGAACACTAGGGGTCGACTTTTAATTCTGGACTCAGAACCAGTACCATGTATCCCCATTGTGTGTTTCCCTTTATCTCTGAAGGATTCTGCATGAAGTTCAGGGACAGGTAGCGTGGGATGTGGACATTGTCAGAGTGGGCCAAAGAATGAAAGGATAATAAAGCGCAGTGTGTGACAGGAAGAAAACGAGAACTACAAGCCACCCTCCCAGGCCAATAGGAATATAATAAAGAAAGTAATCAGGGAGTTGGCCCAGAACCAACCTGAGCAAGACATTCACTTTTCCCGTAAACAGAAAAGATTGTACTAGATATGTCTATGAAGCTCACCACAGAGCTTGATAATTCTAGGATTCCAAATGTCTTGAGAGATATACACCTTGCAGAAAGTCCTGGTACCAACAGCTTATCTTTTTCCTGCATTGTGATTCTCTTCCCCATCCTGTCGTCTAATTCTTGGCCCTAACGCCTTTATTTCAGGAAATACTACCAAAGGCTTTCATTTAAGGTCTTCTCTCTGCTTCTGGTATGCAAAGGAGGCAGGCAGGAGATCCCAATTCATTGGCCAAGACAGGTATTGGGAAGATATGTCTTGTTGTCCAAAACAGATCTGCAAATGCATTTTACCACAGACTATAATAGACCAGAGGTTCCAGCTCATCAAGAATTCATATCAGAATTATGGGGTGAGTTAAACACAGAACTGATAAAACCTTGGGATTCAGGGCCAGCAATCACTATTTTAAAATAAGGTTCAAAGCTCTAAATTACCAAAGTTTGAGAAAACTATTAGTGTTAATTTGATACGTATGTGACAGATACCTAATTCATATTATTTAAGTATCACAGGAAAATGTGTCCCAAGTTCCAAACAGTTATTCTCAAATGATCTTTAAGAATATCACTTAACCTTTAACTGGGGAAAACCTGTATGCATTTTTCTTAATAGAGAAAATATTAAGCAGAAAAGAAGAAAATGAAGCAAAAATGTTGCTATCACAAGTTATTTAGTCATAGTGATGATGCATTTATCAAATGAACTAGGTTTCAGAGAAAATACCACAAGTGTTATCAAGTCACTGCTATCTGGATGAAAAAACTGCTATCTCTGTTGAAGCCCATACAACAGCACACTAACGCAAACCATAAGATTTTGTTTTGTTTTTTTAAACTGATGCCAATAGTTTATTCAGATTTCCTGAATTTTTACCTAATGTCCATTTTCTCTGCCAGGGTACCATCCAGGCTGCCATAATACCTTTAGTTATCAAGTCTTAGATCCCCTTTGATTATTAAAGTGTCTCAGATTTGCCTTATTCATGACGACCTGACAGTTTTGGGGAATACACATCAGGTGTTTATAGACTGTCCTCAATTGGGTTTATCTCAGAATTTGTTTAGGGTTATAAATTTTGGGGGAGGAAGACCACAGAGGTAAAGTGCTATTTTCTGTGATATCATATGAAGGGTACATGCTATTGCTCTGATTTATCACAAGAATGTAAACCTTGATCATCCGGCTGAGATAGTAATTCTATCAGTTTCAACATAGCAGATTCTTATAGAAATGAACGAATGCAAAATGAGCTGTATTAAAATGTGGTATGAGCAATCTATGTGCCCAGTAGAAGTAACTCTTATTCCTGGATCATGTACTGGTTTATAAGCCGGTCATTAAGTTGGCCAATGTTTCAGGTTTAATAAACAGTGTGGAGACTGAAATGTTATGAATTTCTGGTAATCTATATAATCAATTCTTAGAAAAGGTTTTGTGTTGCCTTTATCTGTTTGATTAAATGAACTAATCTTATTATCTAAAAAAAAAATGTGTTCTCCACACTTTTTACCTTGGAATATGTCCCTCTCAAGATCTAATGGCATTACTCATTTCCACACTGCTAGGGTTTTTGCCCAATAATTTAAAAAGGTCACAATAAAACACACTAGTTAGGATTTCCAAAGATGGCTACAATATTAGAAACAGATGTCTTCCCACACATGTTTACATAAATCACGGGAGTGGTGAGATAATGTTGAGAGAACAACTCAATATCCTCAAATTGCTGCTTGTGTACAAAATTATTATAATAATTGTTTGCTTTACTACATGCTTCATGTGCCATGGAAGTTTAGAATTAATTTGTAATCAAATTTCACTGGATTAGCACATGTTGTTGATTCGTCAGTGCTTTTTAAAACGGTTTTGAAAAAGGATTCCTCACTATTAGATTGCAATTTTGTTAGACTATTAATTGAATTCTTTCAGTAACAAGTTGCAAATACTCTTTTCTGTGTCCATAAAATAATACTGATGCATTGGATTTATTTTGCCACTTCATAAAAGATCCGGATCTACAATTGTACATATCTTATTGACTAGCATTAAATAATTTTCTTCTTTTTTAATAATTAGTAAATAATAGAGTTAAAATTGGGAAAGGCAGAGCTATTAGGATTATTCTTTATACCTCATAATAGCTACAGAATACTTTTTCTATACATATTTGGTTGCCTTTTCCTCACAGATCTTCCAGGGATAGAGTTGACCTTTGGCAACGTCCTATTCTCAATTCTCTTTTGTGGCCTACTGTTGCTCACCCAAGTTACTGCATTTTCTCTCAGGAGTTAACTACTACCAAATTCACATGGCCTCAGTGGATTTAGTTGGGTCTCAAAAAGCCTGTTGACAACAGAGCAAGCTCCACTTATGATCAGAGCACCACACTGACCTGTGGCCTCTCTTCACCAGGTTTGACAATGTGGTTGTTGGATGTCTACGTAATGTTTTCAGAGCACAGTGTCTGACCAGATTCTCAGTCTGGTTTACTCTCTGACAGCTGTGCAGACATAACAGAACTATAGATAAAAGATAGAAAACCTTTCTTCTGCCCCTTCAGGCCGGGAACTTGCTGCCCTTAGGCGGAAGCCTTAGAAACTTGTACTGTGTCTCAGCACCTGTGTGCAGTGAAATCCACTAGAGGAAATCAGGGGATTCAGACGGCGGGGCTGAAGAGGCGGTGATCCTTTCTTCCCACCGGAAAGTTGAAGGAGCCTCATAGTTTAATTTCTCCAGTACCTGTAGTATTTAACCAGGTACAGGACAAATGGCTCAAACACAAACCTCCAAGTATATATGTAAAATATATAACATATGAGGCAAATAATTTAAAACCAAGGAAGTCTGTTTATAGCAGCAATTACTCTATTTTTACTAAACTACAAAGAATATTTGTAGTTTATGAAATTATACTACGGTACTATTTGCACTATAAACCCAATAGATAGATAGCCAGTCTGTGGAGTTTTGTCTTTTAAAAAGCAGATACATTGATATTCTGGTGCCAACATATCCACTGCTATATTGACAATATATTCAGAAGCAAGAGACTTTCTTTCTTGCCAAAGTCTGGAGATTCAAAGCACCAACATGAGCCACAAGATGACTGAGTTATTTGGCTTGCACAAAGTTAACTTTAAAATTTCTAAATTGTGTTCCAGCTTATGCATGAATCTGGGGAAGGACTCAAATCTCTTTCTTGCAAGAGACAAGATTCAAAATAGTTTTATAAACATGACTGTTCATTTCTAGAGTGTTGATTGCTAACTGGAAAGCAAAGATGTTTTTAAAAAAATGAGCAGCAATAAGAATTACACTGTATAACAGTTGGAGGTTTCAGGCCACTAACATTATAGTTCCACATCTTATTATGTTTCTCTAGAAATGTTTATATATAGGAAGTAGATTTCTAATTTATTTTTAAATATAACAGTTAAAAGTATTTGTGGACAATTTGTTTAGAGATACCTTTTTTAGGTAACATAAATGAGATCTGTTATCTAATAAACTGGATTAAGAATCTGCTGACCAGTTTTAAAAAAGAACTTTAACCATTAGTTTAAGTTTTTGGGAAAGTAAGCTGCGTAGGATACTTTCTGATGCAGGATCTTTGAAACATATTGGTAAGTATGCCGATTTCTTTAATAACACCCCAATTATCTAGAACTGTAAAGGAATGGGGTGTTTCATGAAGAAGCATATCATCCACGTTTTTTAAGCTTATACTTTCTTTTTTTTAAAAAATATATTCTATTGATTTTTCACAGAGAGGAAGGGAGAGGGATAGAAAGTCAGAAACATCGATGAGAGAGAGACATCGATCAGCCGCCTCCTGCACACCACACACTGGAGATGTGCCCGCAAGCAAGGTACATGCCCCCGACCAGAATCGAACCCGGGACCTTTAAGTCCACAGGCCGATGCTCTATCCACTGAGCCAAACTGGTCTTGGCTAAGCTTATACTTTCTAATTATCACATAGAGTTCTTTCACTCCAATAAAAAATACCAATTAGGGCCCTAACCGATTTGGCTCAGTGGATAGAGCATTGGCCTGCAGACTCAAGGGTCCCAGGTTCGATTCCGGTCAAGGGCATGTACCTTGGTTGCAGGCACATCCCCAGTAGGAGGTGTGCAAGAGGCAGCTGATTGATGTTTCTCTCCCATCGATGTTTCTAATTCTCTATCCCTCTCCATTACTCTCTGTAAAATATCAATAAAATGTATTTTTAAAAATACCAATTAGGGAATCAATATTTCTAGAATGAATTATCTTCTTCCAAATTTTATAAATCATAATTTTTAAAACACAGTAGAGCATTCAGAAGGTGACCACAGGTTATTATTATGAAATATCCATTAATTACTATGGTATTACCTCTAAGTTCATCCCAATAAAACCTCAATAGCATAATACTTATTTGTTGCTCAGTTTTCAAGTATTCTCTTGATAGAGTCAGGGAGCCTGTCTGTCTTCCCTCTCATTTCTGATCCACCTATACTTGTTTTATATAATTTATAAAGCCAGTTAGCCAAATTGGTTAGACATGTGCTTATACTCTATCCATGCAATTAGTGAGTACCTGAGAAGGCAATGGCATAAAATGATGAAAATATAATCTCTGGAGCCAGTCTGCTTTGGACAAATCCTGTTCCATTATTCTTTGGCTACATGAGTTTGAACAAGCTCCATGATTCCTCTATGCCTTACTTTACCTGCTTAATGGGCATGGTAAACAAAGCGACTCCATTGGTATGATAAATAGTAAATGAGATAATCATCTTTTTTATTATTATTGATTGCTTATAGTTCTATTTGTATGCATTGTTACCTTTTGTGGAGTTTTACTGTGGGACAATACTTTTTCTTGTCATTATTGATCACCTGATTTCCCTGTCCATGGAGTTTTGCCTTCACTAAGTTGTCTCTTTTTCCCTTTGGCTAGAATCTAGGTAATAGAATTGCTGGATATTCAAACTAGAAATAAATAGGATGTTATTATAAAGAGATAATGTTAATTTAGGAACATATGACTATGAAAATATGCCATATGCTGTTTTGTTTCTTTCCCTGATATTAAATTACTTCATTCAAAGTGTTCTATTGGTAGTTTATGATGCTCCCAGTAGAATGTGTCAACTCTTTGTACTGCTGCTGTATAATGCGGTTTATGCTATGTTTTCACCATTTACCTTTTGAACCATATTATATATAATCAGGTACTAAATGATTAGATTAAGCTAGAAAGAAAGGTATATGTGATGAAAAAAAGCAGGGGATTTCCATAGTCCATGCTAAATGCCCTATTGAAAGGAGGTTACATGAAGGTGTCCTTTTGAAAGTTCAATTTTATATACTTTGCACAATTCTACTGGGTGTTACTCTTAGGGAATATGGAATTTATGAGCCATCACATGGACAAAGGAAAGTTCTTGTGTTGCTTCAGCAGAAGATCCTTACCTTCAACCATTCCCTGAACTTGTGGGAGATAGATGATACATCACCATGCTCTTAGCCACAGTCAGGCAATAGTTACAGAATCAGACAGCGACCATCACAATCCAGAGTCTGGAGAGGCATTCACAGAATGTCTGAGGATGTCCTCTCTGAATTGTCGCCAAGAAGCCTCTCAGTGACCCAGTCCTGCAAACAGGCCCCTCTCCCGTTTTCCAGTATGAATCATTTCCCTAAGGGTGGTTCATTGGGAAACAGGACAAAGACCTGGCCAAGTTCCAGAAGCACAAAGAATCTCATTGGTTCCTTCAGAAACATGCAGGTGAAACAGATTTGTAAGGGTGCTTTTTAGAAGGAAAAAGCTCAACTTCAGATCTTTTACTTTCTTGCTTTTGGCAAATAATTATAAATACTTTTTGATAAGTGCATTACCAGATTTATAATGTCTTTGCCCCTTGGAGCAATGTTTATTAGGGGAACATACCCAGCGGTGAATTTGAAGATACAATAAATGAAAAAAAGAGAGAGAGAAAATTCCTTCATTATCATTTTACTGACAAATGACAACAGAAGAAAGTATACAGAAGTTCCATTTTCCTTTTTTAGGCCCCATCAAAGCATTTTTGCAACATTTCATCATGTCACATGAATTTATTAGCTATGCTGTTAATATACAATACAATTAACATCAAATGGTGATGTTTTATGTCAGTGGAAAAATACTCATAAAAAGGCTAATGTTTTGAGATGGAATTGGCATGATAAGGCTTTGGAAACTAATTAGTCGAGTAGTTACTTTGCTATCAATTCCAGCAAGCATTGTCAATGGCCCATTTCCACCCAGCGATGCTGACCTGAAGAGCCTGGTCTGTATTTAGCAGATACTGATTAGGGCCCACTGTTCTCTCATATGAACACACAAGAGCAAGCTAAGACATGGTCAGGTCCAGAAAAGCATTTCCACCGTGCATGTGATCCTATTGTTACTGACCCATGTCTGTGTGAGCCACTGAAATCAGAGTATTGCTGCTTGTGCCCGGCATGGTGCCATGCCGTCTCACATCATCTCATTTAGTGGAGAGGAGTTAGATGCTTGCTCCCATCCCCCATCCAGAACAGGAAACACACTGAAAGATCCACCATAGAAGAATCTATAACATAAGCCTCTCATTCTCAGGCATGAGTTGAGCACTTTTTGAATAATATTTGCCCGGCGGGGACACATAGGAGAAAAAGCAGGCCTTCTGAGTCAGAAGATATCGCCTAAGAGTTTTAAGGACATGAACCCCCTTTTCCTTTAGTTCAGGTCTCCTCCTTCCAGACCAGATTCCTTCTGAGATCAGCAATTCAGTGGCTTAAATTCCTGGTTTAGCTGCTACCTCTTCCTTTCAAATCTTTGACTTTCTATTGAAAATCCAAATCAGAATCCAAACAAAAACTATCTTTGGATTTTTGAACCCAGTTAATGAAAATGAGGCTGTAATGATTATGGCAGTGATGCAATTGAGAGCTACAATTGCATTACAAAACAAAGGCTTTCTTTTCATTGGGGAAAATAAATGTCATTAGGATTATGACTTCAGCTTAACCTACCAGTGACTGAACTCCCAATTTACTTGCCTTTAAAGAATTCCAAATCACGAGAAATTGTATACCACCTGCTTTAGATTTTCTAACAGAAAGTAAACATTTGAGTTTTGCAGCTAAAACAGACATTAAAGCTACGGCATCGCTAACTTCCTCTGGAAGGGGAAGGAGATCTGAAATTAGAAACATAAAGTTAAGAAGGAACATGGAAATTGTCATTTGTTTCATTGTTTACCAAACAATTTCTCATTCATTACCCACAGAAAAACAACAAAATATAACTGGGCATGTGCAGGGCTACTTCACCAAGGGTTGAAAAAGTTAACGTCTATCATACAGTATCATGACCACAATACAATTTTTGATGTCTACAGAAGATAATTCTATTATTTATAGTTTTTTTTTATTATTTTACTAATTGTGCTCAAATGGGAGAAAATTGCCCTCTGCATGTGCAATCTGTATATCATTTCTAAATTGAATATATTCTCTATAGTAAAATAGCACATTATGAAATGCATTACCTCACGGGGAACAAGAAAAATATCTTAGACATTACTGTTACCAGTCTTAGATAAGCACTATTTCCTTATCAGTATTACTTGTGAAATAGAACTACAAATCTTATAAATTATGTGTCCGTTAATAACTCCTGTCTTTTCATTGCCTTCATATACTACCCTTCTTTTCATTATAACTCACCAATAAATACTTCAATCTGTTGTACTGCTTTCAAGGACCAGATGTTAAAATTCTCCAATTACCCCATATTCCCCTTATAACCTGTGTCTTTGACAAAATATGAGATGTCTTACAATTTAGGATTCTGTGTTTGCCCGCAACACTGGATAGATGCTGCACAATTTCTGCACACTTGCAAGGAAACCAAATAAACCTTAAGGGCAATCCATTATGAGTGTTGTGCTTATGACTTCCATGTTGAGGCTAGTCATAAAAGTTTTCAATCGTTTCCCCCCCATGGATTGTGACCTTTATTCACGCCACCGGTACAAGATATCTATTACTTCTGAAAGGAGGCAACGGTTTGTATTCTTAGTTTATTTATGGTTTCTACTCTGGAGTCTGTGCAACGAAAACCACGTTCCCTAGGGCATCCTGTGCTAAGGGGCTAAGCCATCTCTGCAAATGACTCAAACTCCCAACAGATGCCTGGGGCAGTTTTTATCCATTCTACAACTGGTTATGACACACATTTTGCAGCTATTGTTTTCCACCTTAGAAATAATGTTAATTTACCTAAAAGCACACAGTGCATTTTCACTGTTGGTAACACATTCCCCTTTGCCCTGCATGTTTCATAATGAAAACCCAGTGGCTGAGAGTGACAGCCATTATCCCCAGTTAATAATAACGGAATGGTCCTGCTGGGAGAGACAAATGGATTCCAAGGAAAGTCTGTGATCTTCTTAGCATTTACCAATCTAACTAATTACTGGAGGCTGATAAATTATGCGAGTCAGTTATGCTAAAAGGCATTTGATAGACTCTAATAAATAATTGGAACCAACTGAGACAAGGGGAAATAAAACCCTTGAAATAATTGTAGACAGTTTAAGCAACCTGAGCATTCCAATGAAAATGGAATCCAAATTTTCTGTGTTTTCCAAAGAATTGGGCAGTTCTATGATATCATGAACTACATGTAGCAAATTCCTAATAAATGTACACACATGCCAGCCACTATTATAGATTCAGAGGATACAGCAGTGGGCAAATATACCCCCATAAGAAAAAGATCTTGCCCTCTTGTGACTTACATACTGGTAGAAATTGTGCAGAAGGAAGTCAAAGAAACAGGTAAAACATGCTATATTACATTGTTGTTAAGTGCTGTGGAGAAAAATTAGGCAAGAAAGGGGACAAATGGGTGTCCTATTAGGTGGTAGGGGGCTGCAATCTTACCTAAGGTGAGTAGGACAAGTTTCACTAAGAAGGAGACATTTTAGCAAAGGTCTAAAGGAGATGAAGAGTGAACCACAGGGGATCTATCTGGATTTAGATTATTCTGGGAAGAAAAAAAAAACAACAACAAAAAAAAAAAAACCCAGAAACTGCAGTTGCCCTAGGGCAGCACTGTGCCTGGTACGTGTAAGGATTAGAATCGAAGCTATCAGGACTGGAATGGAATGAAGACAGGGAAGAGGAGGAGGAAATGAAATGGGGGACTTGTGCGGGAGAGGAGTGAAAATTACTTAGGGCCTTATAGATCACTGTAAGGATCTGACTTTTGTTTTGGGTTAAAGGTAAGCTTTTTTATAACTTCTAGGTTAAAAATAGACACTAGGAGGGAAGTGACAGAAATACAGAGCCAGCCCTGACTGGTTTGGCTCAGTGGATAGAGCACTGGCCTGCAGATTCAATGGTCCTAGTTCAATTCCAGTCAAGGGCATGTACCTTGGTTGCTGGCACATCCCCGGTAGGGGGTGTGCAGGAGACAGCTGATCAGTATTGCTCTCTCATTGATGTTTTTAACTTTCTATGCTTCTCTCTTCCTCTCTGTAAAATATATATATATTTAAAAATAAATACGGAGCCAAATCAGAAGCAATATCTCAGGTGAGGAAAAAATGTCTGTGTGCTGATGAGGTAATGCAGAGTACTTGCTTTAGGGGTATATTCTGAAAGGCAGAGGCAACATGAGTTGCTGTGACATGAATTTGAGGTGTGAGTGAAAAAATAAAATAATGATTCTGAAGTGTTGAGCCTCAGAAACAGGAAGGATCCAGCTCTACTGAAATAGGGAAAACTGCAAGAAAAGCAGGTTTGGAGAAAGAGTGGGCATTCAGTTTTGGTATTTTAAACTGGCAATGTATGTGATTTATCCAAGTGAGTTTTTCAAGCACACTGCTGGATGGATATCTGAAGTTCAGAAATGACATCTGGACTGCAAATGTGAATCTGGGAGCTGCTAGCAGGTAGATGGTATTGGAAGCTTTGAGACTACCCAACATCAGCAAGAGTAAAGGTACATGCAAGAGAGAATTCCAGGGACCTAGCTCCAGATTGATACTGAAAGACCAGAAAAATCAGGAACAACTAGCAAAGAAGCAGAGATGGCATAACTAATGGGAGGGGAAAAGAACACTAGGAAAATATAGGGTTCTAGAAAGCAAGTGAAGAAAATGTTTCAAGAAGGAGAAAGTGGTCCAGTGTGTCAAAAGCTGCAGAGCAGTTAAATACAGTAAGAAATGAGAATCCGCGGCTAAGTAGAGACTGGGAGATGAGGAAACACATAAAGTATGTTTACACATATTTCAAGAAATTTTCTTAAATAGGAGCAAGGAAGTGAGTCAGTAGATAGAGAGTAAGGATATGAAGATTAAGAGTTTTTGTTTGGTTCTTTGGTTTTTAAAAAGTAAATGGAGGGAACGATTGATACAGCAGAAGATGGAAGAATTTCTGGGGTGATGTCCTTAAGAGAAAGACAATGCGATCTGATGCACAGTGACATGTTGGACTAGTGATAAGTCAATGCAGACCAGTGATGAGTCAATGTGACTATCAGTGAAAGTTAAAAGTTTGAAAGAAGAGACTCACTAGAAGGTTAGACAGGTACACCTTTTTATACACTGAGATAGTGCTATGAAAATAAGGTAAAATGGGCATAAACTAAAACATTACTCCAAGGCAGTATGTTTTTCTATCAACATCAACAAACATAAAGAGCTATTTCATTTAATAAATTCAAAATAAATGATAGTCATTATACTGAGCCCTTTACACTAATTGTCATTTAATTCTCACAAGGAACAATCCCTTCTCTCCTCCCCCACCCCTCAGGAAATTAAAACAGACACCTTAGCACCTTTCCAAGGTCACGTGGCTTGTAAGGAGTAGATGAGGCTTTATATACAGGCATTAGAACCTTTCCTATCAATCTCCGTCTGATTCTTGCTTTCCATGTCTTTATAAATCTATCTACTCATCTACAATAGAGCAAGACCCATAGTCTGACTTCTGTTGAATTTTTCCAATAATGAAGAATTATATGAAGAAGTACTCATAAGAACATGAAAGGTAATGAAATACAAAGGCCATAAGTCTAGGTAGTAATTCGTTTTTTTATAGTGGGGTTGCCGTTTAAGAATGGGTGACCGATTAACTCGTGGTTCCCTCACATTACTGGGCGACTAAAACCCATCCATCTTTGTGTGCTATTCTTTTCAGGAGACTCCTGTGAAACATAGGACCGCAGAAGAGGGGCAGAAGCAGGCTTATTCTTCACAGAGGAATAATGTGCTGCTCCCATGGGTGAACTAGTCTGGCTTCTTAAGAGGGTCACCCTGCTGGCACACTGGTTGTGAGTCATCAAAGTCATGACTCTAAGGGAACATGGAAGACTGTTTACTGGCAGGCAAGGCCTCCTTACCACTCATACAATTCCCCTGGCCCTGGGAGTTGGGGAAGTAGTTGGTAACTGAATATTCTCATCTCCATCCTCGCCAGACTCCACATCCAACATAAATAAAGTGACATTTATCCAAATTGTTTCCATGAACACTTACCTAACTATGCTTCAGTTTTATTTCTCTCATATTCTTAATTTTGAAAGGACTTACCCCAAGAATATAAAAGACTACCTAGTCTTTTATACTTACTACATTTTTAATATTTGCTGGCTTTTTGCTTTCTAATAAAAAAAATCATAACAAAAACACAAGCTACTTTAAAGAAGAAATGATATCTTTGTATTTATCAAAATATTTATAAAGAATAAGTCTACAGTAGACATTTAATATTTGTTACTTTAGTCCAATTTATTATGTGTGAATCAAGTGAAAAATGTTACAACTCCTCATTTATTGATTTCTTCACTAAAATCAGTGAATACCCATATTCTTTAAAAAATAATGCAACTTAACACCGAGAACTCAAAACTCACATTCATATTTTTATTTTTAAAGTACTTTAAAATGATCATTTAAAAATGATATTTAGCCTTGGCTGGTGTGACTCAATTGCTTGGAGCACTGTCCCATATATCAAAGGGTGGCAAGTTTGACTCCCATTCAGGGTATATGCCTAGATTGCCAGTTTCATCCCTGGTCAAGGCAACTGATGGGTATCTTACATTCATCTCTCAAATGAATGATTTTAAAAAAAAGATTTAAAATTTATTTTTAAAGTTTAATCTGCATAAAATGAAGTTCAATGAAATAAGCTGCTATGCAAATAATTCAACATGCTTTTTATACTAGATTTTAATAAAGTTTATATATTAGGGATTTAATGCTGCATAACAAATTATCTCAAAACTTATTGGTTTGAAACATTAATAAACATGTATTATCGTTTTGTTGAGTTAGGAATTTGGGAGCAGCTTAGCTGGGCAGTTCTGTTTTGGGGTCTCATGAAGACATCATGTGGGGCTGCAGTCATCTGAAGTCTGACTAGAACTGAGGATCTAGTTTCGAGGCATCTCACTCACATGGTTGGCAAGCTGGGGCTGGTTGTTGGCAGGAGGTCCCAGTTCCTCTCTATCTGAGCTTCTCCACAAATTGCCTGAGCATCCTTGTGACATGGTGAGTGGCTTCTCCCCCAAAGCAAGTGATCTCAGAGAGTAAGGCAGTGGCCACAGCATCATACAACAGCCAAGGAAGTCATGCAGCAATTACTTCCACAGTATTCTGTTTGTCACGTGGACAGCAATGTTTCAGTGTGACAGGATTACACAAGGGCATGAATACTGGGAGGTGCACATTACTGGAAGTGATCTTATTGGCTGGCTGAAATGATTTATATTACTCCCATGTGCAAAATGCACTCACCCAAAGTCCCCCAAAATTTCACCCCATTTATAGTATCAGCTCAGAGTTGCAAATCTTATTTAAACCAGATCCAGTTAATGATGAAGCACCTCAGACATGATTCCTTTAGTCAACCTTTTGAGCATAGTTCTTTTCCATCAGAAGCCATATTAATTAAAGACAGCTTATCTATCCTTCTTCCCTCCCCAAACACACACATTGGACCACAATAGGATATAAGAAGGCAGTGCCTTAATTAGGATTAAAAATCTAGAATTAATTTTATGTAGCTTTAACCTGTGCCTTCTAAATTATTGTTTCTTCCCTCTAAATTATACTTTATCTTCCATGAAAGGTTCCCATGTTTGAAGTTGAAGAAACACAGCTTGTTCCTACTTGAAGAGATTTGAGGTTCCAAAAGCCTTTTCATTTTACACTGTTTCTGTCACTTTCAGACCAGGTTGGTGATGTTTGGCCACTATGCTCCTCTTAAAAATTCATGGGACTCTCCTGAGTCTTACTGTAGTTCATTTCAGAAGACAAAATCCACACCCTGACATAAGCTCTTCTCAGCCTTAGGCCTCTGCTGAGACTGCCGAGGGATAACACCCTAAGCCTTTCGGAAACCCCATTGTCCGACTGAAGAGTTCTCCGAGGCACTGCTCTAAATATTCCTGAGTCATAACAAAAGATTTCACAGCCACAATTTTAGCTCTGTGTTTATCTCATGTTTCCCTGACAGTGCCCTGGATTTGATATTTGCCTGGAAGCCACTTCTAATTTTAGTATCGTTTGACATCTAGAGAGGCTAAGGATTATTGAAACCAGCAAGTCCTGGATCATTTATGTTTGGCATTCCTTCATTTGATTTATTTCTTTCATATCACATTTGCACAAGAAGCAAGAAGAATCCAAGCCACACCTTTAACACTTTGCCTTGAAAAGGACTGCTTAGCTAAATTACACACATTTTCTCCTTTTCTCTCACCACAGGTGACAGTGTTGCTAAACTTTCTAAAACTACATAGTAAGGGTTCCTTTTCCTCTGGTTTCCAATCACATTTTTCTCACTTTTCATTAAGTCCTCACTGGCAGCCTCCTCAAAGGTCATCAACTCCTGTTTCATTCTCAGACCAGAAAGTCCTTCCAGCTTCTGCCTACCTCCCTATTCCAATTTCCCCCCACATTTTAGGTTTTGTTAAGGGAGCACCTTAATGCCAGGAACCAAAATACCTATTGTTTATCTAATTATGTATAACAAACTACCCTAAAAATTTTAATGGATTAAAACAACGTGTTTTAAACATTGATTATCTCAGAGTTTCTAAATGTCTGGTGATCCGGCCTGGCTTAGCTGGGAAGCTCTGTCTTGGGGTTACTAATGAGTTTGCACTTGAGACATCAGCTGAGGCTATCATCATCTGAAGCTTGCCTGGGCACGAGGATCCCATTCTGGGGTAGCTCATTCACATGGTTAGCAAGGTGTTGGCCCAAGGTCCCATCTCCTCTCCATAGGCTGCTCAAGTATCCTCAGGACACAGTATATCTTATCTCAGAGGGAGCAATGCCAGAGAGCAAGATGGAGCTACCATGTTTTTTAAAGCCCAGCATCAGATGTCATCTCCACAGTATTTCACTGGTCACAGGCCACCTCTGACGGACTGTGGAGAGGACTTTAAAAGAATGGGACTCCCAGCAGACAAGGATCACTGGAGGTCATCTTCAGAATCTGGCCACCACAGTGTACTGGGTTGAATAGTGTCTCCCTAAAATTCATTTCCACCCAGAACCTCAGAATGTAACCTTTTTGGCAATAGCACTTTTTGAAGGTGTAATTAGTTGATAAGTTAATACAGGAGTGAGTGGGCCTTAAATCCACTGATTACTATTCTTAGAAGAAGACCATGTGAAGACACAGACACACACCGAGGAGATGCAGCCCTGTGAAGATGAGCAGAAATCTGAATAATGCAACTACAAACCAAAGGACACTAAGGATTGCTGGCAACCCCTGAAGCTAAGATGAGGCAAGGGAGAAGTCCTCCTCAGAGTCTGCAAAGGGAATGTGGCCCTGTCAACATCTTGATTTTTGAACATCTAGCCTCCTGTAACAGAATATATTTCTGTTGCTTTAAGCCACTCAGTTTTTAATAATTTGTTATGGCAGCCCTATGAGACTAATACACACATGTTCTTTAAAATTTAGATGCTTATAAATGCAATCAATTTTAGCTGTAGTAATAACCTATTAGTTTATTTAAACATTCATAATTCATATACTGTAGTGCTCAATGAAGTGAATCAGCAAAACAAACAACGTGAAACTGTCAACCCACTTATTTCAGTCCTTCACATGATCATTTCAAGATGAAATTTGTTAATTACATTAATTTAGCATGAACTAGTTGCAAGATTCTATGCTGGATATAGAGGACAGGTTTTAAATCAAGCAGCATGCAGTTACTGTTTTTAAATGGATTGTTATCTTTTAGAGAAGTTATCATATATAAAAATCACTTGAAAATTCCTTTAAAAATATAATTATGACTCAAATTGAGTACATAAAACCAATTATTGAAATAAAACCCAGATTGCATTAGTTTTGCAAGAGAGAATCCTGTACAACAAAGAAGTAAAGTAGGAAGGACAAGATTTGGAAAAAAAGATCAAGTCAAATATGTTGCCCAGTTACATCACACTCACTTTTGTGCCCACCCCTTTAGGCATGCCGTTCCCACACCCCAGAATGCCCCCTTTCTGCCTTTCTCACATTCTACCTCTCAACACATGTCCTGCTCCAAAATGCTCCTTTCTAAATAGCCTTATGTTTCTACGAATTCCACTTACTCTGAGTGTCCTCATTATTTACCGAGCCTCAAGCCTTGCTACAAACTTTTAATATAGCATTCTCCTCTGCTATTTCCAATTTCAAACCACCATCATCTTTGACCTCCAGGACTATAGTAGCCCCTTAATTGGTCTGTCTATTTCCATTCTAGAATCTTCCACTTAGTTCTATATACAAAATGAAAGTGACTTTTAAGAAAAAAAAAATTAAAAGTGTGTTTCATGTCAACAACATATAGTTGGCTTTTGTTATTTTATTTTATTGTTGACAGTGTTACAGATGTCTCCCTTTTCTACTTTTTTGCCCCCATCCACTCAACCCCTGCCTTACTCCAAAGTGGCTCTTTAAAATCATAAATCAGATCATGCCATTTCCCTTCTCTTAACTCTTTAATGACTCCACCATTTACAATAAAACTAAAAGTCCCCAACATGGTCTCCCAGGTATGATATGACCTGACTGACCCCTGGACCCCCTTCTCTCCTCATTTGATACCACTTGTACCCTGGACCTGTTGGTGGTGGTCAAATGTGCCAAGAACATTCCCATCTCTGGGCTGCCATACACGTTCTCAACTCCAAAAGTAGCTGGTGAAAGCTTTGTATGAGGATGGCAATGAAAAAAAAAGTAGTTCCGTGCCAGTTCACAAAGGGCCTTATATACCACACAGAGAAGTGAGGCTTAATTTAATTGCCCTTGACAGAGGGTCTCAACAAACATCTAATTAATGAAAATATGTTAATATATCTTGTAATTCAGAAACTGGTCTCATTATATCTCCCCTTGTTATTTTCTAAAGGGTTTATCTTCTAGGAGAGAGACATCATTGTCATGTCATCAGAGAAGACGCTGTCCCCTGCATCCTGATGGAGCACCTGTCTGCAGTCGCTGAGCTTTATGACCAAATGTACTTCGGGAGGCTTGTTTAGTGGTATCAGCTATCAACTGATCTGACTAATTCCAATACTGTAAAATTAGTATTCGAAGATCAGGTTGGTATTTGTGATCATGATACAGAAGACAAAACCAGTCTTACTTTGCTTAGTCAATACTTGATACCCTACAATAGGAGAGACATCAGGGAGGTACCAGGAGAAAGAAGCATGTCCAAAATGAATACAATGGGAGTCGTGCAAATGACCAGCTATAAGACTGAACCACAACAAGCTTTCATACATGCAAAGTGCAGGCAACACTCCAGATGAGGTCTGCAACAGCTGTGGCTGGTGTCTGCCCTTAGAAAATGACTGAAAACCATGTAGGAAGTAGCCGGCCCAGCAATGGTTCTGGATAGCAAGGGGGGATGTAACCTAGAAGACCCTTAACACTAGACTCAGGCTTCTGGACTTTGTTCTGCAGTTTAGAGGAACCCTTGACACTTTTTTATCTGGTTCTTGGAAGGGATCCTAGAAAAATAAAGTTTGTTTTGCTTATTTGTTGACAAAAACATGTGATTTGAGATATATGACCTAAAGATGACCTTCCAACTTTTTGCCTTTCTTTCCAACACATTTATTCAATTGGTTTATGAAAGTAAAGGGGAATGTACCCCCTTCCCCACACACACCTTTTTTATTTGCAGTATTTCAAGACATATGGCATCGTTTGCTATTGGAGAATAATCATAAATATGATCAGTACGTCATAGCAAAGAGAGTCAGAAGTAACAATTTCTTTTGGCCCTCAGGACTCACATATAATTCACTTGGGTGATCAACAGAAAAATAACAAAAAAAGAGGATGAGTGTTTTTTCAGCCCATTTTTGGCTATTCAACACTTTGTTAGCCAGTGAAGGGGCTATTTAGGGTCCTTCCAGCTTCATCTCCATCCTGCTAATGGATCACTTGAGGCACTATATTTTTCATTAGTAGACTGTGGGAAAAATCAATCAGTTTTGTAGTTTGTTAGCAAACCTAGAAATAACGTATTGGGGGAGAATAATAAGTGAATTCGTAAAGTGTTGGAGTTATTTTTTATTAACACTTATTTCCTATCTCAATGTTAATGCCTGCTCCTATTCTAGATTATCATTCAAGATATTTGAAACTAAAAGAGTTTTTGAATGCTTATGCAGGCAGTTTATAATCTTCAGGAAAACATAGAATTGCATTTTAATTGGCCAAATAAACACTTTTTTTCAGTTAATTTCCTTATTTTATTTTCCCATGACTTTTTCAATTCCCATAAGCTTGTAAATGTGTTGCACATGACTAATTAGAGCCTTCACATTCAAATACTACATTCATGTAAAGATGTAAATGTTTGATGAACCACTGACATGCAGTGTGAATACAGACAGGAAGTGTTCCCACAAGGGAACATGCATTTTTTCTCCTCTTCCTTTTTCCATTTTCATTTCATTTTTTGATAGATGTATTGTCATTTGCCTTTTATGTGTAGCTTCCCTAACTCCCATTGAAATTTACTGTGATTGAACGTAGATGATATTATAGCTTATATTTTCTTTAAGAGGTCCTTGAGAAATATAATTATAAGCATTAAGTTATGCTTTGGTTAAAAGTTTACTTTAAAATATTAACTAAAGATGACTAGACTAGTAAAGACCAATTGCATTGCTTGGGAAGCCATGAAAATGAGAATAGCTTCTCTGCTCCTCCTGTACCTGGGAAGTATCAAAAGAATTCACTTTGGAAAAGTATACAAATCCCTATAATTCTTTTAAAAAAGAATGCATGGTAATAACTTATTTGTGCAATAAAAATGTGTTCGAGAGAAATAAACGTAGACTTGTAAAAACAAAGAAAAATTAAATAAAGCCCAAATTATTTGGAAGTTAAGACTTCTATTAAGGTTAAGAGAATAGTATCTCAGCTGCTACAACCCAAAATTTTGTATTGCAACTATTCACAAAATTGAGTGTCTTTGTTCTCAACCTAAAAGGGATTAGGCTAGACTTGAGCACATTTTAAAACAAACAAACAAAAAACAGAAGCCAAAAGAACATCTAATAATGTCCTCTGCATTGTGCTCTTGTCATTTTTTAATGAGAATTACTTGGATTTCTTATATCTCCATAAGAATTACTTATATCTCCATAGCCTTGTGCTTGCGATGTCTGCACCAGACAAAAGAACAACCCCTCTGAAGAGTGTCAGCTGTTAAGAATCTGAGATTAAAAAAAAATCAACTTATTTTTCTTAAACCACAAATTTCCTAAAGGAAGCCATTAAAATGAGAGGCAAAATAGTGATTTCATTTTTCATACAAATTACAGTCAATGAGGAAGTAAAGGACTAGCAACATGGTCATTATTAAAATACCATTTGTAATTATGTCTACACAGTACTATCAACTAGCAGAGAGGCTTGGTTTACCTTCCAGGTACTGCATTTGCATCAGCTGCCTCAAGCCACTAATGACATTTGTTTCTAGAAACCTTGTCCTATCCAGCATAAAAGCATATTTATCAATCCATTGCATATTGTTTAATCCTTGGCATTTGAGTAATTGTAAACCTAGGTCAATGCATGCTTGTTTCTATTAAACCATACCTCCAAAAATTAAATCTCTCTATATACCATTTTAAATGGTTACAATCTAAATAAAGTATATTAAAATATAAAAATCAGAGTGACGTGATTTGCTATAGATCCTAGACGATGAGATTCATTGGATGATAACCTCCTAAACCAAGAGAATATATAATAAAGAGGTAATATGCAAATTAACCATCACTCCAACACAAAAGATGGCCACCCCCATGTGGACACAAGATGGTTGCCACAAGATGGCTGGCAGGGGAGGGCATTTAGAGGCAATCAGGCCTGTAGGGAAGTACAGTTGGGGGGGACCAGGTCTGCAGGGGAGGACAGTTGAGGGGGGGGACCAGATTTGCAGGGGAGGGCAGTTGGGAGAAGGCCAGCAGGGGAGGGCAATTAGGGGCAATCAGGGTGGCAGGGGAGTGGTTAGGGGGTCATCAGGCTGGCAGGCAGAAGCAGTTAAGGGCATTCAGGCAGGCAAGCAAGCGAGCGGTTGGGAGCCAGCAGTCCTGGATTGTGAGAGGGATGTCCAACTGCCCATTTGAGATTGGGCCTAAAGGGGCAGTCGGACATCCCTTGAGGGGTCCCAGATTGGAGAGGGTGCAGGCTGGGCTGAGGGACACACCTCTCCATGCATGAATTTATATATCCTAGCAGATCTCTCAAGAGAATTCTCCTATGATATGTATTTATTCCTCACCAATCAAAAATAAATGCAACACAAGGAAGTCGGATAAACTTACTCCCCAGCAGGCTTACACTTCAGAGGTGGAAGGAGACAAGGTCAGAAGAGCCTCGGGTACTATTTTGGAAGAAAGGAAAACAGAGCCTACATAACCACCCTTCTATGACCTGTGGTTTGAGAAACACAGCTCTGAGCAGTTCCCACACAGCAGCTGTTTTTCTGCATCACCATCGCGGAGGACAGGAAGTGGAATGGCACATAGAATGCAGTTTATAGGATCTGTTCTCTCACAAAGTGAAACAGGATCTCTGGGCTATGAAATCCACTTTGGTGCAGCCTGTGAACTCACTTTTAAAAAGAGCTGTCTGCCTAGGAGATGAAAGCTTTCACTTGTGAAAAACGGAAGAGTTTTTAGAAGTGTTATGTAAATACTTATGCGGTTGCTGGGTTTAAACAAAACTATTTTGAAAAATTTAAGACACTTTGAATCCATTTAGTTCTCATAACAAGATCTGAAGAAATACATATCTGTAATCACAGAAAGGCCAAAGCCTTGACTAAGGGCATCAGAAATGTATCTGGTTCCAGCCCATTTGGAATAGGAATAAAAATCTATCTAAAGTTTTCTGCAGACCTGCCTCTATTAACTGCATCTCATTCTGAAACTAAACAAATGCTGAAAGTTGAAGATGAAAAAATAAATGACTTCAGTTTCAGTAAATGTACTTTGCTAATTTGGATTTTCCATCTGTTGAGTTAAAAATCTATAGCAATCCTCCACCACAATTTGATTTGGAGGACCTTTCAAAACCCATCTGAAATGGTAGCATCATTATTTTCCTTGCATCCTACTGGCTGGCTGCTGGTTTCCCAGAAGATCGCCAGCCCAGTAACTTCTTTGCTAAAAGTCCAGCTACCACAGCTTCTGAGGCTCAGTGGAATCTGTGTCTCATGCATACATTCTTTTCCTGAGATAAAATTCAAGCTTCCATTCTGAGCCCGGTAAGCCCATGTTAGAAAATGGTCTAAAAATATATATTCAAGAATGATGGAGCAGACTGTCTATGCTTCCAAACCAGTAGTTCTTTTGCACACTTGGAAGCAGTTTAAAGCCTCTTAAAATTTAGCTAGCTCTCTTCTGCCTTTAGTTGGATGAGGTAAGAAAAGAAAGTATTCTCAGGGTTTCAGGGGCACACAGTTCCCTTGTTTCCTAAGCCACTGGCTTGCTCTCCTTGGCCACTTTGGGCTTCTTTACTTTATGCGGATAAGTCAATTTGTCAAGTTGCCACTAGAGGGCAGAAAAGCTCAAAGTATGCCTGAATGTTGAGCCTGCTGCAGTTTTGTGATTCTTTTTGTAATTGACTATTTTTTAAAAAATAGTCAATTAGTAGAATTACTATTCACTATTTACCATTTAAAATGCTTTTTTGTTGCTGATATTCTAAATAAGATCAAACCCCAAAGTTACATTTCTATCTCAACTATCATAAAAATGTATTTTAATATAGTCTCTAATTCCTATAACCTATCTTTTGTATTTTAATGTGATCCACCCAAATTAATTCTTTAACATTTTCAGGAGGAGATTATTTTTCTCTTAAACTCACAGGAGCCCTAACTGGTTTGTCTCAGTGGATAGAGCATCAGCCTGTGGACTGAAGAATCCTAGGTTCAATTCCAATCAAGGGCATATACATTGGTTGTAGGCACATCACCAGTAGGGGGTGTGCAAGAGGCAGCTGAGCAATGTTTCTCTCTCATGGCTGTTTCTAATTCTCTGCCCCTCTCCCTTCCACTCTGCAAAAAAATCAATAAAATATATTTTTAAGAAAACAACACACAGGACTTTATGACTACTACCAACATGTATCTAACCATTTCTCGAATGAAAAGAGAAAATGTTGATATGATATAAAGTACACTGAACTGAGTGCACAAAAGGAACCAATTTCAGTCTCTTGTCTCCTTTGTAATCTAAATGCTCATGTTCCCACTTTCCAGAATAGTATATTCCTGATAAATCAGCTTCAAAATAAAATGTTGTGTGTAGAATATTAGATTCATTGAAAGTAGCATCATCCTACTGGCAATGTTTATAATAATTTTTATTAGTATTTTAATATAAAAATCATACCAAATAATGCAGAAATCCTTTAAGTGCATATCAAAAGAATATAGTAATAGAATGACTCACAAAATTCTGAGCACAAACTGTCCCCTCAGTGAAAGAGCTACCTGGTCACCTGTTCCAAGCCTTCTTCCTAAGGTCCCTAGCATCAGCTTTGTAAGTCATGTGATCATGTCAGCTGCTGCCTGCAGGTGGGTATTTCCTCCCTTGTATTTCCACTAAGGTGAAATTTCCACTAAAGGAACCCCCCACATTGCCTCTCTCTGGATTCTTTCTTCATGGCCTCTCCCTCCAAACTGCATGCTCTCCTCCCATAGGGCTTTGTCAGGATCCCTACATGTTCTCTTTCTCTACCCGTAGCTACTATTTTGATAGGAAATTAAAAAATAATAATTTCAAATAATTGTTGTAGTTACTACATGAGTTGCCATTGTACAAGGTGCTTATTAACATACATATTCTCATTTAATCTTATCAGAAATTCTGAGGGGAGTGTGTGTGTGTGTGTGTGTGTGTGAGAGAGAGAGAGTGAGAGAGAGAGAGAGAGAGAGAGAGAGAGCATGACCTTTGTTAAAAGATGAAGAAACTTTTAGAAAAGGAGCAATGACTCCTCAGAAGTCACTATACGTAGGATTTCAAGTTCATACCTATAAATTGCCACCAAGAGAGAATTAAGCTTATTTGAGGAACAGGACTAACCTTGTATTTCTTGTGTTTTACATAGTCCCTGATTCATATGGTTGTGGAATTAATATTTAGCTAGTAGAAAACTTGTTTTCAATGCAAAACTTTATTTATTGTGTGTAAAAATTAATATATAGGGCCAATGAGAGGAAGCAGTTTCAGAGTTGGTGAACTTTCCCATATACATCAAACTTGCTATTATTAATGAAGAATCATCCTTTCTGCACTTCAAAAACTATGTTCAATTTCTTTTTATTTTTTAGTATTTCAACTGAAAGCAATTTTTTTATAATGAGAAAAGGCTACAATCCCTTTGAGGAAGACCATCTCAATAGGACGCCAAATTAAAATTTGATTTCACACTAAAATACAGTTACAACATAATAAAAAATGAAGCCAAAACTTGGAGGGAGCTTATTGAAAAGTCTTGTTTGCAAGGAAACAATCCATGAGGTTTTATGCAAAACAGCAGGAGAATTCGGCCTTAAAATCTATTTCTCTCTCTTGCTCTCAGCTTCTACATTATGAATGGAGAGGTGGAAAAGCTAGACTGGGAGAGCAGGAAGTTCATATTCTCTTTCTAATTCTTTTTTTTTTTTAAATCACAGAACAGGAAAAAAGCCTTGTAGAGAGAAATATAAGATTTATAGAGATCCTTTTCAAATATAGAAACTGAATTAAGAGGGGTTGAATTGCTACAGATCACACAGTGATTGGCAGGTCGCACCAAATTGGCATTTGTGGTTGCCAATTTTAGAACTAGTGTTCATGATCCTCATGCTACTTAGCTAACAAATGATATCTGGATTCCTTTTCCTAACAGGATAAATATGTTTAGTGTTTAGTTTTTACTACTTAATTAAAAGAGTTCCAACTGCTATCTTTCTCAGTTTTAAAAAACATAATTCAGTGAAAACATGTTATTCTTTCTCTGAATTAACTATATATTATGAATGTCTAGTGGTAGCAATTTCTAAATGCACACACAATTCCTAAATGGAAATTTAGGACCCAGTGAGAAGTAAGCCTGCCGACAAAGCCTGTATTTGGACAGCAGGTGATCACACATAGGAAAACCACAGTTGTGTGCAGTGCAGAGGAGACAGGCATCTGAGGACGGTTTGTTTTGGATTATGAAGGCTTTAAGGACAGACATGTTTTTCTTTCAGGAAATAGTCTTGAACATCTTCTCTAAGCTACATCTAGTCTTAAGAAGCACACAGTACAATAGGATCTCCCTCCTCCCAATATCCTTGCAAGGCCTCACGTGCACATACATCCCGGTGGGGCCTGCAGGGCAGACAGAAAGTGGCTCAGGGCATGATACATGCCCACTGATCCCAAGACACAACCTAACATAAAGAGTAGCAGGAAAAAGAAATCCAATTAGGATTTCCATTTCTATCCAGTATAGGCACATATCTAATAAATGTTAATTGAATAACTGATGGTGCTGATTAGACATGCTATTACAAATGATGAATGCTTTGATGAAAAAGAAAATTAAAACTTAAGCCTGGAGGAAAGTAAAATATTGACTTGTTTCTAGATATTTTTGATATATACTTTTAAATGACAACTTATACAATTATATATAAACTCCATTTACCCACATAGGCCTCTCTAGATGGTACGTGATACACATTTGCTGAACAAAAAGAAGAATGAGTGAGCCCCCTGATGGACTGTCTAAATTCAGAGGCCGCTGGATTTAAATGAATATGTCAGAATTCAGGTACAAGTGTTAGCAAGCTCTAAGGTTTATTTTGTCTTTGTTTCAGTCAGGAATTATTCCTTGAAGTCCACTATTTGCATAGAATGGGGAAGGAGGCAAAGATTATATTCTTTTTTTCTTAGGGATCACATTCTTTTTTATTGATTAATTTTTAGAGAGAGAGGAAGGGAGACAGAGGAATACTGATATGTTGTTCTACTTATTTATGCATTCATTGGTTGATTCTGACCCACAACCTTGGTGCATAGGGACAATGCTCTGATAACTGAGCTACCTGGTGAGGGCAAGAGGTATATTTTAATAGAGATCTAGAAAATAACAGTATTAACCAAGAATCCATTGTGAAAATTATTATAAAGGAAAGAAGACTTCTATGACTGAGTCAGACATAAATTTGTGGAGAACAGTATTAAAAGTCAGGGGAAAACCTCATGAGGACGTGACATTTAAAAATGAGAATCCAGTTATAAGAGGAGGAGTGGGAGCAGGTGAAAAGGTCTTAAAGAGCTTGGAGTGCAGGAGGGCTAAAATGATATCAGGGTGGCTGAGGCATAACCAGCTCTAGACAGGAGGAAAGCAAGAAGAGGCAGGTAGATCATGCCAGGCATAGGTGAAGCATTTTGATTTTATTCTAACTGCATACTGTTTTAAATAGGGGTAATAATGATGATGATAGCAGCTGCTATTTAATAAGCACCAGTCCATTACATAGGGTTTGGACTATAGGCATCAGACTAAATGTTTTAACATTAGCCTTTAATCTTTATATCAAACCATAGAAACATGGACAATTCCTCTTTCTGTTTACAGAAGAGAAAATTGAGTCTTAAAGAGTTTAGTTTACATTGCTCAAGATTGAAGCTAGGACAGCAGATCCACCAATAACACAGTGTCATTTCATTATAATATTGATGCAATGCTATAGGAACTTAACTTATATCAATCATTCTATGATAACTTGGATTTGTTATATATTAGTTCACTTTAAATCATAGAACCCTTTGATGGTATTAGGTGAGAACAGTATATGTGACATCACTGAATTCTGATTTGTAAAAGGTTACTCAAGATGCTTTGCTGAAAATGGATTGGAGGGGAGGACAGAGAATGGGGAGATCAAATACAATTCTGGGGGTTCACGTGAGAGTATTGGCATGAACAGGGGATTCAAGGAGGTAGAGGATTCTAGAAAAAAAACAGACATTTCCCAGCTGACTCTATTACATTTTGAAAATGAAATGTATTTTAATAAGCACTGCCTTCATAATTATTCAAAGTGTGCATACATTTTTGGGGACCCTGCATTTGCTGATGGATTTGAGGTGGGGGTGAAGGAGGGGAGACTAAATGGTACTGCCATTAAAATATAGAAAAGTTCAGGGGAGCAACAGGTTTGAAACATCCTGGAGCTGTCTTTTGTGTGGCCAGTGAACTAATAATGGTGGTCAGGTATTGTAGAGGCTGGGAAAAAAAATGGAAGAGTAACATTTAGGGACACTTGCACAGTATGTGGAATTCAAGGCTCAGATTCCATAAATAAAGTTTTGTTGCAACACAGGCACCCTAATTCTGCTCATACATTTTCTGTGGCTGCTTTTGTTGCCAACATCCCAACTGAAGAGGCTTGGAGCGTCAAATATGTTGACTATCAAGCCCTTTACAGAAAAGGCAGGTGGACCCCTGTTCTAGTGCAGTATTCTGTTTGATAAGAGATTAATGGCATCTTGGCAATTAAATGTTTCCTTAATTAGTAATTTGCCCCCAAATACAGTAGTAAGAAAACTGAATTTTCTTTTTTTAAAAAAAAATATTTTATTGATTTTTTACAGAGAGTAAGGGAGAGGGATAGCAAGTTAGAAACATCAATCAGCTGCCTCCTACACGCCCCCTACTGGGGATGTGCCCACAACCAAGGTGCATGCCCTTGATTGGAATTGAACCTGGGACTCTTTGGTCCACAGGCCGATGCTCTATCCACTGAGCCAAACCAGTCAGGGCAAAAACTGAATTTTGATGTCTCTCTCTAAAGCATATTTTCTGCATTGCTAAAAAAAAAAAAGTTTAAATAAAAACAACCCAAGAAAAATACACCCACAAAAATTTCAGGTAAATCTTTTCAAGACATTTAAATAATAAAGGACCTGTGCCGGCTCCTGTGACTCAGTTGGCTGCCTGTCCTGTGGACAGAAAAGTTGCTGGTTCAATTCCTGGTCAGGGCACATACTGGATTTTAGACTCCAGCCCCAGTAGGGGGTGTGTGGGAAGCAGCTGATTCATCTTTCAATCTCACATTGATGTTTCCTCTCTCTGGCTGAGGGTTTAAAAAGAACTTAATAGTAACAAAGGACTCATAGCAGTGAGGCTAGTTATTTTAGCTGAAGTTGGGCTTCATTATAACATGTCTATCTAAAATCAATAAAGTAGGTATAATTTTTAAATTACACTTATAGCACTCTAGAACCACGCTGTTAAAAGAGCAAAAATAGCTAATATTTCTTTTTTTTATATATTTTATTGATTCTTCACAGAGAGGAAGAGAGAGGGATAGAGTTAGAAACATCGATGAGAGAGAGACATCTATCAGCCACCAGCACACCCCCCACCGGGGATGTGCCCGCCACCAAGGTACATGCCCTTGACCTGAATCGAACCTGGGACCTTTCAGTCCGCAGGCCGACGCTCTATCCACTGAGCCAAACCGGTTTCGGCAGCTACTATTTCTTGATCAAATGGAAAATGTATTGACTTTAGGGCAAAATAATTTGCAACTTCACCTGTCGTTGCCTTAAAGGTCATCTTTCTTCAATTTCCTTTCCCTTAATGGATACAGTGCTACTTGAAACTCCCAGTAGAACCTTAATGGTGCCTAAACATCCAGAGTGTTAGCTCTGATAGTTTGGGAATTCGCTTCCTAGGGAGATTTGGTAATGCAGACTTAAAACAAACTCAGCTGTCTAAATACGCAGATCTATGATGCTGAAGGATTTTATAGAAAAACAGTTTCCATAGCACACATATACGATGTGATAAATGTGATAGAAAGAAAGAATTTGTGCTAGTCAGAGTTATTTGCAGAAAAGGTTTGGTTATTACTTTTAAGTTATGACAGGAGCTAAAATCTCACAGTTTACATAATTTACAACCCACTGTTAAACTACAAAAAGAGCATTCAGAAGCAGTTTTGAAAAGAATGTTTCCTTCTTATTTTGAGTGCCTTCCATTTGTAACATAAATAATCAGAGTTACTCATACATATTTTCAGATTAAAACAAAGGACATAACAAAGTCAAAACTTTGGTCAAGAAGTAGCATTCCTGAGGTTGGAGAAATCAGTTTTGGAGCTAGACTATTTGGGTTCAAATCCTAACTGCCACTGATTTTGCATGTAACTTTTAATTCCAGAGCTTTCTGTGAAGTCACTTAATCCCTCTGAGCCTTAAATTTCTTACTAGAAAGTTAGAATAATAACAATAATAGTTACTACTTCAAAGGATTGAATGAAAGAATGCAAATAAAATGCTTAGCTCAGTGTCTGGCACAAATCAAGTGTTCAGTTTCAACTAATTATTTTGGAAAGAGATATTCATGAATCCAGAGACACACTTTTATGACTTTATGGGTTTTACCTAATTTGTTGGTAAGATAAAGAATTGGTAAGAGTGCCAAGGGTAATAGTCACTAAGATAAAATTCACCTATTCGTACCAATAAGAACTAAACAAACCCACATGACTAACTTGGCTTAGGTTAAAAAGGGTGCACGAGGGAGAAGAGATGGTCCAGTCCTATCACAAATGCTTTGTTCCTTCCCAGGGCCTGCCTCCTCCAAGATGATCCAAAGAATTGCCACTCCCCTAAGCATGTCAGATAATGTTTATGTGAAGGGAGATATGAGTGTACTAGGGACACAGAATAATGGCAATGAGGCATCTCTGGGCTGAGCTGGTAGATACATTATATTCCTTTTGGGGGCACTCAAGCAAATCTGGACTATCGACATACTCCAGGCTAGTTCTCACTCTGCAGATAATTTCCAATAGAAGAGAGTCAATACAGTCCTTGGCAACTTTCCCTAAAACAAAATGAAGCACAGTCACCCTGTAGGTCATGCTGAGCACGCAAAGAGGCCTTTGGAATATGCTGCCCCAGGGCACCAATCGTAGGCTAAGGGCTTCATTGTTGGAAGGGGCTTTATCAGTTGATTCACCATGAATGGACATCTGCCCCTGTCTCGGACACTTGCCTCCACTTACAGTGATCAAAGACTTCCTGAGGATGCACAGCCATGAACAACAGAGATAGACAGCTATCCCAAGACATTGACAATGCCTCCATACCTACAAATTATTGTTTAACTTTTTACTTTGTCTTTACTTTTATAACATTAGTTATAATAATAACTATACTTGTTTTTGGGGCTTTTCTAAAAACTTGTATATATAGCCCAATTGTTAATAATTACTAAGTAAATACTAATAAGATTTTTAAAAAGGCTGTTTCAGATATGTAGTGAGCATAAGCTTTACATGACAGATAGATCTAGTTGTTTGCTTTTAGTATAAACTGGCAATTTCTAGTGTTTTGTTCTTGTTTTTCTAAGAGAATGTGGGGAAGGGGAAATTTCCCCTCTATTCCTTCATATTCTTTTGGCTGGTCTAATAATCAAATTCACATGAGACAGATTATCAGGAGAAGACCAGCAAATTTAATTATGTATGTACATGTGAGGGTTCCCTAAGAATATGGGACCGGCCCAAGAACCAATCAGGCAGCTGAGGCTTATATGCCAGTTTGAGGTAAGGAGAAAAGTTATGGGGGAGGAGTGGTAGTTTGGGACTTCAAAAGTGGGGAAGGAAATTCACATGAAGATGAAAAAAGCAAGTGTTTATTAAACAAATGTATGCAGACCCTTCTTTACCAATGGGAAACAGAGGACTTTGATCAAATGGGTCTTGCTATCAGACCTAGTTTATATCAAACTATTATTGTCTATGTAAGTACTTTCCTGAAGCAGATTCTGTCTAAATTCTTTTAGGCAGTTAGAGGATGGTCAAAGGATTTTTTGTGAGTTTTTTCCTCTTTCTCTTCTTCCTCTTTTCCTCTTCTTCCCCTTCTTCCCCCCTATTTCCTCCCTTCTTCCCCCCTTCTTCCCCCCTTCTTCTCCTTCTCCTTCTTCTTCTTCTTAAAAAGCACCAGCTTAAAATAATCAATATCCCAATAAATGTATATTTTGTGGTGGTAAACTCTGCTCCCCCTCAGGGACCAGGAGAAGCTTCATTCTTTTGTGAGTGTGAGGGACACTTAAGAGGAGAGAGTTCAGTAGAATGTACAAGGAATACATAGGTCCAAATGGTAGGTTTGGGTTGGAAAGGGACACCAGAATATGTTCACTATTCTCTGCATTGACACAAGGTGGGGAAAAAACAAAACATTTGGCAGTAGCATTGGTATAAAGTTAGAAGAAAAGAAAAAAGAGAGCAAGGATTCCAATGTCTTTCCCTCATCAAATTTCACAGAGGGTATACCCAGAGCAGCATCCTCTGGAGTCTGAAAGGGAAAAGGAGCCATGCTATGCGATGGCATCTCAACCAGCTCCCCAAAAGAGAAGGCCTTCATCCTTAGAAACTGTAAATGTTATCTTACTTTGGAAAAGGGGTCTCCACTATTATGAATTAATTTAGGGATCTTGCGATGGAGGAATTACCCTGGATCTTCTGTGTAGACCCTAAAAGCTATCACAAGGATCCTCATAAAAGTGAGGTAGAGTAAGCTTTTGTAAACACCTGAAAAGGCAATGTGAAAATGGAGACAAAGATTGGAGCAATGTGGCCACAAACCACGGAGTGCCAGCAGCCCCCAGAATCTGGAAGAGGCAAGGAATAGATTCTCCCTTAGAGCTTCAGCAGGAGTATGGCACTCCCAATGCCTTGATTGGGCTGAATTATAAGTGATTTCAGACATCTGGAGTCAAGAACTATAAAAGAATACAAGTTCTCTTACTTTAAGCTACCCTGTATGTGTCAATGTGTTATATCAACCACAGGAAACTAATACAACATAATTAGTACTTTTATTATCACTCTATTATAGATTCTCTTCGTTCTATTTGCTTATTGTTCCTCTTTGCTCAACTCATTTTCAGACATTAGGAAATTATCATTCTCCTTTCTGTTCAGTTAGAATACTCTGTGTGAGCCATTGTAAACACCATTTCTTTGGAGCATTTCCAGGATGGTAAGTCATAAAAACAATGTGCCTCAGTCACCAATGAAGCTCTCCAATTATTTCTTTTCACAGAACAAATATTTATCAAACTGCATACCAACAAAGTCAAGTAATTATACCCTAAGAGATGCAGTTTTCTAATTTATTATCTCAAAACTGTGTACTACAGATGTTCAAGTTTTAATGTGTTCCTATCTGGAAAGATAATAAGGTAGCTGAGTCACACAAAGACAAAATCTAATAAACCATCTGAATATTTTTGTAACATTGTGTCTGTCTTTTACTGTCAGAGTCACGTGAATAGAAACTCCAAGATGAACTGAAATGAGATATAATGCAGTTGTGTTCTCCCAGTGAGTAGAGCAGCCTGAGACTTTCCTGTGTGCACCATAGTGTACGTCATTCCCTTCACTGCTCCTAACGGCACCCTAGTGGCCAGAAAAGGTACATTATGCATCACAGAGTCCCCTGTCACCTGCAGGAAGAGCGTTTGTACTGGCTAAGCATTTCACCTCTGGGTATAATACTTAAAAGCCATATTTCATAAGTCTCTCTGAAGTCTAGTTTTAAATATTTTTAAATATATTTCAGAGAGAAGAAGGGTGAGGAAAAGATAGAAACATCGACGATGAGAGAGAATCATTGACTGACTGTCTCCTGCATGCTCTCTGCTGGTGATCAAGCCTGCAACCCAGGCATGTGCCCTGACTGGGAATCAAACCATAACCTTTTGATTCATGGGTTGGTCTTCCACCACGGAGCCACACTGGCCAGGCTGAAGTCTAGTTTTAAAATGACCAAGTAGTCCATATCTCTAGCAAAATGAAGAATTTGGATTTGGAAATTTCTCTCCCACTTGTATGGGTTCTATGAGGGAATGACACTGATGCATTGTGACTACCTTGGTGACTGGGGATTAAGTCACAAAGTTTTCAAATGGACTGATCAGGTACTCTGTGACTTAGCAAGAAAAACAGAGTTCAAGTGCATTGTAATGACTAGAACGCAGGTATTTATTTTAGCTAATGGAGATTTTTTCCCATAGTATTCATAAGGACACAATACTTGTCATCTATAATAATAAAAGCGTAATATGCTAATTAGACCGAACTGGACTACCTTCCAGACGAAGTCAGGGCTGTGAGAAAAGCCTGGGTGCCTGCTGGCAGCCAAAGGGAAGCCCAAGTCCCGGGTGCCAGAGGGATGCTGGTGCCAGCAGCCAGGGGAAGAAAGGCTTACCCTTGCACGAATTTCATGCATCGGCCCTCTACTATATAAACGTCTCTTTTCTGTTTGTTCATTCAGACTATATCAAAATGTGTTTTGAAACAATGAACAGTCCTTAGTTGGCATGTTGACTTATTTTTATGCAGTCCACAGCTGAAGTCCAATATGAGCTCCTCTCTAATGCTGGGTGGAAGATATCCTCACAAATGCAAAAGAAAGGACGCAATTCTTTCACCTACTTAGAAATTATCCCACAAACCAAGGTTCAGTTGAGAACCCTGAGCTCCCTACTTAACTCTACCAACTTCTTAGAAGCACACACAGACAAAAACTGAAATTCTATATAAAAACAAAACAAAACAAAAAAACTTCACACTATGTTTAAGAAATCATAGAGTATCTAAAGTGATGTGTATTGTAATATTTTTGAATTTTATAGAAAATTTTAAAGAAAAAAACATTTAAAAGTGTTATTAATTTTAAAGTTTTGGGAATGAACACATGAAAAGTTGAAGGTAACTTGTTTATATATTATAGCACATACACACACACACATACACACATATCTATATCTATATCTATATCTATATCTATATCTATATATATATATAGATAGATAGATATATCTATATCTATATATATCTATATATCTATCTATCTATATCTATATCTATATATCTATATATCTATATCTATATATCTATATCTATATATCTATATCTATATATATATAGATAGATAGATAGATAGATATTTACTTCTGAAACAATATCCAAAAGCATTTCTTTCAAATGAAAGATAGCTTGACCGATATCCAGTCATTTTAATTCCCATGGATTGGGAACAAGCAACACACTTTAGTTCTTAAATGAACAGAAACCTGTTTCTGCTTCGGACAGTGTCAACTTTATCAGAAGAGAAGTGAAAAGGATTCTGGACCGCCTTTGCTTCTGCTGACCAGGTGTCCATTTTTTCTCTTTGATCATGCAAGATATTTTCCTCCATATTTTTCTAGCATCTCAAGAAATTTTGCCCAACCCCTGCAAAAACAACCCCCCTCCCCAAAAAAATAAACAGATTTCTTTCAACTGGTCACTCCATTTGTAGAACAAAAACATTTAAATATTAATGCAACTGAAAAATTTGTAATTGTTCTTTTGGTAAACTCTACTTTAAAAAATTTTGACACATCAAAAAGCAATTGTACACAGCATATTTAGATGTATAGTAGAGGCCCGGTGCATGACATTTCATGCACTGAAGGGGGGGCGTGTCCTCTCAGCCCAGCCTGACCTCTCTCACAGTCTGGGACCCCTCAGGGGCAGAAGGTGACCTGGTGATCAGGGGAAGGCAACACCTTATCACACCTCTGCAGCTGCCACTGCCAGCAGCACAAGCCTCAGCTGGCCCTGGTTACCTGAGCCTCAGGTGGCCCTGGCAGGTGGGCAGCCACCATCCAAGGCTTGCCTGTGCCTTAGGCCGGCCCTGGGTAGCTGGGGGCTGAGGGAGCTGAGGGACTCCAGAGGTAGGCACGTGACACACCTGCAGCCCCGGTGAGGCTGAGGGGACTGAGAGCCACCATCTTGTGGCTGTGGGTGCCACCATCTTTGAGAGTGTGGTAGTCAATTAGCATATTCCCTCCACATTGGCTGTGGATGCCACCATCTTTGCGATGGTGTGAGGGTCAATTAGCATATCCCATCTTTATTGATAGGATGATATCCCATTTATGAAATTAACTGCATGAATGCCTGGGAAGGGAATTATTTTAAAAGCTGAAAAATATTTTAGTCCTTTTTAGTACCTTCCTTATATATGAAAAAAAAAGCCAATAAAGCAAAATTAAATAAATACCAACCAAAAGAAAACCTCCAACCTGTCTCCCAATATTCGAATTTATAACTCCAACAGAGGTCCCAGAGGTACTGAATTAAACTTACAGCAACAGTTTCTTTGCAGTTGGTGAAATATAAGCAATATCCTATTTCCTGATCTCTGAACTGAAGAATTGCTTTTAGGTAATTATCTGCATCTGATTCTCAGACATTGTTTTTTATTCTATGGCTGAAGCCCACTTGCTAGCTGTATGATTTGGGGTAGTTACTTAATTTCTCTGTGCTTCAGTGTCCTATTTTATAAATGAGAAATAGTGTCTTTCTAATAGGTTTTTAGGGAACCTGGCACAAGTAAGCACCTCCATTTCATTTGCTATTATAATTGCTGTTGTTATTATTTTTAAAATATATTTTATTAATTTTTCACAGAGAGGAAGGAAGAAGAATAGAGAGTTAGAAACATTGATGAGAGAAAAACATCAATCAGCTGCCTCCTGCACACCTCCTACTGGGGATGTGCCTGCAACCAAGGTACATGCCCTTGACTGGAATTGAACCTGTGACCTTTCAATTCGCAGGCCGACGCTTAGTACTGAGCCAAACCGGTTAGGGTTGCTGCTGTTATTATTATTACTACCTAAAATGTACACAGATTTAGAGATACAATTTCACTAATGCCATAGAAGAAAATTCTATGGACATTTTATACCATTTAATTACGGTCTATAACATAATTAACATATAATCAGTGGATTTATTCAACGTGATATTATCATAACTTATCTTAGAGATTTGAAACAGTGATTCAATTGTATAAAATATTTAAAAAATCCTTTGCCCAAAGACATTTCATTTCTTTATTATCTCTCACATCTTACAGTTCTGCCCACAAATCCCCAAGACCACCACCTCTGTTACTGTTGCAGCCCATGCCACCTTAGCAAGTTCAAGTCTAATTTACTAGCATCCTAGAGACTTTTTAGAGAATTTCCATATCTCCTGCTTTCACCAAACATAAATGAATATATTTTCTTGTTGATAAAACATATGGGTTTCTGATACCTACTGTGCAAACTAGTAAGCCTTATTTTTCTAATTTATGTTTTAATTAATTTCCCCTCTACAGCTCCCCATTTTATGTATGCTTTTCCTCTCCTATGTTTGCAACACCTCCGAGGGAATACCACCTTCATTTTGAATTACAGATTTTTTAAAGGCATTTTTTAGGTAATCACGGTGTTAAAGATAAAAATCAACTTAGCATTTCTCTGCATGTTTCTTTAACCATTATGAATATAACTAAGATAATTTTTTATTTCTCTGCAGTTTTCATTTGAACCATAAAATATCTGGGGAAATGTTTTCCCTGGGTATACCCAATGAATATATATAAACACATAACATGTTAAACAAATATCTACGTAACCACCAATTTTTAACTTAGTTGATTCCATTATGGTTATATAACTAATCTAATAATATAATCAAAATAAAAATTTTATATTTATTCAGATACTCTGTGATTAGAAATTTGTAAGGCACAGCTGATACAGCTCAGTGGTTGAGCATGGACTATGAACCAGGAGGACACAGTTCAATTCCTGGTTAAGAGCACATGCCCTGGCTGCCTGCAGACTCCATCCCCAGTATGGGGTGTGCAGGAGGCAGCTAATCAATGATTCTTTCTCATCATTGATGTTTCTATCTTTCTCCATCTTTCTTCATCTATCTATCTATCTATCTATCTATGTAAAAAGATAAATTAGAAAGAATGCACTTGGACATGTGCAGTATTATTTCTAAGTAATCAGTAAAATACAATTAATAAGCATTAGCCATATTTTAAAATATTATAAATAAAAATAATAGGGTCTTAAAAACATAGTTGTATATTTCTTCTACCAATCAAATTAAACATAGCACAAGTCTTGCTGCATCTACAGAGTAAAAATGAACATAAGGTTGGGAGTTCAGACAGTGGCATAAGTCCTCAACTAATTCCAATCCTTGGGAAAAATCCCACCCCCTAAATTAGTAAAGCTAATATCACTAAGAAAATGTGTTGATACTTTATGTCTACTCTTCATACCCCATAGATTTGGTTAATAAATAGGGTTAATAACTAGTTAGTGAAAAGTAATGTCTTTGTGTTGGTGCTAGGTACCTTCCTAACAAAATAAATACAAAATTCCATTACTGGAGTTGAGCTAATGAGGAAACAAACAAACAAGCAAACATGAAAAGCAGAGGCATTAAACATGCTCCACTTTGAGGTCTTTGGATAGCAGCTATCTCCCATTTTGCATTCATTTCTCACTTTGTATAAGGAATAGAGGTTTAAGGGGTTATGTTCTAAAAATCAGTTCACCAAATAATGTGATCTTTTTCATCATCACAAAAACATCTAAGCACTCATTTTGCTGAGCCATCTCTAGCATTTACCTTAAGGGTTAAATGTGTACTTTCCCTAAATTCAATTTGAAGTGGATGAGATCCAGAGTAACTCATTATAGCAAATGTCACTGTAAAGAAGGTCTCCCTAGCTATTTCACACTAATTAGCTCAGATACTAAAAGGTTCTTTTTTATTCACCTTGATATCATGGCTGATGGTTTGGGATAGTAAATCATGGCACATTTTATTTTAAATATTAGTAAATTCATGGCACATTTTTTAAATGTGAAACTATTGTTACCTGGATATAGTTTCTTTATAGTGTTTCAATATTGTCAGTTGGTAAGAACATCAGAGGGGAGAAGGAAAGATTATGTCATCAAATTTCTTACCACTGATAGCTCACTTGCTCTTTTTTTCACTTTTCTATATTGAACTCATTAACTGAGTGCTCTCCCAATATTTAGTATCTCATTATTAATAGCACAAATGGAAACTCAACAGAACCAACATTAGCATGGTTAATTTGTTTCTTAACTTTATATGCTAACTATAAATTTAATTTTCTCTTAACTGCTTAAATAGCTCAAATATTAATTCTGTGCTTTTTAAATGTTTTATAATCCTAAGTATTTAATCCTGTGATCATTTCTATCTTTGAATAACAGTCATCATTCCCCTCTTCTATTGTCATAACTTTCGTGTTTCCATGGAAACAGCGGAGCCAGCATGAAATGGTAAAACACTTTCATTTTAGGTTTAAGTTGACAGTGTTGTTTTTCATTAGGAACCTCCATGATTCAGATAAGTAAGAATATAGACAGTGGTTTCAGAAATGACATGGTGGGTCTTTTATAACTAAAATATTATGTTTCTAACTAAAAGAAGCTAACTCTATTAATAACGGGTTATTTGGTGGTGAGACTTGGGTGAGTTTTTTCTTCTTTATATTTTATGGTATTACATCACTTTTCTGAAATCAATTAAAATTAAATAAGAAAAATCTTTAAAAAGAACAGCTAGTTGTTATACTCTTGATAAATTCATTTTAATCTTTACTGAATATCATTAAACCCTTACAGTTAGGTTTTAGATTTATAATTACAATAAAAAATAAAAAGTAATTCTTGAATGTTCATTAAGGGGACTTAGAGAATCTTAGGAAATTCATTTGGCACTTTGTCCAAAGTATTTTTCTCCTCTAAAATAATCATATAAAATGAAACAAAAATTTTAACATAAACACAGGTATTTAACTCTATGAAGAAACCCTAGGGAAACTGGTTACAGTGCTTGCTTCTTGCAAGGAAGACTGCCTCTTCCTCTGTGTATATTTTAATTTAGTTGACTAAAAAAAGAAAACAAAGTAGAGGTGTAAGTTATTTGGAGAGAAATGCAAACAGCATCCTGAAATAAAGACCCTAGTCAATAAAACACTGGGTGTTAAAAGAGGCTTTAAGCAGTTGAGTAAAATGTTAGGATGCTAATGTGTAGTTTCCACAGAGACAACAGACAGCTTCTTTTTGCTTTCCCACAGTAGAAAAAGTGGGCATTTTCTAAAGTGGCTCACTTTTCATCATTATTTCTTCAGGAAGATGGAGAATTGGGCAGATGATTGAGAAAACGAAAGCATCATATTGCTCTGGGAGAAATGGGCAGCAATCACCCTTAAGTGTTGGTGCTTTCTGCCTAACTACAGAATTGCAGGCCTAAGGGAAGAGACCCCAAAATTTATTATAAAATTAAGATCTTGGCAAAGACAGAAATAAATGAAAGCACAAGTGACATGGACTTTATAAAGCTTTTGCCTCAACCATGTCTTTGATAGGGCACTTGCTTGAATAAAAATAAATACAAATTTGGGGCTTATTTTGTTTTCTAAAATGCACAGATGAGAGTTCAACTTCCTTAAAATCTAAAATAAGAACTAGATTTTGAAAGCAAACTAAGCCTGACATGCAAACAAATATACATTTTTTCTTTTTATATAAATGCTAGAGGCCTGGTGCATGAAAATTAATGACCTAGAGTGGGTCTCTCAGCCAGGCCTGGCCCTTCTCACAGTCTGGAAGCCCTCAGGGGCAGGCGGTGACCTGGTGATCAGGGGAAGGCTATGTCCCCATCACACCTCTGCTGCTGTCACTGCCAGCAGCGCAAGCCTTGGCCAGCCCTGGTTACCTGAGACTTGGGCAGCCCTAGGTGGCCGGGCAGCTTCCATCTAAGGCTTGCCTGCACCTCAAGCTAGCCTTGGGCACTGGCTGCCACTATCTATGGCTTACCTGAGCCTCAGTCAGTGCGGGGTGCAGGAGGACCTGAGGCCATGGCTGAAGAATGAGGATATTTTCAGTGACATGAGTTATAACTTTCAATTTGTTGGACATCACAGTCAGCCTTCAGCTTTGGAGGAGGGAGGAATAAAGGGACAGGCAGCTCATTGGAGGAGCCTGGGGAAGCTGTCAGTCAGTGAGGGGTGCAGGAGGACCTGAGGCCCCCAACAGGCCTCAGAGCAGACACTTGGAGCAGCAGCCCCATCCCATCTTCTGACAGAGTGATGGTCAATTTGCATATTACCTCTTTATTATATAGGATTAAATATTTTGAAAAGCAACCAAGTCTACAGAGGTAATAGCATATATTGATATCTGGGAAAATTTTGAGTTTAATTGGTATTATAAGTTAAGTTCTTATTCTTGAATCCCTCTTGAAATTATAAAGTCCCTTTGAAGCATGAACATAGATGGGAAATTAGAATACCTAAAAAGCTGGACATAAAAATCTTAATGAATCATATAATTTAGTTCCTAATTTCATATGCCACTCTCTTAAAAGAAGTTGGGATGTAAAATTATGCAGAGTATATGTGCGTTAAATAATATACTTGTATTTACAAAGTCATTTTCTCACTTTTTCTCTGACAAAAGGCCTCAAACAAAGCAAAGAGTTCGAGTAGCAGTGGGGACCACTGTTACTTACTTATCACCTTTTCTGGCTAAAAGGAACAGGGTGGGGTGCCTTGAGAAATGGTTGATTTCAGGTCCAGGGCAGGAAATGCACAGGAAGAACCTAGGACATCTTGTTATTCAAAAAGCAAGGGCGCTCTTAGCAGCTAATGGGCTGTGTTAGACAAAATAAGGAGCAAAGCTGACAGACTGAAAGTATAAAAACCCATGATATATGATACAAAAAAAAAAAGCAAAACCTAAAATGAAAATATAGCTCTTATTTGTCACTAAGAAGTGACCAAGGCCCCAGTTACTTACTCTGGAAACTAATGGGAAAGAATAAAATACATTCCTCCTACCTCTCTTGAATTTAGAGAATGAGTAGAAAGAGTCTATCAGATTCTTAGTTGATGATGCAAAATGTTTTTAGAAAAGAATTCCAGTTAATAGATATGAAAGAATATGGAATTTGATAATGATCATGTTAAAAGCCTAATGAGATAGTGGATTCAGTCAATGATCATCATTGGTATTAAAGCATTTAACAAAAGATTGATAGGAGACCTTACAATGAAAGTATTAGGCTGTTACATCCTCAGCCATGTTCCAAATTCAAGTAGCAATCAGGGAAACAACCAGGCACTATTTGCCTTCTGTAATAATGGAATAGTGAAGTATACTAAATTTCCTATGAAATTTTCTTAGAGTTGAACATAAATCAAGTCAGTTCTTTAGGTTTGATGACCCTTTGCAAGAAATACAGAGGATAGAGAGAGACAAGGTAAATGGCACTATTTAAAATCAATGAGACAAAAGTGAAGTGAGGGTCTGTCTATAACAGGACAATGGATCCAGTTTCTTCAACAATCTAGTAGGACTGTTAAGGGGGCTTTTTTAGATTAAAAGAGATTTAAGAGACAGAACCAACATGCAATGTATAAGGTTTATTTGGATCCCAAGTCAAACAAATCAGTCATAAAAAAATATTTGAGAACATTGAGGAAAACTGAATAATGACTAGATAATTCATTTTATTAGATTAAATAATGATATTGTGGTTAGGTAGAAAAGTATCATTATTTTTAGAAGATACATATGAAAGTGTGCATTTAGATATCATGATATGTTAGTGACTTCTTTAAAATATCTCAGTAAAATAATTATAAGAATTAGATGAAGTGACTGTGGCAAAGAAGTTGATCTGTTGAATCTGGGTAATGTTATAAGGAAAAGAGTTCATTACATGACCTTCTGTGATTGAAAATTTGAGTAATAACAGGTTCCAAAATTTTCTTATGAAAATATGCATGTGAAATAATTAGGGATCTAATATTTCACAATTGGGCTTTGGCAGCAGGCATTTGGTAACCAGTATGAATTCCTGATCTAATTATTTACAACTTGCATGATTTAAAGATTAATTTTTTAGGCTTGTTTGCTTATCTGTAAAATCAGGTAAAATAAGAATATTTGCCTCATTGTTAGGATTAAATGAGATCATTCACCTAAAGCTTGGCACATAATAAGTGCTGTTCAACAATGTTGTTGATAACTGTCATTGATTATTACCATATTTATAATTATTAAAATATGAAAACAGGATTATCTTATATTTTTACAACATTTTAATATTTAATGAAGTGCTTTTATATTCATTTGTTTGCTCATTAATAATAATATATTTTGTTTTAGTAGGATACATTTAAATGTTTTAGATCCTTTGGTATTTGGGTTGTTTTGATTATTTGAGCATTTTAAAAAAGTTTATTTTTATTGGTTTCAGAGAGAAAGGCACAGGGAGAAATAGAAACATCAATGATGAGAGAGAATCATTGATCAGCTGCCTCCTGCACAACCCTTACTGGGGATGGAGCTTGTAACCTGGGCATGTGCTCTGACCAGGAATAGAACCATGCCCTCCCAGTTCATAAGTCAACACTCAACCACTGAGGCCACATTGGTTGGGCTGAGCACTTTATTCGATAAAAGTTATATTGAAAAATTATTAATTTCCAAAGAAATAGAATGAAGTCCTGGATATTAATAATGCTTTGTTTTAGAGTTCAGAAACATGAGTTTTTTCTGATCCTCCTGACTCTCACTTTCATTAGTATCCACTAGGGCAAAACTAACTTGGATTACTTGAACCTTCTGGTTGTTGAGAGTTTTCATGATTAGGGACTTATGCAATTTATTTTATAGCAAATAAATACTGTTTATATCTTTAATAAACGCAGAGGTAAACCACAAATCTCTTGATAAGGATTTGTGGTTATTATAGGATTATTACAGCTTTCAAATTCAAAGACATAGATTAAGGAGGATATAAATGAGAGTACTTATCATTCTAGAGGTGACTCTAAAAAGCTGACAGTAGCCCCCAAGGGCAGGGTAAGTATTTTTTGCTTTGCTGTACCTCTAAACAGAATCCAAATATTACAACTTGCTCAGGGTCACTCTTTTGAAATATAATAAAGGCTTTTAATCAACTAATTTGATGACTGGCAAATAGAAATAAATTCACTAGGACCTGCAGGTTCTGGGGTGAATGTATGAAACCCTTGGTATTGTTCAGCCTCCCCAGTCACAAATATATAGCTACACAGGGGGGTGGAAGAACTGCTAAATCCAAAGGTAATTTTAAACTATACTTAATCAAAACTGTCAGCAGCCGCATCTTACACTAAAGATGGCAGAATCCATAGGTATTTGCAAGCAAATTTATACCAAACTAAACCCTCCCTTGGCTTAAAATTATTTCTATAATTTTCCTTTGTATGGAAGAATGTCTTGATAAAATAAAGTCCTTAGACTGTTATAGATACCCCTTTTAAGAGCTCATATAGCATTTCATATTACCCTTCTTATTAAAGAACACCACCATAAACAATATAATTACTATATATACTTGATTTTGTTTCTTATGAGGAAAGAACATACCCTCTGTTTTATGTTCTTGTGCCTAGTATATGTTTGGTATATTTGAACTAAAAAAATGACTTAATTCTTCACAATACTGATGCACTGTCCTTTTAACATGGAAATGACTCTACCAGCCCATTACTAGACTGACATGTTCTTCACATATTGAAATATGTGCACTTGCTCCTCTCCCTTTTCTGTCTTCTCCTCATTAGAGTCAATGCACACATTCTGAAGATACTTAACCAACAAGTAGTCTGTAGCCATAAGGTAAATCTAATTTTTGCATGCATACAATAAAAACCATCTATTTTTAAGAAGTAAATTGATATTATAAGGAACAGTACAACTGAATTGGGAGGGATGCATTTATATTGATATATTAGTTTTGAAACTTTTAAGTGACTACAGTCACATCAAGAAATAAATCTTTCATCATACCCCTTACACACACACACACACACACACACACACACACACACACGCGCGCGCAGATTCTTTCATATTGGATAAAACTTAGACATCAGTACTGCTTTCTATCAGGCAATAATAAAAATGCTGGTCATAATCCAGTACTTCACAACCCCTAGGTAATTTGTAGTCAAGTTTGAAAACAATCTAAAAGCTTATTCTTTTATAATAATTTCAGTAGTCTACTATTTTAACATTATTCTCCTTGGATTTTTTTTTTTAACAATCATAGGTCCTATGTATTCCCATTCCTTGCTGACTTTCTTCCCTTGCACAGAAAACTCCAATATTCTCTGTATTTCATCCACTTTATGCATCTAAAGATATTAAGATGACAACGCCTATGGATTGACATGGTTACCTAATGGTTTCTGGCTATTTCCTCAATCGCTGAGGAGTCAAACTGACCAAGGTTTGGCTCTTGGAAGCACATGGGGAATAGTAATCATGCCAAAATGAAGCAGAAAGACAATATACCATTGTGTTGACAGAATCCATTTTTTGTGATTACCACAAAGGTAAAATAGAAAGAATGTCATGCCCTTTACTAATATTTATAAAAGTTAATGAAAACATGCCAACAGAACTTATAAGGTTAAAATGCTGCTATGTAAAAAGACTGTCATATTTGTGACTTCAACTTCTCAACCGTACCTCTATTTTTGCCTGCAGTACATTCATTCTCTTTTGTAGTGCATTCAATTTTACAACACACAGTTGTATTGTGTTACTAGTGTAATATCAGCCCTCTATTAGATGTTCATTTTACCTAGTATCTATTTTTGTGTTTTCTATCTTAACACAATGCCATGCTTTACTATTATTATAATCCAGGAGGTTATATGAGTAGAAAGAAAATTCATTGTATTATACACAAAGTAATTACATTTGAGACTATTATGGTGACTTAGCATTTAATGTGAAAAATGTCAGTTCATAATGTGCAGAAACAAACTGAGACTGTTTCCCCAGCTTCAGAAATTCTACCAACCAGGTATTAGCTTCCTGGTGAGCCTGTGAAATCTTCCATAATGGTGAAAATTTTTCTTCTTTGAGTGAGAAAATATTTATTATATCTTGAGTATTAGGGAGAAACCTAAAAATCTTAGTTGAATATGAATACATTGTTTGGTATAATTTGATTAAATTTCTGCTTTTGAATCAATACAATTTTGGCAAATCCTGCCCTTCTAAAGCTTAAAACCTTGTCTGATGCCAATTAAGACACTTCATTACACCTAAACTTTTCTCCTGGAAGTGAGACTGTGGGAAAGTAAGGCTCAACATTTGATAAAATTCTGTACCTGATATATAGTTTTACTATTGTATATATTTATAAAACATGTATAATACCTGAATATAATTTTAGTATTCCTCCACTCCAATAATTTTGCATTTTGCTCTTCTATTTATATCAATGGGTTTAAATTAGGATAATTCTGTCTCCATTGTTCATCCAGCAAAAATTTGCCAATTTTGAAACATATTTTTGCTTTTCATGATTTAGCAGGGCACGTATGCTGCTGGCATCTAATGGTGTGATATAATGGGAAATATGTACAGGGTTGTCCGGGGTTCCTGGCACACAGCTCCTAAGACCCTTGGAATCTCTGCAAGTGTCTCTTTGGCATGCTAGTGAGATGACTAGTGGTTGGGAGCCCCTAGAAGACTTCATGATGGAGACTGGTCATCAGAGAGAGCAAGGCATGATTAGATGGTTAGAACTCTTCGCCCAACGTCTGCAACCTCTGGGAGGAGTAAGAAGCTAGGAATTTAATCATTAATAGCCAGTGATTTTGTCCATTCTGCCTGCATCGTGAAATCCCCTTAAAAACAAACAAACAAACAAACAAAACCTCTCTAAGCAATGGGGTTAGTAGATGTTTGGTATTGATATGAATATATCAATGCATTTAGGAATATCTTGTGTTTCTTAGAGGAGGAAATATTTTTACCTGACTTTTATAATTTCTTAGTGTGGCTCACCTGTAATAAACAGTTGAGAATATGAGCTAGAAAAATATACACTGTTTAATATAATTATTGTATCTTTGGTTCTTAAAAACCAAAAACCAAAACAAAACAAAACACATTTTGGTAAATGGTCAAATGTTGCTCTTATGTTCCTGTTCCCTTCCACTCCCTGCTTACTCCTCCATTGGCATATGAAGTTACTGTTCTGATCACTCACTTAAGTGATTTAAATGATTTTTCTCCTTTCAAGAGAATGTTTATTAACATGCATCTCAAGAGCTTTCCAAAGTAAGGGCTTATCTATTCTTTTTCATTCCATCACTCAAAAAAAGCACTGTCTGTCATTTGGTCTGTTTAAAAAAGGTGTCATCTTATCATTGGCCTTTTTTTTATCTCAGGGCATATTCTTCATTGTTAATTTAATTATCCTAGGAATATAATAAAATCAAGAGGCTTGAGAGGGAAAACCATGAGCGCCATCCAGAAGAGTGTCCAAAATTAATGTTAAGTAGTGTGGTCAGCAAGGGACCTTGATTTTGGAGAATAGCTCCTTGAACAAGATTGTTTTCAGTAAAATGTACATTTTACTAAATCAGGGTATTTTTTTAAATTTCTTTATTGATTAAGGTATTACATTATTTGTTCTCATCCCCACATTACCTTCCCAAACCCCTCCAACTTATACCCTCACCCCCGCCCCTAGTGTCTGTGTCCATTGGTTAGGCTTATATGCATGCATACACATCCTTTGGTTGATCTCACTCCCTTACTCCCACCATCACCTACCTTCCCTCTGAGGTTTGACGGTCTGGTCAAAGTAAATCAGGGTATTTTGCTAATCCAATTTTACTAACATAATATGCACATCAAGCTTTCAAAAAATCAGAATAATTTTATTTAAAAAAACTTAGCTGATAAGGAATTACTTATAGACCAAACAAGTCATTTTTTCCAAGTCCTTACACTGAATTTTAAATTTTAGGAAAGCTTTATTTCCTTTTCCAGGATATTAGAATTATTGCTATTCAGTGTGCTCAATCACTAATTTATATAGGCTGTCTAATGTTTGTACAGTGTTTGAATATTAAAACAGCAGCTTTTGTTTTATATCGTTACATGTCTGATATATTTACTAGAGAATGGACTGGTTGCTAAAGTAATTAGAACACTTTATAAAGTTGACTAATGTTCACAATTTATGCATCAAGTGGAGGTGGTGGGATACAAGCAAATAGCTGTGAGCAATAGACAAGCTTCACTTATATCTCTTCCTCAGACCACAACTCAATATGTAAATTGAGATGCTATATTACATTTATTGTATTAAAATTATTTAAACTGCTGTTTTATTCATCATTTTAAAAAAAATCATTCCAGCCAAAACCAGTTTGGCTCAGTGGATAGAGCGTCGGCCTGCAGACTGAAAAGTCCCAGGTTCGATTCCAGTCAAGGGCATGTACCTTGGTTGCAGACACATCACCAGTAAGGGGTGTACAGGAGGCAGCTGATCGATGTTTCTCCCTTATTGATGTTTCTAGCTCTTTATCCCTCTCCCTTCTTCTCTGTAAAAAATCAATAAAATATATTTAAAAAATCATTCCTTTCTAGAAGAATTCATAAGGTAATATTGGTGTAACATTTCCAGTTTCAAAGGTACTCTGTAATTTTCTAATGACTTTTTATTGAATAACAGCCTGCTTATTATCATATCTAAATGTCACATTGGCAAGAGAAAATTGTACATATAATGATGAAAATGAAAATGGCTCAGTTTCTAAAGGCTAATTTAATGACTATGAGTTATCAAAATGTACGTCAAGCAAAAGTACATGATTTTCAATTTAAATATTTTAACTAAAGTAAGCGCTAACAGAAATACTTTCTGATTCTAAGAGGAATAGAGACCCACAAATTATCCCATTATTCTTAGGAGTCTGTTGTCTATTGACAACCACAAGGATCTCTTCAAGATACATTTACCAAACAGCATAGGTAAAAATACTGTTTATATAAAAGGTAGCAAAGTTTCTGGAAGTATGGCTTTCTAACTTCCATATTCTAAGCATTTAACATGAAAAGATTTCAAGATTGTAAGTTTTACAGATTAGGAAACAGTTCCAGAGATGTTAGGTGCCCGGCTCCAGATCTTGTGCAGAAGGTCACAAGGAGAAGTTAGTGCCAGTGCTGTGACTAAAGCCCAGGTCTCCCCAAGGCATATTTCTCTCGTTATGGGAGGATGGCCGCTCCAGAAAACCCTCTTTCAGCACTGAGCATTCACCTTGCTTGCTCTCACTTGATCAATGTCTTTTTTTCTAGAATGGCCCAATCTTATACATAAAGCAGGGTTAGAATTACGATATATATGTTACCTTCACTCCAGTGAGAGAGATGGCCTTCACTAAAGACGACAAAATATTTTAGCCAATATTATTATTTTTCCATTGAAGTTGCTGAGAACACAAAGGGACCTAATACTCATTTTATAGATGTTATTTTTCTGCTTTAAAAAAAGTATCAAATCACAATAGGCTATAAGGATGCCAGCATACCCAACAGATACTTGCACCGGGTGGTTCTCTTTTCTGTGAAAGTTTGGGGCTCTGGGAAATTTGACCCGATCACCAGCTGGTTCCAAATTAACCTTAGGATTTAAAGAGCCCTTCATGTTTTGAAAGAAATGTCCAACTGTTGTTATGACAACCATGGAAAGGAATCATCCTTCTTTTCAGAAAAAGGAAATGGAGTTAGCAATCAAATGGCTTGTCTGCACCCACCAAGCAAGTCGGCAGCACTAGCATTTTCAATTATCTTTAGTCCTCTGCCCTGTCAATTAGAAAAGGTTGCATGCAAGGACATATGGGGATTCACCTTTATCAAGTCTTGCTACCTAGGGAGTCTTAAAAATAAGAGCTGCAAGAAGAAAATTAGCAAATGGCCTTTGAGAGTGTTAACATTTTTAATAAAGCAGAAAAAAAAATCACTCCTACCCAAGGCCAAGTGACTTTATCTTGAAACACATTTTTTTTACGAGAGCCACCCAGTCAGTCTCACTTCACTTAAAAGAGAAATTTACTCTGGTGCTCTCTGTAGTCACAAATCACACTGAAGTATTAATCTGTGAGCATTGGTGGCCTTAGAAACTGTCCTATACCTCTTCCTGACCTGATTACGTGTACTCAGGAATTTCAACAGCTCTTACACAGCTAAAAGCCAATTTATTAGTTCAGGGCCAAGTGCTGCACATTTTTCAAGTCTCCTATGCTTTGCCCTGCAATAAAATGGAGAACACTTATTGCCCAGAGAATGGAACTATCTTCTGATTCCAACCCTAGAAGTGGTCGGCATGCTCTAATTCTGGTTTGAGGACTATTTCATAAGGCCATTCCCCATGTTTTTCCCCATTTAATTGGCATATAGTCCTCATTTTGGATCAGGGTATTTGCTCACTTGAATTCTTTCCATAGAGGGAAACACAATTTTCCAGGCTCATTTCCCTGAGAATTACTTCAAGACCAACTTGGTTTAAGTAAATTGTTGATAAGATTGTGGGAATACTAAGTTCGTGACTCTGAAATGCCTGGCGGGAAAACATTAATAAGAAAAGCCAAAATTTCAAAGTCAGGGTGTTCCAGAGAGCAACAGCATGTGTATTTGATTGTGCATTTGAAATTGTGTTTTTTAGATGCCAGACAACCCTGGGGCATTTGCAAAGATGTTACCAAACAATACAGATGTCTACTCTGATTTGCATAGCCCCCTGTGTTTAGAGATGCATTTGAAGAGTGGATTTTCAAAGGCTTGAGCAACATGGGCAGTTCCCTCATTGTGTCAAAGAGCAAAGAGCAACCGCCCCATAACAAGCAGAGTGCACAACTAAAGGGTTGTCCCTGTTAATGAAATGTAATGAGACACATTGTCTCAAACAAGGCTCACACCAAAAATAATCCTGAAAATATCAGATAGATTAAAACATTCCTTTGCAAATGAATTTGTAAACAGGGGGAGCTTTAAGTCAATGAGGACTAATTAAGGAAATAGTTGTAAACATTTTATTTGGAAAATTGAAAGGTCAAAAGTGTATACAGAATATTCTCTATCATTATTGCAGTGACTGTGGGGACTTCATTGTTTAGTGTCAGTCAATCACAGTCAACCCTGGTGCCTCTAATGTTTCTTATTCTGGTACATCACTTTTCTTTTGTTTTTAATCCTCACCAGAGGACTTGCTTAGAGAGAGGGAGGGGGAGGGGAAAGGGGAAGAGAGAGAATAGGCTTCATTTGCCTTCTGTATGTGCCCTGACCAGGACTGAATTGAAACTACAAACCAGGTATGTGCCCTGATCTGGAATAGATCTGGCAGCCTTTCGGCACACAGGGCGATGCTCAATCAATTGAGCCCCTCTGACCAAGCTGTGTGCCACTCTTTTTTTGTGCACTGATGATATGGACCTGCTTCGCATACTAGTCTTATTTCCGGCTCCCTACCATAGTTTTCTATTTCTTGCTTATTTTTTCTTCCTGTATTATGAAAATAGATCATGAAACTTCTTTATTTGGGGAGAAAGCAGAGAGTAACTAAATATAGTGGTGCACAGTGAGGAGACTAGGGTAACAAAAGTGGTGATTTCAAGCTGGGTCTTTAAGTCTTTGGCCAATTGGTGCCTCCTTCCTCAGTGTCCCTCTTTGTGCCCAGAGAGAGACTCACGTTATCTCTGGATAAAAATGAGTTAATATACACATTTATGATATGATATTAGGGAAAAATAATTCCTTTTAGGAGAATTTTTAAATTTTATAGGTTCTTCAGAGAGAGCACAATATTTAAAACCCAAGGAATATTAGAAAAGTGAAATCCTGAACATATAACTCACATCAGAGAGTAGTGTAAATTTGCCTATGGAACTGGTCTGACTTGCCCTTTGAAGAGGTCTGCCTTTCTCCATAAAAGTTAAAGGGACCTGAGACCCATATGCCTCAGCTGAAACTCTGTCCTGCTCTCTCTCCTTTGCTGCCGAGTTTAACATGTTCACATCTCTCTCAATATTGAAGATTCAGTTCACATCTCTCTCAATATTGAAGATTCAAAATCATTCTTTACACATTTCTGACTAATTTACTTTAAATTTCTTATGATTCTGTATAAGTTCAGTGACACTTATTCTTTTAAATTAGATTCATTTTCAGTCCATGTTAGGGGACTCAAGTCCTATGACTCCATCATAAAATGAAAATGAAGCAGCGGTTTCGTAAATCCAACTGGCATTCATTAACCAACAACCTAAAACTCTCCATATACAGTATTATTCTCTCCTCCCTCATTCTTGAAACACAGTAATTGTCTTCTGTGATGCCACTGCTTTTCCTCTCATCTCTGTGTGTGTGTGTGTGTGTGTGTGTACATGTGTGTGAATGTGTGTGAAATCCTTCCCCTTTCTCTGATTTTTAAATGCTAAAGTTCCTCAAGAATCAATCTTCAGTGCTTTGCTCCTCTCCTTCTCCATCTCATCAACATTTAATTAATTTTTATATATATTTTTATTGATTTCAGAGAGGAAGGGAGAGAGAGAGAGACAGAAACATCAATGATGAGAGAGAATAATCAATTGGCTGCCTTCCACATGCCCCTTATTGGAGATCAAGCCCGAAGCCTGGGCATGTGTCCTGACTAGGAATTGAATCATGGCTTCCCAGTTCATAGATCGATGATAAACCACCAAGCCACACCGACTGGGCACTCATCATCATTTTAAACTACTATTTAACATCTAAATGCTCATTTCTCTCAAATGAATACCATCCTCTTCTCTGAGCTTCAGACCTGCCTAATCATGTCTCAAAGGCACCTCCTATTTAAATCTGAGCAAAAAATCAATTCATGGCCAATACATTCTCCAAACCTGGTGCCATACAGTCAGTCTCAGTGAATGCCATCACCTCTCTCTAATTTCCAGACCCCAAGTCTCTGCATCTTCCTTGACCTTCATGACCAATATCTATTTCCTTAATAATACCTGTTGGCTTTGCCACTTAACTATCTCTCCAATGCTTTTCTCTACTCACACAGCCTTCTCTAGTCCTGCCTGCCATCAACTTTTACCTGGAAAATATTTTGGTTGTTCTTCCTGCTTTCACTTTTCACACCTCCAATCCTGGAGGAAAGAATGCTCATTTATAATATAAAGCAATTCAAATCATAAGCTAGCTTACAGCCTGAAGTGATTACCCCAAATTCTTAGCATTTATTTGCCCTCTGCCTTTTAAATTTTTAGGTCCCAGCCTTATTGGTGTTTTGGTTGCTTGAGTTTATGATATTGTTTCTATGGCAGGCTTTGCCTCTGTCTAAAATGCTCTCTGCACTTCCTTGCCCAGTTAATGCCAACTAATTCCTGCCTAACCAGTACCAGCTAATTCTTTAAAGTTCAACTCAAGTCTAGTTAAAATGTCACTTCCTCAGGGAAGCCTTTCTAGAAAGATCAATTTGTGTCTCTCCTCCATGGAGCCATACGCACCACAAAGGCAAAGGGCATGTCTACTGTATTCACTCTTTTCTAGTAGTATTTTATACGCACACAGAGAATATTTGTCAGATAAATGAATGCATGTGGTGAAGTCAATGAACATTGGTAATGTTGGTGCATGAAGGGCAGCAGAGTCATTGTAGGCAGTCTTTAGTTTGAGTTTTTAACAAGTGGTGTGTAGATTTACAAACATGACTATACCATTTGGAAGTTTACATAGATTTTGCGATGAGAAAAAGTTCTTCCTTGGAAACCATATTGAGAATCACCAATTCTGGTCATAATAAATACATTTACAGATAAATATTCATGTAGATATCAGAGATGTCCCACAAGAGGGCTCACATATGGATCCCTTCAGCTTTCAGAGAAATAGAACAGAGCCTAGGACAGCTGATCCAATTGGCACAATATGCTGTACCCACTTTCTATGAATGTTATGACATAAAATAACTTGAAATGTGCTTCTATACGAGAGCAATTTGAATGTGTTTTTTGTTGTTTCTGATTTTTTAAAATATTTTTATTGTTTAAAGTATTACATATACTAGTATATATATCTCCTTTTTTCCCCCATTGACCTTCCCGCAACCTCGTCCCCCGCACCATACCCCCGCCCCATCCCATGCCCTCATCGCATCCCCAGTGTCTTATGTCCATTGGTGTGCTTATAAGCATCCATACAAGTCCTTTAGTTGATCTATTTCCCTCCCTCCCCAATACTTCCCAGCCTTCCCACTGTAATTTGACAGTCTGATGGGTGCTTCACTGCTTCTGTGTTTATCTTTTTATTTATGAGGTTATAGTGTTCTTTATTATCCATAAATGAGTGAGATCATGTGGTATTTTTCTTTCATTGACTGGCTTATTTCACTTAGCATAATGCTCTCCAGTTACATCCATGCTGCTGCAAATGGTAAGAATTCCTTCTTTCTTATAGCAGTGTAGTATTCCATTGTGTAGATTAACCATAGTTTTCTAATCCATTCATCTGCTGATAGGCATTTAGACTGCTTCTAAATATAAGCTATGGTGAATTGTGCTGCTATGAACAGAGGAGTGCATATATCCTTTCTGATTAGTGTTTCTGGTTTCTTGGGGTATATTCCTAGGAGTGAGATTACTGGGTCAAATGGGAGTTCCATTTTTAGTTTTTTGAGGAAACTCCATACTGTTCTCCACAGTGGCTGCGCCAGTCTGCATTCCCACCAGCAGTGTGTTTACTGCTTTTTTTTTTTTAAAGAAGTAATTGAGATTTTCAAAAGCACAGTGAATTGCATCAATAAGGCTAAATTTGAATCAGTCTAAAATACTATATGTTCATTCAAATTACCACCAAAATGTCATTAAGTATATTTAATAGTATTATAAATATTTATAACATGATGATGTTAAAATAAAAAAAGTAGGATATAAAATTATAGTAAAGGCACTATAATTGTAAAACATGATAATTTTTATAGTTGTACTTGATTAGTTTAGACTGTGATTTTTATCTATATTACTATATTATTTCTATTAAAGTTAAAATAAACATTTTAATAAAAATAGACATAATTATAAATAATACACTGTCTTTTTTCCACCCTCTGCACAACTATAACCTGCAAATATAGCTGTGGCATAGGTAAATCACCTTATTATAATGCAATTTTTATGTGAAATATTTTTAATATCAATTAGCAACCTAAATTGACAAATAAATATGTATCAGTATTTACGTCTTTATTCAAAGAAAGAGTTGTTTTGCTTATAACTGCAGAGTATAGTATTTAGCAATTAAGTCATCAATGGTAGTATAACTTGAATCCTCTTCTGTATATCTACCCCTACAATTTGAAAACCCTTATTCAAGAAGATATAAGTACCCCTCCTATGTTCATTGCAGTATGTTTTACAATAGGCAAGACAGAGAAATAATTACTGGATAAAGAAGAAACAGTACATATATACAATGGAATACTACTCAACCATTTCTGACAACATGGATGAATCTTGAAAGCATCATGTTAATGAAAATAAGTCAGATGGAAAAGACAAGAACCGTATGATCTCACCTATATATGAGATATAAGACAGAAAGCTACAGGGAAACAAACAGACTCATAGACCCTGACAACATGATAGTGGTTACTACAGGGGAAGAAGATGGGGAGGAGATGAAGAGGGTAAAAGTTGTCATATACATGGTGATACAAGGATACTAGACTTTGGGTGGTGGCTATACCCTAGAATATACAGATGATTTATATAGAATTATACACCTAAAACATACAATATTACTAACCAATGTTATCCCAATAATTAAAACATATTTTATTTTTTAAGAAATAGTCTGTATTCATATATCAGAAATACTTGTAGTGAAATAAAACATTTCCATTTTCGATTTGCTATTTCTAGATGGTTATGTTTTTTTACAAGACGCGTAGATATGGAGAAAGATCGCACCACCCAAATAGTGATATATCACAGCCAGTATTATATTTTAGTCTTAGAACTAAACAGTGAACATAATCATTGAGTTATACATCACTCTCTCTACTAAACTTCAAATTTCTCCATGTTAGAAAATAGTTTCCTATTTGATATGCGCATTGTAAAGCACAATGCCTAACCCATCGTAAGTTTCTAAATGTTTATTAAATGAGCGCATACTCTCAAAGGAAAATAGTGTGTATCTTTCAGCATACATGCTACTTTCTGCTCTTAAATGAGGTCTGAGGATCTTTAGCTTTGATATGGTGATGTCTCTCCCAATGTCTTTGTGATTACAACTTTATATTTAAAAGAGAAGCCCTTAGTGGATTGTTGGCAGCAATTATGAGAAGCTTAAACATGCTATAAAGGCAAAGTTTCTGTCAAGAATCATTTCCTTTGTAGAAAATGCATCCCTTGAGACAGGCTGAGGGCACAAATCCTGCAGTGGGGAGTTTTGAGACTATTTCCCTGGGATAGTTCTCTCAAGCCAAGCTTCCTGGACCAGCCACTCAAGCTGAATGGTTGGTGTGGTTTTTCTCAAAGGGATGATTCTAATAGCATAACTGTTCCACACAACTGAATTCTGAAATGTCTCAACTGAATCAATCTTTATGGTCAACACTTTTTTTTTCTTTTTACCCAGATAGGCATAGTTAGTGAGACACTACCAACAAAAATTTCACATGAATAAATAATATGACCATATTAGTTGGATTAGTTGGATTTTAAGAAATACTAATCTTACCTTTAATGAATTTTGCAAAAGCAAGGGGACCTTTAAAAAATAAAGCTTACACAGTAGAGCCAAAGCAACAGCTCAGTTCTAAGAGGTACAGGTTTTATGATCTATTTAAAAATGTCGAGGTATTAATAGAATTATAATAATACTTGGGAGAAATTACATCCTTGCCCTAATCTCTGCAATGTTGGCAAACCTTGTAAGTTCTTGAAATACAAAGTGAAATTCCAGTGTATTTAAGATGAAAAATCCAACACAGAGAGATAAAACTATTAACCCAAATAGATGTTTAAACTTGTTAATTCAACTAAAAAGCTTTCCCTGAGGAAGAATTCACAATATACCTCTCTTGAGTGATAGGATATCTAATTAAAAAGATGCTACCAACTTCAGAAATCTTCATATATGAATTATTTAAAAACTATAAAGTGCTGATACTGTTAAAGGCAGAAGTATACCTCCCTCAATATGTATGTTAGTATGTGTTTATGTACTTATGTACATATTTGTTTATTTTGCTCTTTTGAGGAATAAAGGTTACATTATCAATCTCTCTAGAATTTGGACTAATGGTTTTACATTTATTTCATCAAACTATTCCCATTTTTCTAAATAATTATAAATATTAAGGGATGTGGATTATGCAGTCCTTTGGATTTAGTATAAAATAAAAAAATTCAAACTGATCTTTTAAAATTCAAGTATAAATATATAATGACCACTTTATAATTCTGTCAAGTAGCAATATTTTGAACCACTTTCTGGTAGTAATCCCATTGCCTTTCTTTGTTCTTTAATCATAATTAAACTTTAACTAAATAATAATATTTTAATAAAAATGATATTTATGAATATTTTCCAGACTGGGTTTACTTTTTTTGACATACTATCAGAGTAAGAGTAGTTAGCCTACATAATGTTAGAAAATTCTTGCAGATATAATTATTTTACATTATAGACATGTAATATTACCTGTAAATCAAACTATATACCAAATATCCTAGGTTATGTTTCTAATGACTACTTGTACCAACAATATCATCCACAATTTACAAAGTATTTTTACGTGTTGCCATCATCTAAATAACAAAAATGCCATTCTAAAGGTAAGACAATGAGGTTGAGAGAGAGAGATGTTAAATCTTGACCAAGATTACTTGGTTGGAAATCAGAGAGCCAGGAGCAGATCCAAGGCTTCCAGCCCTCGTTCAGGGCCACATTTTTATACATTGACTGACTCTCTGCCAACATAAAGAACTGCCACCACACCTATCTTACTAATTGTCTGAATCTGAGTTTCAGTGAGTCTTTTTTATTATCTTTAGTTGAAACATGTGAAAGTGAACCCATAAATGCCCAGAATTCATGAGATGCCCACATAGTTATCTTTACAAGCCAAGAGCAAACCAGGGAGAATGCAACTAGCTCACAATTGCTTTCCATCATTGACCAATTGCAAGCCTGTGACCAGCCTCATCACTGAGCAGAGAACACTGAAGTTATGCAAACTTTAATCAGTAAATATGTCTAAAGTTTAATAGGGAAAGAGAAGTAGATCAAAGAATACTTTAAGTTAAAGAAAAACCTTTGACTTTTTTTTAGAACTAGACCATATATTTCATCTTCAGAGATTATCAAGACAAAAATATTTTGTTTCTTTTGCTTTTAGGTTATTACAAAACCAACTAAACAAATTCTGCCCCTTAACTATCTTTTTACTGATGAATTTTGTTGATTTAATCTTTCAGGTATCCTGTATGATATCAAATACAAAATTATTTTTACTTAAATTACTTAATCACAGAAGAGGGAAGGATTATACAGATCACAATTTTCAAAAAGGTAACCTAAAATTTTTGCAGAAAAAGGCAATGTGAAATTACTTCAAATATTTTTTAAAAAGCTGTGTTTTAAAGCAAGTTATTCTAGTAGAGAAAATTGTAGTTTGTTTTACAAAAATGAAAATTAATGGGATATGTACTACCTCATACCATTCTGAAAACAGTGCCACCCACGTTCAATGTAAAGCAATGATGTATTCACTCAGGAAAATATTTTCCAGCCTTATTATTTTCATACAATTTCACAAACAACTATTGAACACACAAACCATCCATTCAGAAAGTATTTTCAGTGAGAGAAATAATGTGTTTACACTCAATTTTTTATGTTGAATTTTAAACTAACCATTTTCTTTGTTGAGATAATCTTCCATATAAAAGAAAGAATATTATGTAGTAATTACCTTGAATGGTTTGCTCTCTTTCTTCTGACACAATTTCTTCCCATCAGAGTGATGGACTTGATTAAACCCAACCAAATATTTTATCTTATTTTCTATTCAAAATTACTTTTTAAATAAAGATTAAGGCCAAAGAAAAAAATAAGTCACTTACTTTGCTTTAGCTTCTGCGTCTTCATATGCTTTATTAGAAACATCCTCCAATCCTCCAATCAAATGCTTGAAAGATCTGTTGGAGACAAAACAGTGAAAAAGATAAATCCTCTATGAAGCTGTAATGATGACAACCTAGTCAATGAAATATTGAAACACTCTAAAGGATCTAATAAAAATTAAAACATTTAACCTAGAGACATTGTTAATACACATATCAGATAATGATATCAACTCTGGGGGAGCAGGGACCTCTTTAGTCATGTTCATTTCTGTAGTTCCCACCACTGAGAACCAGAGCTGGCAAAAGTCAGTAGTCAAAGAATTGGGTGAAATAAAGTCGATGGCACACTGACACATAAAACAAAGTTAATAAGTCGATTACAATGGTCAAATAACAAGACCTATTAGTTATTGAATGCCTAGTGTATTCCAGGCACTATTCTTTTAATTCTCATGAACATATGTTAATTCCAATTCTGAAACCAACGAAAAGATAAAAACCATTAACTCTACCTAAAATAGTAAAATAATCTTCAAAGGAAAATAAGAACAGGAGAGAATTATAGAAAAATCAACTCATTCTGGAGAAGTGAAGGACTGACTTTAGCATAAACTGGGAAGAGTAATGTATCTGCTTAAATCCTATCTATTCAGTATTCTACAATGCACCTAGAATTATGTTCAGATCTACTTTATATAGTGAAGTCTCTTATATATTTATAAAATATTACAGAGTTGAAACAAATTAATACACACTCTTGAAAATTACTGAATGTAACCGCATACAGTAACTTATGCACACTACATTTTGGAAACCATTGAACTATAATGAAGAAACAAAAGGCAAGTCTGTGTTTACAAAATCATCAGAGCCTTCCCTTACATGGTGCTTAAATGGCTAGTATTGTTCTATACACTGTACATGTAGTAACTAATACTGTAATAGTTACAGATATCCTATGATTTACTATCATCCCCATTTTATAGATGGGATACTAAGGAATGAGAGATTAAGAAACTGACCTAAAGTCCTGCAGCCAAAAGACTGTTAGGGAAAGAGCAGTCATTCTTTTATACTCATACCTAGTCATATACCACAGCTCCCACCTAATCCCTGACTGTCTTGAAGATAACGATCACATCTCTAACCACATTTGAGGTACGTGTGGAGAATTTTAAAGTGCTAAAATAAATTGCATTTTGATTTAAACCTCTATTATCTTAATGCATGCAACTGGCTTTTATGTGGTGAGTATTAAGACAACAACACATGGATACTCGGGTTCTGAAACATAGTAGGATGTTTGCTGATTTCAATTTAAATATCGTTTAGTTCCTTTCACATAAAAATTAAACAAAAAAACAACTATAAAGCGGAGCCTGCCACTCTACTTAGGACTGATTTGTGATTAGGACAGTTCAGGTCTTTAAGTAATGATCTCATCTGGGGGACAGGGTAACTAATGCTGGCTAAATACACTATGTTTTTTGTTTTTTTTTAAAAAAAACTTATTGGTGAGAGAGAGAGAGAGAGAGAGAG
>JAAGEH010000426.1:6013425-6261605 GCA_011751065.1 Lasiurus cinereus | reverse complement strand
GAGAGAGAGAGAGAGAGAGAGAGATCGATCCACCCATAGTTTTATCTATCTACGCATTCAGCGGTTGATTCTTATATGTGCTCTGACCAAAGAATCAAGACTGTAACACTCCCTATCAGGATGATAATCTAACCGACCAACTGAGCTACCTGGCTAGGGCTACACTAATTATTTCTAATACAAAAAGAAAATGCCCAGAATCAATAATCTTTACTTAGAAAGCAATCCTCGCCAAATAACATTTTTCAAAACAGGCAACAAATGCCTCCTGCATTCTAAGTCTCCTTCACAATAGATAAAGTATCATACATACTTAACTAAGAGTTTTAAGAAAATGTAGGACTTTCAAGCTATATTAAGAAGTTCCAAATGCCTGCTCTGTGTGTCCTGCACTGATCACTGAATAATTTATCTTGCTAAACATAACTGATGACATTACAGAACTCATCCCTCCTGGTGCAAGTAGGAACTAATTAATGGTTCGGTTTTCCCTCTCACTAATACTCTGTAGAAACACCTGCTATCAGTGTGGACCTCATCAAACACATTTGGAAACTTATTACCTATAAGTATCAGATGCCTTTTTAAATATTTACTCAGGTCCTATGACATTTCTTGAATACTAAAGGAGAAAACTTGCTGATGTTTTATTTTAAGAGGGATTATGATAAAATGTTTTGAAAACTTTTAACTGAATGAGCAGAAACCCTAAAATAGTATGTATCAGTTACTATAACAAATATAAGAGACTATAGGGAAATCATTAAATTATTTTTTAAACTAACAATTTATGAAGAGTTATATTTTAGTATCATAAAATAGCCAGTTTTACATATACTCTAGACATAATATCAGAGTAAATGAAGAAGATATTAGTGAGCAAAATATTTTAATACATAGTGTTTAGGAAATCCTTATTGCATGCACTCTAAGTATGAGGCACTATCCTGTTATTTTTCTGGGGGTGTGAAATCCCATTTTAACAAGTCTTGACAAAATTTTTTGAGGAGGTAGATGAGTACACAGAGGTATAAGAGGAAATGGAAAATCTATTTTATGTTTAATGCTAGTAATTTAAACATGCTTGCAAAGGAGGGATAGAAAAGGAAGAAGGAAGGAAGAAGGGAGGAAGGAAAGGGGAGAGGGAAAGAGAGGGAGGAAAAAAAGGCAGGAGAAATGATGATCCTTTCACAACAAGAACGTTATTTTTAAATTTTTTTCTTAAGAAATAACATTTATCCCTGGCCCGTGTGGCTCAGGTGGTTGAGCATCATCCCTGCATTGAGAAGTCGCCAGTTCAATTCCTGGTCAGGGCACATGCATGAGTTGTGGGCTTGATTCCCTGTAGGGGGCTTGCAGGAGTCAACCAATGGATGTTTGTTTCTCCCCATCTCCTGCCCTCTCTAAAATCAATAAAAACATTTTTTTAAAAGAAATAACATTCAAAATGTTGTGTTTCCCCTTCTAGAAAATTTGCCTGTTTAGAACATTAGAGTGACAGTAACTCAGTGGGTAGTAATTTCATTTACTGATGTTTTCATTATTAAGCCAAACATTCTTCAGAAGAGAACTGATTACTTAGTGATATGACTAAAAGTGTATAATTTTGTTCTTCAGTTGTGATATGATGAGACTTCATCTAGAGAAAAACAGGGTATTATTTATGAAATAGGCTGTACAAATTTCAGAGACCAGTATTATCTTGCTGCTAAAAAAAAATGATAGCATTGATATTCTACTTTATAGTTTATAAAGCACTTTTTATATTCATATATTATGTATGTATTCAATAATTTATATTAGTCAATTTAGTCATGATTTCCTGTCCTCTATTCAGGAATCTTGAAAGAATATGTTTAAAATGCAACTTTTTCAAACTCAAAACAGGGTCTGAGAAAAATCTCAACACTTATTTAAGTTTTTTTCTTGAATACATCCTTAAATATGATGGTAATTTTTTTTATATTTTTAAATATACTTCTATTAATTTCAGAGAGAAAGGGAGAGAGATAGAGGTTAGATAGAAACATCAATGATAAGAGAGAATCATTGATCAGCTGCTCCTGTACGCCCCCCATTGGGGATTGAGCCTGCAACCCAGGCATATGCACTTGACTGGAATTGAATCCTGGACCTTTCAGTCTGCGCCACTGTCTTAGCCACCGAGCCAAACGTGCTAGGGTGGTAATCTATTCTTAACAGTTAAAATTGTAAGTCAAAATGAGTTAAGAGTAAAATCTTAAACCAGAAAACAATTGCAAATACTTCAATGGTACTAAGCAAATATTTGTCAAGTATGGCCTGAATTTCTGAGAAAACCCTCTTAATTTGAAAGGTGAATAACATCACAGCTCATTAGAGTTTCATAACCTGAATCTTGGCTAATTCCCTTAAAATGTACTTACTAAAAGGAATGACAAAATGTCCAAAATTAGTTGGGGCACTTGCTTCTTAGCGAAGTCCAAGATTTTAGAGGCATCCTTCATTACTTTGATATTTGAATCCAGAAAAATCTGTTCATCCATTTTGTTGATTCAGGTAAAGGCGCTCATATTTATTTATTTTTTGAGTGCTTATTTATAACTAGCAAAGTCACAATTATTAATAGATCATATTATCAAGAACCAAATGAATAGCCCAGCCTGAACCCTCTTACAGTTTGGCTCAGTGGATAGAGTGTTGGCCTGTGGACTGAGGGGTCCCAGGTTCAATTCCGGTCAAAGGCATGTGCCTTGGTTGTGAGGGGTGTGCAGGAGGCAGCTGATCGGTGTTTCTCTCTCATTGATGTTTCTAACTCTTTATCCCTCTCCCTTCCTCTCTGTAAAAAATCAATAAAATATGTATATTTTTAAAAAAACAAATGAATATAATGTTTCTTCCAAGGGAATATGAACCCCAAATACAATAAAACCAAACAACAACCAAGTTCTGTCAATTATCCACCCACCCAACGTATGTATTTATGCAATGCCTATATCTGTAAGGAGTGGCTCAAGCTACTGTGGATTATGCAAAGAGAGTAAGGCACACCCTTAAGAAATGTATAGCCTTATGTTAGAGATAAAACAAGGGATGATAATATAAGGTAGGAAGTGAAAGATTACCATTAATTCAAATTATAGGATAGTAATTTTAAAGAAAGAAATAATACTTTTATGAGCAAATGTTTTCTTATAAGTGTTCTCTTTATTCTTGCACATATGTTTATATTTGCAAGAGAATATTACAGACACCAACCAAAGTGATAGACATTTGGTTATCTCTGTCTTTCCTTTGTAACAATAATCCTATATCTATCATGGGGGCTATTTATTAGGAAAAATCTATTACAAAGACTACACATCCAATTTAAACCATTTTCTAATTATATATGCATGCTTTAAAGGGAATGACATTTTCAAATAATGATCCAAATTGGCCTAGTGACCAAGAAATCAAAAGTTAAGAATTGATTTCAGAAATGCTTCCTATTTATTTGCTGTGATTTTTAGAAAAAAAATTCATGTAAAATAATCCAAGTTTTTATGTCTAATATGTTTATACAGTTAGTCTTCTCTAAGGCAGAGCCTTGTTGAGTTGATAAGTATTCTTACGTTAGTTAATGACATGATCTATTTTTAATTTTTACTTTTTTTTCTGATCCAAAAGGTAATATGTTAAAATTTTGGAAGATGCTAAAGAACTCCAAAGAATAAAAAGATTATTTATAATTTATAGCCCAGAGCTAAACATTAATATTCTGGCATGTATTCTTCTAGACATTTTTTTCAATGTTATTTCAAATTTGGAACCATATTGTTTTAGTGCTTCTTTGACTTTAGGCTATGTTTGTGCTTATATAGTAACCAACCTAATGGTTAAATGAAGAAAAAAAAATACAGTGTAGGACATGCCTGATTATGTGGAAACATCCTATAAGGATGGACTGAATTTCTCAATATTATTTATTTGTTTATCTAATAATTTTACTGTTGAAGCTCTTACAATATCTTCTAGCTTAAGGTTTTATTTTTTTACTTTTAATCTATAACTTTAAGAATATGTTACATCTTATTAAAGAATTATAAAAGAGGTAAACTATTTTAAAAGATGTATTTTGAGATCCTCCCCCCAAAACCATTTTTGATTTGTAAATAGTCTATCTTAAATAGTTATATGCAAGTTTCTTATATATAACTAGAGGCCTGTGCATGAAAATTCATGCACTCACAGGGTGGAGGGAGTCCCCTCAGTCCAGCCTGAACCCTCTCACAGTCTGGGATCCCTCGGATGATGTCTACCTGCCCACTTAGTCCTGCTTTCCAGGGGATCAGACCAAAGCTGTCAGTCAGACACCCCTCTGGCAGCCTAGAAGCCCTCAGGGGATGTCCACCTGTCAGCTTAGGCCCACTCCCGAAGGGTATCCTTAGCACTGCTAAGGAGGTGGGTGGTGCTCCCACCACTGCCCCTGTGCTTGCCAGCCATGAGCCCAGCTTGAGTATCTGCCCTCTGATGGTCAGTGTGCGTCATAGCGACTGGTCTCTCCCCGTCATTCAGCCATTAGGGTCAATTTGCATATTACCTTTTTATTATATAGGATTCACCTTTATCTACTCAGGATTGAATTCAGGAATGTGTTTTAGTTTGTGCTACTCGAAGTATGATTGGTAAACTGTTACTGGTCTCTGAAGAGATTAAGAAGAAAAGTTTAGAAACTTTTATAGCAATTTGACATTGCTGAGCTATCCAAGATCAAGCTCAGGGGATTCATATTTTTGAACAAGGTATAGACTTGTTTAGTTATTGTCAAAGTCATGAGGTGAAAAACAATTGCTACAAACTACATGAAAGATTAGTTTGCTAATTGTAATCCAGTGTACAAAATCCAGAATCTATTTCTTTTATTGAAAGATAATTTAAATTTAATCTTAACATTATAGGATAAATTGATAGAACTGGCTATAATTCAATAAGGGATTAATGAAAATAGAACATTGCTTGTTCTGTTTTGGGAGAAAATAAAAATGAATATCCTAAGTGTGTTGAAATAATTTAAAAAATCACTTTTTCCATTTCCTACAAGGCTCTTTGAGTCTGATTTCTTTACTCTGAGTGTATTAAACAAATCATAAAACAGTTTAGATACACATTATTCTCTGCAAGTGGCATTTCCATCAATCCAACTCAAGTCAGAAAAGTTAACAAGCAAGAAACAGGCACATTTGGCACAATAAGAATAAATATTGACTACCCACTGTTCTTTCAAAGTGTACCTATTTCAGTTAGGACAGAGAATTGTTATTTCACTCATAAATTTTGGTTTTGTTGTGACTGCAAAATACACATAAAAGCCATTCTTTCTTACAGTTTATACACATACTTTCAATGACAATGTGATCAACTGTAGTAATTCTTTTTATCCAGAGTTATGTTTGTTCTGATATTTTTATTGACATTGTATTTTATGTATGTTCAACCTAATATTTCTGAAAGGAGGCAGTTATTTTTATACCTTTTTAAATCTTATGTTCCTAGTAATCTATTTGTATTGTATTTGATAAAAGCATCTGTCTATGATGGAAAGGACATTAAAATAGAACAGAACTGGCCTTGAGCACAGATCCTTGGAGAAGCACTGTCCTGGACCACTCACCTCTCCTCCACCCTCTCTCACATGGCTCTTTCTCAATCCCTCAGTCTTGTGGCTGCCTTTTCAGAGAACTCATCAAATAGGTCTGGGATTGATTGGTAGTTTATGGTCAGTCTCCTTCACTAGACAATGAACTCTTTGACATCTATTTTTTCCTGGCAGTGTATCTGTAGTGCAAGGAAGTGTCTGCACTCAGAATATACTCAATAAGTGCTTATTAAGGAGCTTAATGAAGTAATTACTTAAGCAATTTTTATAAGTGGTTACTGAAGAGCTTAATGAAGTAGTTATTCCATCCATTTTTATAATACTTAAAGGTATCCTTAGTCCATGAACTTAATCACCCTATATTTAATTTAGTGGGTTTTTTAAAATAAGGAAATTCATTAAATTCTGTATATAGTTTTAGAGAAAAGTTTAAAGAATAAATGGCATATTATAGAACTTAGAGCTACAAATGAGACATGAACATAATTGTAATGGAAAATATTTAGAAATGCAGTTACATAAAAAATAGAGTGCCCGGCATCATAACAGGTAAAAAGCATTGCATATGTCAAATCCATCACCTATATTTGGCTGCTCTACCATATACAGAGAGTAAAGGAAGTCAAAACAAAGATAATCTGGGCACCTGCTGGTTTACTGCAGCTAAAGGGGAGAGAGACCTGGGAAATGGGAGAGGGGAAGGGCTTCATGGACAGTGAAGACTTCTCTCCAACAGGTCCATGTCTCTACTTTCTCCACTGCATTCTTTATTGCGGCACTACTGTGAGACAGCTGGGGTCTCACAGCATCTGTTGGTCTCTTCATGGTAAGAGAACACCTGTCTTATTCTTTCAAGAAGCTATTTTAGATCAGGAGTCAGCAAACATCTGCCTATGAACCATATTTGTCCCATGCCTGGTTTTGTAAATAAAGCTTGATTGGAACACAGTCACATTCATACTTTTATATATTGTCCATGGCCGCTTTTACATATACTAACAGCAGATTGACTAGTTGTAACAGACAGTGTGGCCTGCAAAGCTGAAGATATTTAGTATCTGGCCCTATACAGGAAAAGGTTGCGGACCCTTGTTCTACATTGTTTTCTTCCCCTCATCCAACAGAAAATCCTGTAATCCTGACTTCAATAATCTAAAATATATCCCTCTTTATCTATTCTACTTTGGTTCCAATCACCTTTCTCTTGGAAATTCTATAATTGTGTTTCCTTTACTACCACTCTTGTCTTCACACAGCAGGCAGGTTAACCCATCTGTTTTAAATGTAAGTCAGATCACATTACTCCTCTACAGTCTCTCTGATTTCTCTCACTGTACTTCCTGGGGCCAAGAATACATCAAGCTTACATTTGCCATTGACTGCTCCCTAGAATATTCTTTCTCTAAATCTTTGTATGCCTTTTTCTTAATGTCATTTAGGTTTCAGTTGTTGACCACTGCAAAGGAGTCTCTATCCCGAAACCTTACTGCTGATTACATTTTATTTTCATGCCAGCACTTACCACTTGCTGAAAGTATTTTGTTTAAATATCTGTTGTCTTCCTTAGGTTAGAATTAAGTTTCATGAGCTCATGTACCTAGTCTATCTTATTCATTAATAACTCTTTAGGAACTAGAATATAGCCTTGTGTGTTACAGAAATTTGAAATGAACTAATGAATACATGAGTGAATTCATTCTTTTAATTACTTATTTATTCATTCTTTGTGTGACCAGAAGACAAGAAAACTCTTAAGTCTTCTGAAGCAAATTCGTATTTAAAATTAAACATATATGAGTTAAAAGTCCTATGTACCTCTCAAAGAATCCACCTATATTAAATGGTGAACTTTTAAGATAAAAGTTAAGTTATAATGAACTCTTTATTTAAATTTTGGGTCCTAATGAAGATATTCATTGGTATAAATATGGGTGAAATAATTTGAAACACTTAGCAATATATCATTAACAACATATAGGACATTAAATGAAGGTAACAATTTATACTATAATGGGATTTATATTCATGAATCCCAATTAAAGTAAATTGCAATTAAAGTAAAAGAAAGGATCTAAAAATGTAGCACAAACTTCATTTCAATTAAAAGCAGAAGAAATTAGACAAATCTCATATGATATTTAGCCTTTTAGGGGGTAGATGAAATATGCTTTTAAGTTTAGATTGCCCTAATATGACAAATTTATGTTTCATTTTCCTCAAGAAAAATAAATCTCCAAACTGTTCTTACATCAGACAATTCATGCAGTAGACAGATTTCTTATGACTGACCTATTATTTTAAGTGTTAGAAACTTTCTTTGCCTTGACTATATAAAATACATACTAACAAAATAGACATTATACATTACTCTTTCTACCATTGATTTTCTGGGCCAAAAAACCCCACTGTTTTGACACAGAAAAGGTAAGAGCCAGTGAAGATGTTTTATATATATCCAATCACTTTCTTTAAAATAATCTACTTTTTTTAAAGAAACCAAAACACCAATACTAAATTATTTAACTATGCTAATAATGTAATAGATTCTCAATTCTAAGATAATTTTGATGTGCATTTTTTTGATAAGAATACACAAATGTTCAATTTTTCCCAGATGTTTTATTCTCAAAGCAGAATCTATGGCAACAGGTAATATTTAATCTATTAAATATTTTTCAAGCTTATCTGCTTAGAAATTATTTCAAGTTTATAAATCAATATAATAGACAAAATTCTTATCAAATTATCTGCAAATAAATGGGACATATTTATTAAAAACAATAAGAATCCGTAGCTGATATAGTTTAGATTATGTAGCTATATCAATTATAGAAGATTTCAATTAAAACAATCTATTTTTTGTAACTAATTATTAAGAAAACATTGGCTAAGGAAAATGGAAAGGAACATAAAATACTATGTAAGTCATTGATTTTTTTTTAAAGTAAATTGAAAATAAAATGCAAAAATACCACAAGAGCTCTAGCTGGTTTGGCTCACTGGACAGAGCATCAGCCTGCAAACTGAAGGGTCCCAGTTTTGATTTTGGTCAAGAGCATATGACTGGGTGGCAGGCTCAATACCCAGTGGGGGGTGTGCAGGAGGCAGCCAATCAATGATTCTCTCTCATCATTGATAATTTTATCTCCCTCTCCCTTCCTTTCTGAAATCAATATATAAAAGATGCCACAAAAATCTCTCAAAATATTTAGTATACTTATTTATGACCTGAAACTCGTTGAAACAAAGTCAACATTCATCTCTAATATTTTTACAAAAATCAGTCTATCACTGTTATTTTCATTTCTGTTCTCATTATATGACTAGAATGAGAAATAAATACTTTACAAGAAAAAATGATTAGAAGCTAAGAGAAAAATACATTTTTAATGTCACAAAATGCTTCAGAATACAGTAAAGCAAAACATGAAAGTAATAACTAGCATGAGTTAGGAGTTGTACTATTTTACATGAATCCCCTCTGTTTTACTGATAAAGCAACTGGGGATACGACAATTAAGTAATTTAGCCAAGGTCACATGGTGAGGAAGTGTCACCACTGGGATCTGAATGGAAGCAACCTGACTCTGACTCATAATCTCAATGGGTACAATAGGATTCAGTATCAAATATTGTGCTCTCTCTCACATGCGGTGTTCATAATCCGTGGAATTCTTTAGAGAAATATTTTTCATTTTAACAGATCATCTTATTTCTTCTATTCACCATCTATATAATAAAGAGCTAATATGCAAATGTTCATGATGCCCTCACGCGTAATGACCAATCAGCAGGAGGCTGTGCGTGCAGCAGGTGTGGGTGAGCAGGGACTTGCAGCATAGAGGACTTGCATGAGGCTGTGTCCCCAACCCTGGTGCCGGCCCAAGGGACGTGAGGGTCAAGTCCCCACCCTCAGTGCCAGGCCCAGAGATGTGAGGCTCAAAGAGGCCTATCTCTTTGGGGTGATGGATTGCGGGGCTCCTGCACTGTAACAGGGCACAGGCCAAGCTGGGGGATGCCTCCACCCCACCCCCACTGGTATCTATAGAAGTCACTAGTATCTATAGAAGTTCCCATTAGACAGTGTATTAGTCTGCCAGGGCTTCCATACCACAATGCTACAGACTGGGTGACTTAAACAACAGAAATCTATTTCTCAGAGTTCTGATGGCTGAGAATCCAAGATCAAGGTGCTAGTGAGGTTGATTTCTGGTAAAGTCTTTCTTCTTCACTTACAGACACCCTTCTCACTGTGCCCTCACATGGCCTTTCCTCTGTGTGTGCACCTTCCTGGCATCTCTTATTATTATGACACCAGACTGGTGTCCTTATAATAATAAGATATGTCAACCCCTATGATTTCACTTAACCTTGATTACCTGGTAAAAGCCCTATTTTCAAATACAGTTGCTCTGGTGTTTGGGGCTTCAACATATGGATTTGGAGGACATAATTCAGTTCATGACAGGAAGTTTCATGAAGACATTAATATAATTTAGAAGATACATCTTGTGTAGCTGGGCTATTAAAGAACATTTTCATTTGTAATATTAGAGAAGTTCATAAAAATTTAAATACTTGGTATCCATTTCTTTTCATGGACCTAAAGTATAGTGACATTATCATTACATTTCTCTCCTAGAGGATGCACCCCAACTCTCTCTAAAGCAAATCCTCTCTTCACCATTTCTGACATCAACTCCTTTATCTCTTCCCTCTAGACCAGCAGTTCTCAACCTGTGGGTCGCAACCCCTTTGGGGGTCAAACGACCCTTTCACAGGGGTCGCCTCAGACTATTGGAAAACACCTATTTCCCATGGTCTTAGGAACCAACACACAGCTCCTCGGTGTAGCAAAATGTAGCAATGTAGTTTACTGTTGTCATATGAAGACTGTTACCCAGGCTACACCACGATTCAAGACAAAATTTCATTTATTTGTAATTAGAAATAAATATTTCACAATATATAAATACATATTGCTTTTGTGATTAATCCCTATGCTTTAATTATGTTCAATTTGTAACAACGAAAATACATCCTGCATATCAGATATATACACTACCGTTCATAACAGTAGCAAAATTACAGTTATGAAGTAGCAACGGAAATAATTTTATGGTTGGGGGTCACCACCACATGAGGAGCTGTCTTAAAGGGTCACGGCATTAGGAAGGTTGAGAACCACTGCTCTAGACTGTTGATCCACCAACTACAATGTTTTTTCATTGCCTCCATTTAGACTTTTCCTTCTTTTTAGTCCATAAACAGGATAGTTTCTACAAACCTAAAATACAAAACTATCCTTTGTGACCAAATAGCCAGTTTGAATATCTATTTTACTAGCTCTTACACTCACTTTTAATTTAATTCTTAACTTATTTGCAATCTGACATTCTTTCCCTTTTTTTCATGCTTATTAATCAAAATTATCACTAATCTGCTGTTAATCCCAGTTGTCTCTTTCTAGGCTCTAACCTCAGTTACCTATCAAAGATTCATGGCCCTGAGGACCATCTTCTCTGGTTACAACCAAGGAAAGAGAAACTTGGGGCACTGCACTGAATTATTGTATTATTTTCCCTGATTTTTTAGTTTCTTTCTCCTTCCTCTCCCCCTCCTCCTGTATATTATGTCTCGGCATATCACACAGACATTTCTTCCTCTTCTGCTCCTCAAAGATTAACAGTTATCCAAATTGTATACTTTGCCAACTCAATTGACTTATTAGATATTTATTGTTTAAGAGATGGTCAGTCTTGGGTTTTTTTACCTGCATTATCTCATTAAAACTTCACAAAAACTCTATGAGGAAAGTATAATTATCCCTATTTTATAGAAAATTTACAATGCATAGTTTCAAACTCAGCACTACTGACATTGGGATCAGATAGTTTTTGTTGAAGTGTCTGTCCCACAACATTTACTAATGTTCCTCTCATGTAACCATTAGATGCCCTTAGAAATCTCAGTTATGATAATTTTTTTAAAAGTCTCTAGATACTGTAAATGTCTCTTGGTGGAAAAACAAGAAAAAAGAGATAAGGCTTAGAAATTATGTAACTTGCCTGTGTTCATAGCACTAGAAAAGGATAGATCTGGGGTTGATCCCAGGAAGCCTGATTTTTGCTCATTTTCACATCAGACACTAATTATACTTTCCTCTAAGCTCTGCCAGAAAATACCATTTTCTCAAAGATTTCAGTTAGGATCCCCTCCAAATGACTTTCAAATCTATGTCTCTGTCCTTGAACTCCCCAGATCCATACTGTGATTGTTTTTTGCTCAGTGTCACTTGCACATCTCCCCAGTACCTCAAACTCAGGTTAAGCTCCTTCATTAACCATCTCCCATCAAGACTTACTGCTAGGTTCCTATTCTCCCTTAAAGGCATTATCGTTTAACCACAATTACAGGCTAGATATCTTGGTTTTATGTCTGACTTTCACTTTGATCCAAGTTCACCAAGCCTATGTTTGTAATTTCTCCTGAATCTATTCTTCCTTTTCATTTCTATTTCCACTGCCTTATTCAGGCTGTTGATACTGTTCCTTCCTTCTCAAGCATTAGTATCTCTTCCTCAATCTCTCCCACACTGTTCTTTTGCAAAGATTATTGCAGCTGAATCTAGCTTGCCAGTTAACAATCTGTTGGTAAAAAAGAAACAGCTTAAAGGGGGTACAATAGACAGATCATGGTCTTGGAGTCAAACATTCCTGCAATTCTAATCCTGCTACTGTATGTGGCTTTGAAAAAGTCATTGGGCCTCTTTGATCTTCACTTTCCTTTTCTGGATTTTCAAAAATGTCATTCTTTTCCACGGGACTATGGTGAAAACTGAGATCAAAGAGTATTAAAATAAAGGCTTCATACCAGGATGCTCAGAATTCACATACTGACTGCTTTAAACCCATCCCTTCTTCTCAACATTCTGTAACATCTATAAATTGGGGCCTTCTCACATCATAATTTTGGTCGACATTTTAATTAGTCACTGGGATAATTTCCATTTCCTCTGTTTATCTTTTCTTTCCAGGTACCTTGTTAGCCTCTACTGTTCTGACATTTCAGGAAAAGGTTATTTGAGCGCTTTTCTTTTCTCTCAGTTTTCCAAAGCCTTTTAAATGTGTTTATTCTTCTCCAGGACAGAGAAGCCATTGCAAAACAATGAACAATCTTCCAAATTTTAATTGTCAATAATTAAGCTCGATAAATCAATTACCAGAGAAAAGTAAATGTCAAAGTACCTCTTCTGAGGTGGTGACAAATTTCATGCCCTGGGCTGATATGCCCTATCCTGCCTTTTAGGATTCCTTCGATCAAAAAGTCAGGCTGGTCAGAGTGCAGTGAAACAAATGTTCTCAAACATTGCTACTGGGGAATGAACTGTACAATAGTCTAGAGCAGTGGTCGGCAAATTCATTAATCAACAGAGCCAAATATCAACAGTACTACAATTGAAATTTCTTTTGAGAGCCAAATTTTTTAAACTTAAACTTCTTCTAAAGCCACTTCAAAATAGACTTGCCCAGGTCGTGGTATTTTGTGGAAGAGCCACACTCAAGAGGCCAAAGAGTCACATGTGGCTCACGAGCCGGGGTTTTCCGACCACTGGTCTAGACCACAACTGAAAAAATATGCATATTCTTAGAATCAGCAGTTCCATTACTGAGTAGCTCTTCCTTCTAAAGAGGTACAAAGATATATGCAAATAATTCTTTACAATATAAAAAAATAATAATACCAAATCAAAGCTCATTTAAGAAACTAAAGAAATTTAATTAGACTAGTAAAATGTTTTGTTAACCTAGTAAATTACTAATTCAACATGATAGAATAATGTGATGTAATGGACTTTGAAAACAGAGAGATTTATGTTCAAACTCATTTCTCTACTTTTAGGTTATATGTTTTGCAACATACTACTTGGGTTCTCTGGAGCCCAGTTTACCTTAACAACGAAGAAAAAGTATTCTTTGCATGTGTGCTATGAAAGAAGATATGTATATATGTATTTATACATGTATGTATGTATCATCAATCTTTCAATATCAATTAGCTTTGTGATTGGCACATGTGTTCAATAAATGACACTGTAAATTTGTCTATCAATATATCTAACAACTTCTATTTGTGAGTGTGTATATGTTTGGGTATGTGAATAGAGTAGAAAAATAGTTTACACAGCATGATCTCACCATCTAAGAAAACATACTGAAACATTAGTTACTGTGAATATCTGTATTATATCTATATTTTTCTGTGATTTCCAATTTTTCTCAATGAACAGTTATGTTTATAATACTTGACACTGACTTGATAAAATGTAAAAACAAGACAAAGAAGGGAGAAACCAATCAATCCTGTGTGAATTATGTAACATAAATAAGTTTTCACTCAGCCCAAGTGGGGGTTTTGTTTAGATAAAACTTTATCATCAGCTATAACTTGTTTGGTTCAGTGGACAGAGCATTGGGCATGGACTGAAAGGTCCCAGGTTCGATTCTGGTCAAGGGCATATACTTTGGTTTCGCGTACATCCCCAGTAGGAGGTGTGCAGAAGGCAGCTGATCGATGTTTCTCTCTCATCGATGTTTCTAACTCTCTATCTCTCTGTAAAAAATCTATAAAATTAATTTTTAAAAAACTTTATTATCAATAGTGCTTCTAGAACACCGGCATCCTTACCAACTACCAAATCATTTGCCTTTGCGAGTCTGGTCTCTGTTTTAATAGCATTTCAATTACATGACCATCACAGGGTGGGGCCTAATGTGACGATTAGAGTTCATCAAAACTAGTAATTCTGAAAGGTTCTCCTTTGTAAGTAAAGCTTAGTCCAGGAACAGATTTCACTGTTCCTGTGGCTGATGCTAATCCAGTTCATGCATCTATGCTATGAGTTTCATAGACATATAGCAAAGAGAAGGAAGGTCTCAGATCTTCATGACCCAGCTGGGCCTGTAATAGCTGGTCTCACTAGGGAAGAGTTCCTACCAAAGTAAGCAAAACCACTTAATTCCTCTGAAAAAGCAATGTGAATATCTAAAGCAGAATTCAACTTTCAAACTTAGTGATTAAACTGTTTATGTTTAAACTGTTAAACTTCTGTCAGAAATTAATAATGGAGCCCTGGCTGGTATTGCTCAGTGGGTTCGAGCATTGTCCCATACACCAAAAGGTGGTGGGTTCCATTCCCAAACGGGGCACATGTGTAGGTTGCCAGTTTGATCCCACCAGGCAACCAATCAATGTTTCTCTCTCATATCAGAATCAATCTGTCTCTCAATCTCTATCTCCCCCTTCCCTTCCTCTTATCAATAATAAAAAAATAAATAAATTGTGGTATCTTCCCTTTTTGCTTTATCTCTACAACACAAGGAACATCATACTCCCTCCTAAAATAAAAAGCTAAAAACACCAAACAGAAAACTTTTAAAGAAAATTTCAAATATGACCTTAATTGAAAAAAAAAATTAAGACTGATTTTTCAGATTTGGAAATAAAGTTTTCTCAGCTTTTCTTATTCATTCATACTACTGATTTATGAATTTCAAATATGTTTATGAATCTCTAAAGAACAGTTTTAAAACATTCAACAGAAAAAAATTGTAAGCCTCAGAAATATAGACAGTTTTAAGCATTTACAGAAAAAAATATTCACTGGTACAAAACAAAACAATTATTATCAAAACTGCAATATTTTAAAATTCATTAACTGAACAACATCAATTTCCACCCATTGTCTATTGTCAGGGGGAAGAAAACAGACTCATTTCTTACTGCCAATGGATTTCTCCATGTAAATATCTGAATACCACTTAAGTAATTAGTAATTGACTAATTACTTCCATCCCAACCTGCTTTGTCTCCCATACTTTGGATTTGTTATAGACAGACATCCACCAAGTCTCCCAAGATAGAAGCACTTCTCTTACCTTATTTTCCCAAATCTGCTTTGGAGAAACATTTAAACTCCTAGGCTCTAATGAATAATCTGTATGACTGTAGTTTAGCAATCTCCCTTCCACTCTCTTCCTTCAAAAATACAAACTGCAATAACAACAGCCCTATGTTGGTTCCTCATTGCCCAGAGGATAATATCTCACAGTACTCTACCTGTCTAATTGACAATCCAATTCTTTAACCCATAAATCCTGTTTTTGTTTTTTGCCATATTCCACTTACTACTATTCAATGGCCTTTCCAAATTCCAGGTCTTTATGATTGCCTTTCCCTCAGCAAGACATGCCTTTACTCTGTTCTTTACTTATAAAATCCCTATTCAAACTTAAGACTCCACACACACTGCACTTTGTGCAGAAAGTCCTCTGGGATGCTACAGGCAGAACACTGTCCTCCATTCATCCAATTCTCGCAGTGGAACAGTTTCTCTGTTGATTTTTAAAAAATATGTTTTTATTGATTTCAGAGAGAGAAAAAGAAAGAGGGAGGAGATAGAAGCATCAATGATGAGAGAGAATCACTGAATGGCTGCTTTCTGCTTGCCCCAATTGGAGATCGAGCTTGAAACCCAGGCATATGCTCTAAGAATCAAACTATAACCTCTTCAAGGTTCATGGGTCGATGCTCAACCACTGCACCATACCATCCAGGCACATGTTGCTTTTTTAATGTACTCGTTTGGCCAGGAATTACTCCTAGTTAGACAAAAACAAAAAACAAACAAACAAACAAACAAAACAAAAAAAACACTTTTTTTTTAATAGCTCTGAATCTCAGAATAGGATTTAGTTTGGAATTTGTACTGTCAACTCTAAATTGACCCTTATTGACTGCTCTGTCAAAAATGATCTGGACTACTTAAAAATAATTTTTTTTTTTTGGCCACTGGTACTGGAACTTTGCCAGAAGAGGACGCTGGCAGATTCTGCAAGACTAAAGGGTTTTACTCCCTGGTTCCAATGTGCTTGGTAGGTTCTTGCAGCTTCTCCAGTATCTGCCTACTTCAGTACACGGAGTCCAGCAACACCAAGCAGCCAGCAGTTTTCTGAGCAGCTTTCCCGGATACTTTCATACTTCCCATGAACAGCTTTCCCTGGAGCCCTAACAGGGAAGAATTCTGGTGCAAGGTGCAAGTTCCATGGGCATGGCATCAAAGTGCTTCAGTCCATAACAAGCCATAGCTGTTTCCTTCTCGGGGGGGGAGGGGAATGATTTTGTCCTGAAAGGACATTTGGTAATGTCTAGAGTAGGGGGAGGGGTTACTAGTATTTAGTTGGTGGAGGTCAGGATGTACAAGATGCACATAGAAATATAAGTATATATGACCCAAAATGTCAATAGAGTCAAATTTCAAAGACCCTGCTTAATGACAAGGTCTAGTTCTCTGTCCCTGCATGGCAAAGTAGAGAGTGGAGAGGGTGAGGATGAAAGAGAAGGGTCCTCTTTGATTACTCTCTCACAGCTTAAGGTTAACTATGCCTTTTATCTCCTATTTGTATGTCCTCTAGCATCCTCTTTACTTCTTACTAGCTAATCCTTCCTTACTCCAATACCCTATTTAGTTTCTAATTCTTTACAATAAACTTGTCTTGTTCAGGTGACTCTGTGCTGTCTCTCTATTGGACCCAGACCAATAAATACAGCATTACTCATTCATTCATTGCAACCAATGCTAGTGAATGCTTTCTGTACCTGCTTCCTGACACTGCTAAGAACGAAGGATGCAGCAGTGGACAAAATAAACATGGTTTTCTCCCTCAAGCTGGTGTAGTTCATAAGTTAAAACTGATGAACAAGTGTTGTAAATGCATGACATAGCAAGTAGATGATGATGCAACAAACATTTACAGGAGAAACCAGCTCATTACAGAAGGTCAGGAGAGTGATTGAGCAAAGGCCCCATTTATTTTTGATGAAATAAATGAAGTAAAGTATTGCTATTTTCATTCAGTGATTCCAACTATTTGGCCAGATGGTGAGGTTTTGATGCAGTGAGGTTGGTCGCCATTTGAAGAGGCATTTGGAACTCAAAGATCTAGCCCACTAACATTTCTTCTTAGTAGAATTCATTTTGGATTTAATCTAACAAGTAGTTTGGCTCAGTTCATAAACCATCGATTTCTTCTTTATCTGGTAGATGATTTTGCTAATATTATGTTATTTATTTTCATGATTTTATTTATCACAGCTCTGAGTCTAGGGCTTCACACAGTAGATACTTAATATGTGCTTATTGAATTAGTAAATGCATGAGTCTTATATCTTGGTAAATTAAACCATAAGGTGATTCTGGTGAAAAGCACTGAAACATATCTCATGAGACCTCTCTGTTGCAATCCTATCCTTAGCACTAAAGAGTTTGAACAATCCAATTCCCACGCCCAAGGATTCACCTTCCTCATGCCTCAATTTAAAAAAAACATTTGGAAGATAGGGCTTGGTCGGGTGGCTCAGTTGGTTGGAACGTTATTCTGTAAACCAAAGATTGCAGGTTTGATTCCCAGTTAAGGTGCATACCTAGATTGCAAGTTCTATACTGGAAGGCAACCAATTGATGTTTCTCATATCAATGTTCCTTACTTCTTCTCCCTTCCTCTCCCTCTAAAAATCAATAAACATATCTTCAAAGTAAGAATTTAAAAACTTGGGAAGAGAATTTTTCCCAGTGTTATAAAAATGCATTAGAGACTGGCTAATGTGCCTCAGTGGTTGAGTGTCGACTTATGTACCAGGAGGTCACAGTTCGATTCCAGGTCAGGGCAAATGCCTGAGTTGCAGGTTCGATCCCCAGTGTGGGGCAGTCAATCAATGATGTTCTCTCATCATTGATGTTTCTATCTCTCTCCCTCGCCCTTCCTCTCTAAAATCAATAATTATATATATTTTAAATGTGTTAGAACACAATAATGTGAATGCATTATCTATCTTGATTATTCATTAAAAACTGTGATTTGAGTGTGCCTCAATTTTCTCACCAGTAAATAAAGTTGAACTATAACAGGGTTTAACAAACCACTGCCCTTAGCCAAATGGAAGAGTTAAGCTTTTATGACAAAGTAGTAGCCACAAAACTGGAAATAGTATGTATTATCTAACTTTTTATAGAAAGAATTTGTCAAGCTCTGGTCTGTAAGGTCCCTCCTATTTCTCATTCTTAAATATCCACTATGATTTTCTGACTAATCCAGTCATCATCTAAATTTTTTAACTAAGTTTTTTAAACAAACAAAAAGTACTAAGTATGATTAATGGTCCACCAACATAGTAATGACATGGGACTTCTCTTACCTTGAACAGAGTCCATAGCTGACCATGACTACTGTGCAAACTTTCTATGGGGTTGTGACTTAACAGGTTAGAGCTTGGAATTACATATGTAATACAGATAAAAATAATATTTACATACTTCCCTCTAAACCTCCCAAATACTAGATGTCTGAGTGGATGGCATATGGCAAGTAGCTAGTAAGTTCTAGTTGGGTGGATAAAGCAAGAGACTGGACCTTTGCCATGAGTTTTCCCATCAGTGAGGTTTTGTATCATTTCTTTATGGTCTTCGGAGGAGGGCTTACCATTTTAAAGCCTCATACCTCTTTCCATGACTTTAACCAACAAATACTGTATCTGGATATGTTCCTTTTCCAATAGAAATGTGCTTATTTTGTAGATAGATCATGCTTGCCCAGAGCATGCTATAATTCAACTCTCACATCATTAAACTGAACCAAGAAAATGTCTCCTTTTCTTCTGAACTTCTGGATTTTATCTCTCCTGCTTAATAAATATTTTTTTTGTAAAGCACACAAAACAATAACAGCTCCATAAAAAAGATAAGCCCAAATGACTGCTGCCGACACCATTCCTCATGATACACATTTCCTTTCTTGTGATCATACTGTCAATATCCTCACATCACCTCAGATTTCATTCTCGAAAATGAACCAAAATAAAATCCACTTAGGCTGTAGGAAAGGCTGAGGCTGTGAAATATTTTAAGTTTATCACCCTATCAGTTAAGCAGGCTACAGGTATTGTTACATGTGCAGTCTCTATAGTCCTATCATGTGGACCCAGAATGGCAAGCTATATAAAGACAAGGACACAGGTGACCAGATTGTGCCTGGGCCCCCATGAGACTGACCTGGTTGGTGGGGTTAAAATGGTGCCTGAAAGATTCTGCTGTATCCAAATGGTCCCCTTAATTATCCTTCTCCTCTCCCTGCTTGGCACCTGAAAATTCTAAACGCTTAGATTTTCATGATTTTTCAGTCTTTCAGTGTATGTCATCAAAATGCAAATAACTCTGCAGAGAATCATCTTAATCTCTAATTAGCTGTTAGCCAAATTAATACAAAGCCTGAAGTGAAGTCCTAGAGAATACAAGAATGAAATTAACAGCAGGGATAAAAAACAAAGAAATGTGGGGTGTGCATGGGGGTGTGTAGTATCTACAGAGAGTACAGACAAGAAAACAAGGAGACTTGGGGAAAGGGTGTCAGGGAGAGGAAAGCACATAGACAGATGGCACCTGGAGGTCCAACACTGAGGGCATTTCAAGCAGTGTCTTTATGTATTTACTTCATTTAAAAGACAGGCTAAGCACAGCATTAAGGAAGATCTGAACAGGACTACTGGGAGGCACATCCATTCTTTACACTATTAAAGTCAGGGGTCAGCTAACTGTGGATCACAGACCAAATTCAGCCCATTGTTTGACCAGTAGCTAACAATGATTTTTTATGCATTTTTAAAAGAGTGAAAATAAAGAAATCTTAGAAGATGACATGAGAATAATATAAAATTTAAATCTCAGTGTCTATCAACAAAGCTTTATGAACACAACTGATGTCATTTATCTATGGAATATCTTTGATTGCTTTTGTGCTACAACTGTTACAGAAAATTGGAGAAGAACCAAGCGACACTTAGAGAGATGGAGTTACATTTATCATGCACGGTTCCAGAGGAAAATGTCTCTCAAATTCTGGACCCCAACATGGAGGAACTTTCCCTATTTATATGTTTTTACCTTTTTGTCTCCCAAGTATGAGATGTTTCTGGGCCCCTTTGCAAGTTCTTAAAGAGCTCCTATGCCTTGGGGCCTTGAGACCTGAACCAAAGGCGTGGCCTGGTGCCAGCACTGATAACTTCATCCAGCAAAGGCTTAATGGCCTCTCTAAAGTGGGAATAGTCTTATTTTCCCTATTATTTAAGCAAGCAAGCATTTACAGAAGCCAAATAGCAGGGTTAAAATTTCAAACTGCAGTTTTTATATAAGATGGGTGCTTCACAACAGTGGAGTTGAGTAGGTGCAACAAAGATCATTTCACCCACAAAGCGTGAAATATTTACTTTCTGACACTTTACAGAAAAAACATTCCCTAACCCCTGGTTTAAGTTGTGCAGCTATAGCTTATACCCTCCTCAGGAAAGAAAACTGCACTAAAAACAACCCCCTATGTTTCAGGGGCAAGTTAGTGATCCTTTATCTTCCTTGAGCCTGTGGCTCAATGAGCCTCACCCCACCCTTCATCAAGTTGCTTAGCAGAAACCTCTATAGCACTCTCACTGAGAGAAATTGGACAAATACTATTTTCTCCATGTTTCCGACTCTTCTGACATTTTGATTCCAGTTTTACTATGAATAGCCATTTTAGAAGCTGAACTATCTCCATAGATTAAGGAAGCCTAAGTGAGTGTGGTTCAAACTTTTAACCTCCTAGAGCTATAGTTGCCTCATGTGTAATAGTCATATTCATGCCATAAATTTTTTAAAGTAACAAGATTCTAAACATAATAAAAGTAGCAAGATTTTTGCCACTAGGCTAATGAGTAGGAGCCATCCATTTGTCTACTGCTAGTCCTGATTTCCATAAAAAATAAAGCAGTAAACAGGTTAACAAAAGTCAAAGGAATTTGGTTATTTGTAATGTTCTGTAATTTGACACTTGACATTCGCTCCTAATCTCATCATTTTTATGCCAAGCACACTGTGCTTTCTCTAGGCCAGTTCTTGGTATCAGTGTCACAACTGGCTCCAAAGTGTGACTGAATATCATGTGTCACCAATGACAGGGTAAGCTATATGTGGTCTGTAAATTACCTTACCAACTCCTAGGAACCACCTGGAAGGACTTGGAGGGAGAATAGGAAGACCCTTGGGCTCTCTAAAGAGCTTACCCCCATGGAGCCACAGAAGTTTCTTTGGTACTTTCTAATTCATTTTATGTAAACAATGGATTTGGTAAAATAAAGGTTTGAAATCAATGGTGATAAAATGTCATTTAAACTGACATTACTGGGGTGATAATCAAAATAATTAACAGCCAGTATGGCATAGGTTCTGACCAGTAAGAATGGAAACTGGGCCTGGTGTTTGTCATGGTTGGATCAAGGAGACCTGCATATTCCTGGGTGAGGAAGTCAGATAACCGAGGCAGCAGGTGGAAAGCACACCTATGAAGTTCAAACAACTATGTATCAACCAGCATGAAAATATTTCAGTTCTCATAACCTGTATGCCTGTATCTTGATGGTTACACAGTAAGTCTGCAACAGAGTTACAAGTCTAACTTAGAACTTGATTTCCTATGGAGAAATATAGAATTCTTAATATTCACTAGTATTTATATCACCATTTTTCACAATGATCTCAATGTCAAAAATAAATTATCTTACTGAACATCTAGCTTCAACACCTTTTCATGCCAAAGAAAAAGTAAATATTTCATAACAGTCTGAAACACAACAATGCCACTTACTCTTATATTTATTTCTTTTCATGGATTCTGAAGCAAGAGGTGCTAAAGACACCTAGTAATTTATATATATTCAAAAACATGTATTAATAGAAATAGATTATTTAGACTAATATTCTTGTTTTTCTACTTCAGAATGTATTTCAAGAGGTTGTCTTCTTTTTTAAAAGGTATCTTTATTGTCAAAAGTATTACAGTTATCCCTCTTTTTTCCCCACTGACCCTCTCCACCCCAATCCTGTTCTCTCCCCAGGACTTCACCCCACTATTGTGTCCATGGGTTATGCATATATGAATGTAAATCCTCCAATTACCTTTACACAGCCTCACTCTCAACAGTTTAAATAGCTCATAGTTCCCTGGTGAGCATTCCTTATGATGATCTTTTCTATTCCCTCCCCTCCTTCCCTCTGAGAATCTTCAGTCTGTCGCATGGTTCCATGTCCCTGGGTCTGTTTTGTTAGACTAATATACTTTTTAAATATACTTTCACGAATTTTGGAATCACTGCAGATCGTTACTAAGATAATAATCAGGTTGCAAGAAACCAATTCTCAGAGAATGCTTTTTAAGGAAAGCACGTATCTGTTGATCATTTTCTAGTTTGTCAGTGAGCATGGAAAACAATTTCTGACATGCATGATTAGTTACAACTAATTAATTCTTTTGCTCTCCCTCTGGAATGATAAGTCATGTGCTTATTTAACCTGGTACCCCACTTGTAAATTTGTTCTCGTTGACAGTTCTGCCATCTGTTTGCACAGGATGAAACCCTGGTGCCCCTCTAATTGACCATAAATTAGGTAATAGCCCCAGGCTTTTGACAGGATCCTTCAGTTCCAGTTTGATTCTTTTATTAAGCTGTAAATCCAATACTTGGTGGGAAGCCCACACTCTCTCCTAAGAGTACAGAAACGCATTTCTTGAGCCCTAGCCTCAAGCTGTCTTCTCTATATTTATGTTTAAGCTACATCTCACTCAAGGTATCCTCTCTATATAGATCCCTAAGACAAACTTATCCTGATTATAGAGAAAACCTTTAAATCAATAAATGTCTATGCCTTTTGTAAGAAGAGGAAGTAGACATTTATTTAGTGCTCACTACACATGTTGTGCTGCCTATGGAACTATAATTTATGTAATATGTTTTTCAGATGGGGAAACTGAGACTTAGATAACTTGCCTCTATTGTCATAAAATGTTGCAGTCAAGATTCAAATATTGGGCTTTATTTGTCAAAGCCCGGGCATTTTCCACTGTGCACGCTCCATATATGACTAGGTTTGAGAAAAGAGAAAATTACAATGTGGGAAAAGTATGTATGTGACGCTACTTGGTACTCCTGCATCTCTCAGACCCTCAGTTAAAATGAAGGAGCCTAGACTAGATGACCTACAAAATCTCATTCAATTTGATTTCTTGTGATTAGGTTAATCTGTGATTTACCCTTTACCATGAAACCTATCAAGTTATTAAACTTTTATGGCTATACTTTTCTCTTTTGCAAAATATGTTATGATCATCACTTAGACTGATAGACTTCTCACTAAATATTCAGTGCTTAGTCTCTCCTTCTACTTATCTTATGCATCATTCGCAGATTAGCCTACCAAATAGTGTTAGAGTGGAATTATTTTGCTGCATAAAATTGTCAGGGTTACTCTCATCCCAATACTCAGTGTTCTTGATGAATCAGCCCTAACACATCTATGAACTTATTTGTCATAATATCTCCTCCAACTACTTTTACACAGCCTCACTCTTGGCAGTTTAAATAGCTCATGGTTCCCTCGTGAGCATTGCTCATGCTATTTGCTTTATTTATATTGTCTTGCCCATATTTCCAGATTCACCTAATGATACCATTTCTTTCATGAAAACTTCCCTGATTATCTTCAGAAGTAGTCACTCTCTTTTCAAGAAGCCCATAAATATGTATTCGGACCCTTCTGTATTCTGCTTTGCATGATGATTATGTGTGTATATTAGAAGCTGGCCCCCAAACAGGACTTGTGCTACTTATTTGATTTCTCCCATGGTCCCTCACAATGCCTTGTGTATAGGAGATCCTCAGTAAAATGTTAGTTGAATGAAAGAATGAATGAATGGTTGTTTCTGGGAACCAGACAAAGCATATCTATTTCAGATATATTTATGGATACAACTATCATTCAGCATCTGTGTCACTGCTCTGGTTCTAGAGATCCAATTCAGAGGGGCTTACAATTGTGAGATTTGTGAATCAGGTGGGATCTCTCATTATCCAGAACCCCCAAATTCAACCTCAACTCCAGCATTCTGAGCTGATCACATCTGCCCCCTCAGTTTCCTTTCTCTCTGACACTCACAGCCTAATCCAGCTCCACTAAATGGATGGCTTGCAGTACTTCTCCTTGGGCCAGGTACCTGGCTTTTCTGGTAACTTATCAATACACATTGCAATGAGGAAAAACTTAGCGGGTGCTTCCAGATAGCGGACATGCATTTAACCATGCTCTTAGAGAGTCAGCAATCTGATATCTGTAATTTAACCTATGAAGCATTGAGGTAATGAGAATGGCAAGCCAGAATGGAGGGAAGGAACAGGGCTAGGTATCACAGAACAAACTTTTAAGGGTCCTAAATATATACTTATGGCTAGAAGATGCTTTCTTCAAAACTGTCTTCCTAAAATGCTTCTATTATAGGAGTCTGGGGATGAAAGAAAAGACGAGATAACTAAAATATGCTCAAGGAATAGTCCATTTCCTGATAATAATAACATTTGATTATGATTAATATATTATTATAGTTATTATCCTTCTTCTAAAAATTTACACAGATATCTGGCATCGCTTGAGTGCCTCCTGACTAAAACACATTGGGACACATGGCTTTCCTTGCGTGTTCCCATTAATCCTCACAATATGGCTATCATGTTGCATTATCCCCAGTTTATAAATGAGCTGAGGCAAAGCTCACAATGCTTAAATACCTTTGTGAAGACCACAAAGCTAGAATAGCAGAGTTAGCTACTTTCAAGTATAATAGGAAATGACAGTCAAGTATAGAAGTAATTTTAAAATGAAAATATATGAAACAAATATTAATAAAATGATGTCTAATTCAAGGAACCCATGTATGCCACTGATATGAGTGTATAATATGCATAACAAAGAATGTACTTACTCTCTGTCGATCACAAGGCAGGTCACTGCTTCTGCAGCAATTACATTTGCTGTTCTCACATCCTCCCTGTATAAAAAAGAGAGAGAGATTGAAGTAAAATAACCTTTACTATTGAACGAAAGTGTTCCTTGTGATTCATTCAGGAAACCTAGTAAATTATGTATACTCTTCTGATTTATCCACTTCCAGGTTTAAGCTTTGTTCGTCTTTCAAATTTCTTTGTTCTGAGGAACCACCTTGTTATTGTCATGCAGACACAAATTTTTCTGTTATAATTCAGCAGTTACAATCTTCAAACATAAAGTTTTACTCCCAGAGATGGAACAGAATTTTATATTATCATTCCCTATGCTCTCTGGGGAATTACCAAATTAATTGGTCAATGATAGGGATAGTAATAAACATAGGCAGATGAAATATTTTAAAGGACCTGAAGGAATATTTCTGAAGACTGAAAATCTAATTCATAGTGTGTGTGAATTTATCATTCTAACATTGAGAACAATTGATCTGTTATTATTTCCTTACTTTAGATACCCTGATTTATGTGGCTCAACTTTTGGCAACTTCAAATACCTAGTTACTCATCTGTGCCAGAGCTTATGGTTCATCAAGACTAGTTGACGAATCTTAATCACAGTGACAGAAATTTGTACATACTTTCTCTTCAGAAACTTGTAATTTGTCACTGGAGGGATATTTGTCCACCTCTTAAACCTTTAACAAACCTGCCTTGATATCTCTGTCTGATCCAGTGGTTAAAGGTGGATTTGGTAAATTAGCATTCACATGTCACTTTGAGTTACAAAAATTTAATGGTACCACTGACATGAAAACGTAAGTTATAACTGAAAACATACTCTCTTTCCTAGAAAGGTAACATTTCTAAGATAATATAATTAATGATGAATATGAGTTTGAAATACATTACAGAGATATGTACATAGGAAATAATATAGTGTTAACACATTCCAAAAGGCATAATAAAACATCATATGTTTTTACAGGATAAAGAAGTCTTAAAAATAAAGATATTTATTTCAGTGAATTTTCATTTTTTTAAAAATATACCACGTTCTCACATATAATTCTAAACTCTGTATTTTCTCCACTCTATTTTTTCTTTCATTGTTAATACATCAAACTATTAAGATCACTGTTGCTTTACAGTGACTATTTTGCATTCAGAATTTGGTACATCAAATTTTCCTTTACTGAAATTCGTTTTAAGAAATATCTTGATGATATTTTAAACATACACATTTTATATAGACTTTAAAATAAATTTTCCCTCCTAAAGAATAGGGATTCTGCTAGAGTTGTATTACATTTATACATTGATTTCAGAAAAAAAAGGATTCTTATTCTAATAATTTCCATACAAGAATATAGGGCATGATTTCCACTTGTTCCAATCTAGTTTTCTGTCTTTAAATAAAATTTCTTAATCTTTTTCATTTTCACAAAAACAGTATTCTTAGGTGTTTCATATCATTAGTTTCTCGTAAGTGGCATCCTTTTCCATTTGTTTCTCACTGGTCATTACTTAGGAAACAAACAAAAAAAACTATTGATTATTGCAATTTTTAACCCACCTACCATGCTGTTCTCTTGTTATTCTAAAATTTTCATTATCATCTCCACAACTCCCAGCATCCTCCTTCACATTCTCCACTGTCCAGCCAAACTGTCCTTTCCATTCCTGAACACCTCATCTCCTTTAAGGTGCCTTCTCTAAAGCTAGGAATCTTGTCTCTAACTCCTTGCCTACTTCACACCTGCTTATCCTTTAGACTTCAGCCTATGTGCCCCTTCCTCAGAAGAACCATGTAAATTAATGAGAACAGGTTCGCTCTGTTTTCATTTTCATGGCCCTGCGTACCTCTTTGGCAAGCCACCTATCACTGCAATTATACATTTATTGGTTTAATGACACTATGTTCCTCCTACTAAACCACATGAGGGCAGGTTCCATGGCTAGTTTTGCTCTCCATTTAACCCCAAATGGCTGACACACAGGAGGTGCTTAGGAAATGTGTAGTACAGGAAGGCACAGGCAACACAATCCCCGGCCCACTACACAGGCTCTGGAATCTCACAGTATGGGTTTTACAAGACAAGCTGCAAGTTGTGTGTAAGGCCAATTTTCTCATCGGTGAAAATGGGGATGGTAAGAATGCCTACTCACTGTGTCATATGAAATGACATAATCAAAGATTTGTTTATCATAATTCCTGGCACATAGAGAGCAATGTGTTCTGTTGTTTATTATTCTTAGTTCTTGCCACCGGTGCTGTCATGTCTGCCTTATAGGGCGATGTGTTTTAAGAAACATTCCTATCCAAGAATAAAGTGTAGATTTTCTTTTTGCCCCATAGATGTAGACAACATATTTTCAATTCCATTATCACTTTCTGAGCGGGAATTTGAATAAGTGGGCATAAATAGAAAATGTCAGTAATGCCCATCAGTTCTTCTATAAATTGTGTGAATGGCTTATTTCTAAGGAGATTGCTCAATTCAGTATAAGTTATTACAAATTGCTGTCACTATTAAACACACCCACACAAACAACCACATCATAGCTTTATAGAGAATATCATTATTAAATCTCACTTTCCCTAAAACATATTTCTATCTTGGCAATTTAGAAACTGCTCACAGTCTTTCAAAGTATGAAATATACAAGATAATGCTTCTTTTTTATAGTATTTTCTGTGCATATAAATTTTGAAAAATGATTTCATTATAAATATTTAATATTTTAAATTTTTATCATATCTGGCATAAATTTGATATATTTTAAAAAGTGAATTTAGTTTTCTTGCAACAATAAGTATATAGATATTTTCAAGTGTAGATGGGGGAAAATCAAAGATCAGAATAGTAACACAGTCAACAGAAATTGAAAATATTTTATTTTAAGAAAATCTGTAAGTGATAGCCTACAATCAGGCTTAGTACCTTGTAAAGTGACATATACCAAAACAGAAGAGATGTATAATGTAGGAAAACAACAGATTAAACAAGAGATTATAATATTTGCCAATTAATGAGCATGTAGGATATATATGAAATTTCATACAAACCTCATTTAATGCATCTAACAGAGGTGGACAGTTTATCCCAGATTTACACAGGGGTATAAAGGTTAGGTAACACACCCAAAGTCAGACATAGCTAATGAGTTGTAGCCTTGGAATTTGAAAAAGATCTGGTTGGCTCCAAAGTCCATGTTCTTTCCAAAACAGTCCACTGTTGATACATTGTTGTCCAACTTATTTACACAACAGTTCTGACTTAATTTTAATGTAAAATAACTTCTGAGTAGTAAGTAGTCATAATGTCTCTGTCCATCATTGTAAAAATATATGTAATTGTTAATAAAAATAGCATTAGTATGTTTATGAGTACCCAATTGCAAAGCTAATTCAGTAAAGCATTTCAATTACCAAACTATTAAAATTTATCTCTATAGCTATGACCTAGCCCTGTTATATTATTTTATAATAATGCTACATAAAACTTACAAATTATTCAAGGCCAAGTTCATTCAATGTCTAACACATGTGGCCATTACATTGTCATTGTCTATTAAGATACTTAATGCCACTATGAAAGTCTATGCAATTGTCTAAATTGTCATACCTGTGTACTCAGAGAACTGCTCCTGTAAAGTGACATTTAATGTCTTACCTAGTACTGACATATATAAATCCCCTATTTTATGAGAAACAGTAGAAATTTATAATGAGAAAATATTACTCACATAGGCTGACAATACTGTGACTTACTCTCTATGCTTATTTCCTTTATAAGTCAAAGGAGCATATCAAAAGCAAATATCATTTGGATTCAGATATAAAACATTGCATACTCATATAATACAGAGGTTCTAATAGCTCCATGTTGTTATAAAACTTATCTTTGTTCAGATATAGCTGTTCTGGTTTCTCACAGAACTTCTGTGTTAGCAAACCTAAGTTAACAGAGTTTCATGTAATTAAATTTAGACATGGGGAAAGAGAAGAAAAAAGGGAGATGGTGTTATTTTTAAAAACTGAGGTTTCTTTTGATTTTATTTTTGGAAGATTAAGGTATTTAATAATTTCTAATAGATGAATATATGAGATTTTGAAAAACAAATTGGCCATGCGAGAATTGTATAACTAGAGTTATATATACAATATGTTTAATTAAAAACTTTCACCAAATACATATTGCCTTTGAACACTCCGCATACTTCTTTATAGCAAATACATATACACACATCTATATTAACAGTCCAGGCTTAACATGTGCATCTTCTTTAAAAATAAAGTTTCAGATCCATGCATTTCTCTACAGTATTAGTTGATTTTAGCATGACAATTAATAAACATGTATTACTGCAGAAGTAACTACTTTTGGACAGATTAACAGATATTTTACAAACTTGCTATTGATTAATGATTAATTACTGTCAAAGTTATACAGTTTAGTACTATTCTTCTTTTAAGCATTTTGGAAGAGTTAGAAATTGCTTTCAGTGAAATCATAGAGCAGGAACAATATCCAAAAATATTTTCAAACAAGTTTTCTGTGCACTGACTCTGATATTCTTTGAACTTCATCACTGGAATCTTCATCATCGCTGTATCCCAAAGTAGAATCACTGTCAGTATCTGAATAATCCATATCCAAGCTTTAACATGGACTCTTCTTGTTCTGAAGTAATTCTCTTGTGTCTTATGGCTGGTAGAGGACCGAAGAATTGATTTATATCTCAGGGGAACACAGAGTGCAGGAGGCCAAAGGAGGATGTAGTTCAAGCAAAGGCTCTGTCTGAGTAAGGGTTCTCCCTTCGCAACTCTAGAGTAACGTGACTGCCATCAACAAAGTCCTAGCATTCCCTTGGTGCCAGCCTTCTTGGAAACTGACACTACTCCAACTGCCTGTGAATTTACAGCCATCCATGAATCAGAGCCATCATTTTCAATCAAATGCAACAGCTTAATGTCAACAGTTAAGTCTGGATCACATAGGACAAAATAAATCCTTTTCAACTCAAAATCAAGGGCAATCTTACTACAACAAATAGGATATTTAAAATCAAATAGCATATGACAAGTATCAAAGGGCCATTTAAAGTGAAATTATATTTTGAATTAATTATGAATTGGAATTGTAGAGTTTATGGCAAAATTCAACTGTGCTATTTGAAATTTTATTCCCAGAGCAGGTAAGTATTTTTGAAGAATAAATTGTATCAGGCCATTCACTGATCTACTTTCTATTTAGTCATGAAGTTATTCCAACATGACTTACACCTCCCATATTCTAATAAAACACACATACTAAGTGCAAAATGAATTAAGACATGCAAATAATACATGTCTTCTAATTAAGCTTGGCACAGAGTAAGCAACCAATAAATAATAGCATATTATCATCACCACTGTTATCATTATCATCATAATCACTTTAGGGTCCTCTAATATCCAGGAAGCATGTTACTTTCTTGAATATTCTTTCTCTCATAAAACCTTCTTCCCTAAGTCTCTATGATAATATCAGTCTCCCAACTTTTCCAATACCACTTTCTCAATTTATTTTCTTAAGTTCTTTTCCCTAGTTCACAGAAAACTAGGTGTTTCTTAAATTTTTTCCCACGTTCTTTTGTATTGCTATGTGTTCTCTTATTAAGGAAATCTCACCATAATCCTATGGCATCACCTATTAGAATTATATTAATGACTTTCAAGTGTTAATTTTCTTAACATTTACCTCTCTCCTACTGCATATCCCTGCCTGTAAGTTCCATTGCAACCTTTAATTCAAACCTATCTAATTTTCTCTTAGCCTCAAAACCTCTCTTTTCCTTGGGTACCCTTATCCTGGTAAATGACATCAACATTCTTGTATTCACCTAACCTCAAAATATTAGATCTATTTTTTACTGTTCTCTCTCCATCAATGCAGGTGTTTGATCATATTGGTTCTTTGTCTTTTCTCTTCTATCAATCCTTCCTTTGCATTTCCCTAGCCATTATTCTACTCTGGGCTGTCACCATCTATACCTTGAAATGCCAATAAGGCCTTATAGCTGACCTCACTGCCTTCACTTCCTTCTTTTTCTAATCCATATTTCACTCGCTCATTTTAAAATGTAAATCTAGTCAATTCTTCATGAGAGCTTTCAAAAGGAACATTCAAGAAAGAAAAGTTTCTACATTTCATTTAGAGTTTGAGGTCTTCCACTACCTGGCTTATCAACTTTCTAGGCTCTATGTGGACTTTTACAGACTAGTCTCTACTATACTTGTGACAAACAACTATTTCTTTAAAATATACTAGCTGCTATCCCATGCCCATGCACATGCAGATGGCTCCTCCAAGGACCCTCTATTCTAATTCAAATGTCCATATATGCAAACTTGCTATTTTTTTCTAATACATTTTTCTCTTTTAAATTTTTTTGTTTTTTATTCTGTTGTCTATCAATAGCATTTTTAAAAGACAAAAAATTCCCATAAAAAATGTCTACATATAATTACAGAAAAAAACAGTTAAAAAGGATTAAGAGAAAGAGAGAAATAGAAAAATACTGTAACACCATACACCAAGAGATAACTAAGGTTAACATCTTGGTGAATCTCCTTCACTTTATTATTCTTAAGTAATCACATGTAGCATGAATACAATAATAATAAGTCAATAATCATTTTACAACCTGTTTACTGACATTATATTTTGAATGTCTGAACTCTGAGGTCTAGTGGAGACAGATGTTAAATTAGTATGCAAATGTACTGTATTACTAAAAATACTGATCTAACATGATGCAATCAGAGATATATTAGGGAGCATTTTACTTGGCAATTCAGAGTCCAGACAATTTTTTTTGAGGACATTAAAAACTAAGCCCCAAAAGATAAGTTAGTTGGGTTAGTAAGATGGGTCTGAAAATGTATTTTTTAGGAAACAAGTATAGCATATGCAATTGCCCTGAAGATTGAGAAAAAAAAGTCAGGGACCAGAGCACGCCACAAAAAAAGACAGGCCCACATCATTCAGTGCCTGTAGGCTATACAAATATACATGTGTATATACTGTGTGTGTGTGTGTATTTAAAGATTGCCTAAGTGAGCTATATTTTCTTTACCATATTAAATAAAATCTTAAAAATCAGTTGAAAAGCTTAAGCTTAATTCTGGGGAAACAATTTGTATGCCATAATGAAGGAAAGTATCAAGAAAACCATTTTAGATTAATAATATTAGAACACAGATGGCCTTTTCGCTTATTAAAATAAATGTTACTATAAATCCATTTACATATTAAAAACATGTATAAACAGAAAATATGATCTCTGCCCTTCAGAATCCTCTAATGTAGAATACAGGAGTAATGGAAAATCAAGTGCATAAAAATTGATTATCAAAAATATTATATATCAACTCATGATTAACACAGAATTGAATTTAGTTCAGATCTACTTTCTAGAGTCCACCCAAGGCAATCTCTGGTTTCCCATCAGTAATAGGGACTCATGACATGAACTTAAAGAGAATGCTTTGAGCAGAATGGTTATGTGTCATCCATAAAGTAACACCAAAGTTTATTCTTCCTGGAAGCATAGATGAATGTTTCCATTTATGGTATCAACTCACTTCTTAAGTGAATGCAAATCTTCTTGGATCTATACCCATGGAAGGCCACGATATAAATAAAAAAAAGATTAATTGGAAGAATTTAATTTTCACTTTTTTTTTCATATACCCTCCCAAGTGGATGGCATGATGAATTTTTTATGTGACATATAAACTTTGCATCTGTGGCATGCTTTAATGACAATAAACATAGACATTCATTAGTCTGAAACAAATAAAATGTCCTTAAAAGGTTAAAAACGACAATTTATTGGCAATTCCATTTGGTACAACCTAATACATGGAATTGGTAAAAGTGAAAGGTGAAAAAAAAAGCAATTGCAACATGATGGATATTGCTATTTCTTTTCTGATGTGCTCCCTTTGGGATCCTGGCTTAGCATCAATTTAAGAGTTATGCAAACTGCTTCCATATTTCATATTTTAAGGCATTTCTTCTTCTGACTAGTGATGTAACTGATGGATTTTGCTCATTAAAGATTATTATCTCTATATTCCATTATAACTAGGGTAAGAAATAAGCACTGACGAAATTCTGAGACCTAGTTTTATTTTTGTTACTAGCATACAAATGATATTTACTCTGTTCTCTAGCTTCACATATTAAACTCTTTGGCAAAATCTTACAAGTTTAAGTAATGTCTCCCCAGAGTGTATTTTATGGAGAGAAGGAAGAACTTGTTTTTCCTATTTATTTTGTTATTTTATTAGTTACTTGGAAATAGAGATTTAAACATTATAATACCATTGTTTTTTAGGCACCCTTTTAGTCTTTTTCTAAATGATTTTAGATTTTTTTAACATATTTTATTGATTTTTTACAGAGAGGAAGGGAAAGGGATAGAGAGTTAGAAACATCCATGAGAGAGAAACTTTGATCAGCTGCCTCCTGCACGCCCCCCACTGGGGATATGCCCGCAACCAATGTACATACCCCCTTGACAGGAATCGAACCTGGGATCCCCCAGTCCACAGGCTGACACTCTATCTGCTGAGCCAAACCAGTTTTGGCTGATTTTGTGATATTTTAAGAGAAAAAAAATTAAACAATCAAACCTGGTGTACAACATAATTCATATTCAGTTTGTTTATTTAAATCAAACATTAACTTTCCTCTTAATTCTGTTTCCCCTTCTCAGATCCATACTTCAAGAAATAATCTACATTAAGATAAATCAGGTGGTTTGCTTTACTTTTTAGAGTCTTCATGGAATTCTATAATGCAATTGGCCAGAAAAGTTTGAATTTTAAGAGAAGATATTAATAGAGAAACTATTTTACAGTTGTCCCATGAGCTATGAGGACTTCAAAGTATAATATAATGCATTGTTCTTTTCCTCTTTTTTTTTTTTGTTTCTTCTGCTCTTCACAGAGTTAAATAGTAAGCCTTCATTTTCTCCCGCCTTTAAAGTAGAAGAAGAAGGAAACAAACTGGAATGATGGCTGGTGATGTACCGTGAATCTCAATGATGCATAATGAAATCAATGTTAAGTTGCATGATCATGTATTTCAAAGGTTAACTAAAGTGCCTTCAAGCCAGGCGAGTGTTCTTTCTTGTCAAGATTTCTAGGTCACATGTCAGGAGAGTGTCTTCTTTTCTTGTTCTCTTGCCAACTTTGCATGAGATCTTAGAGTAAATGCCCCAGTCTCTGTTTCATTTTTCACAGGTGAAATGAAGATTGACATCACTACTCTATTCTCCTCTCTAATAGCTAAAATTTTACCAACATGGACACTTTTTAAAAGTTTTAATTATTAAGGCTTTCAGTGCTCCAGAGACAATTTTATATTGAATCCAATCATATTTATTTAAAAAGAAAAGGATTTTATAAGCCTATAATTGTGATGAATATATAAGTGGCATGTCATGGCATAGATTTTCATATTTATATCTTCATCTGTGTCCAATAAAATAAATTTTCACATGGAAATCAGAAATGTTCATTTGAAATAATATATTCTTATAAGCAGAGGTCTAGAATAATGTAAAAAAGTCTATAAAAGCATATTTTTATCATTAAAATTTAACACTGAGATTTTTAATTTGGCTTATTTAGGAAAGAGAAATATCCAGAATTTTAAATTGAGTTAAACTGTAAAAGATCTCTTATTTTTGTTACTTGCTCATCAAATATTTCCTATTTTGCATTAACTGAATAAACAAAATGTTTTGGTGATTTCAAAATTCACTTCAACTAATATGATACAACTTCATCCAAACTGAAGATAAATTTGAATTAAAGGTAAACAGAAAAACAAATTGGTAAAGAAAGAAAGTCATGGCTATGGGCATGTAAGGCCAATGTGAATAAAAATTGCTACAGCCAAGTCATTGCAAACAATATAAACTCTTACTGTTGAATTTAGAAAAGGCAAATGGAGTATTGTACCTAATATATCAATCAAATTTTACCAAGAAATTTGGTTATTAGACATGCACTAACTACTCAGCCACTGCAATTTAAATTATACACTGTATAATGATTTTAAAATAGGATACATTTTGTACTAAATATTTGAGAGCTAATTTATTTAATATGTAAAGAGTTTCTTCAGGTCAATAAAAATAAAGCACCACCACCTCACAAAAAATGAGCAATGACTATAAACAGTTCATAAACAAGGAAAAAATGAAAATATGTCTCATCTCACAATGAGAGAAGTGGAAATATTACCTAGTACAGCCTTTGTAGACAATTCATCTCTTCCTAACAATTTAGCACTATTTAATAAAAATGGATGCATGTTCACACTGTTGGAAAATAAGGACATTAAAAGAATATTACTATAGTATATACAAACTTGAAAACATGTAATAACAAAGTTGAAAAATGTTAATACCCATCTCTATGGGATTACAATAATTTCAAGGTAGTAATTGTTAAAATTGTATTAAAATAATAAAAGAAAACCTATGTGTATATGATCTCCAGGATAACTTAAGTGAAAAGACCATGGTGCATAACCATGAGTGTATGCTTTCATTTATGTAAAATACAAACAAACAATCTAAGCATATATCAAAATGCATGGATTACTTTGGAATGCATTAGAAAAAGTCACTATACTCAGGGAAGAAAATGTGTAAAATCAGAGAAGACTTTTGAATTTTATATTATAAACTTGAATTACCTCTTATTAAATAAATATTTTAAAGTACATATATGAAATAATAGAAATTGACTCTTACAAGCAATTTGTGGGTAGAGGCTGGTGAGGTCTTTAACTCTCCTAGAAGGTCTCTTCTGTGTTGATTGCATGGTTAGCCACTGTCCGTGCCTGGGCCACCTGTCAACCCTCACCACAAAGCTATCTCCAGCTAGCAGGGCTAGAGCTAACTTACACTGGCCTATTCTGAATACCCTGAAGAGATACCCGCTTAACAGGTGGAACAAATAAAAACATTTGGCACAGTATTGACCAGTGTCACTTACAGCACTGACTTTTGCCCCATTTTTACTGCCAGCAATCATGAGAACTAGATGACAAACTAAGATAGGTATTTTTTCAGAAGGGGCATCTGCTTAAGTCAACACTCTATGGTGGCACTTTGGATCTCTTAAGATGTTAAGCTACCAATTGCATGTGTATCTACACAAACATTTTATATAGATATCCACATGTATCTAATAATTAATATTTTATATTTAACATTTCTTTGAAAATGTATTGTAGTATTTCTGCTAGTCATTGAAAAATAATTTTTTTCTTTAAAAGTTTTCATAATTTAATCACATGAGATATATTAACCACACATATTAAGTCATGGTATATCTTTGCATTGAGAATGTAGAACATAGTAAGTAGAACAACAGATTTAAGAGTTACTTCATTCAGGTTCAAATGCCACATGTGACATTAATTGTGTGATCTTGACTAAGATTTTTGCTTGTCAATTTTCTTGGGGAAGAAGTTGGGAAAATAATAATATTTAGTAGGGACAATTTCATAAAGAATAACTAAATAAATACATAAAAAAACACCTAGATCAGTGCCTAAATACTGAAATCTCTCAGCAAACATTAGACAATAATATCATAATTTCATTATTACTATTATGCAATGTCTAACCCAGTAGATTCTATTCATTCTTATTTACCTATTGATTAGACATCATTACTTTCATGCCCCTTCTATTAATCTAGAAAGACCATTTAGGATTAAAAGTAATCCTATCTGCCAAAACCGGTTTAGCTCAGTGGATAAGAGTGTCGCCCTGCGGACTGAGAGGTCCCAGGTTCAATTCTGGTCAGGGGCATGTACCTTGGTTGCGGGCATACCCCCAGTAGGGGGTGTGCAAGAGGCAGCTGATTGATGTTTCTCTCTCATTGATGTTTCTAGCTCTCTAACTCTCTCCCTTCCCCTCTGTAAAAAGTCAATAAAATATACTAAAAAAAAAAGTAATCCTATCTAATAAAAGAGTAATATGAAAATTAACCATCACTCTATTACACCCACAAGTCAATCAGGACAAGTATGCAAATTAACCCAAACCACGATGGCTGCAGCCACAAAGAGAACAGGAGAGAAGCTTGGATTTCCCTGGCGATGGAGGAAGCCAAGCTTTCTGCACACCCTGGCTGGCCAAGGCCTCCACTCCAGGCTACAAAGTTTCAATTACATAAGATAAATAAATCCCAACAAAAATGGCAGCAGCCACAGAGCTGGAGAGAGCAGGAGGCTAGGGTTGCCCCCATCAATGGAAGAAGCCAAGCATCTGCAGCACTGGTCTGCCTTGGCCTCTGTTTAAAGCTACAAAGTTTCAATTATAGAAGATAAATAAATCCCAACAGAAATGGCTGCCACCACAGAGTGAGCAGAAGGCTTGGCTCCACTCCAGGCTACAAAGTTTCAATTGTAGAAAATAAATAAATCCCAGATACCAGGGCCTCTGCTTGGCATGGCCAGCCTGCAAACCACCACAGGCCCCTTGCCCAGGCTGCCCCACACCCCAAGGAACCCCCACCCTGATCCAGAACACCCTCCAGGGCAAACCAGTCACTCCCCTCACCCATGCACCAGGCCTCTATCCTATCTAATAAAAGAATAATATGCAAATTGACCATCACTCCAATACACAAGATGGCTACCCCCATGTAGTCAAAGATGGCTGCCCCCATGTGGACACAAGATGGCCAGCAAGGGAGGACAGTTGGGAAGGACCAAGCCTGCAAGGGAGGGAAATTGGGGATGATCAAGCCTGCAGGGGAGGGCAGTTAAGGGTGGCAAGGCTGGACAAGAAGGGAAGTTAGGGGTGACCAGGCCTGTAGGGAAGGGCAGTTGGAGGGGACCCGGGACTGCAAGGGAGAGCAGTTGTGGGGGACCAGACCTGCAGAGAAGGACATTTAGGGGAGACCAGGCCTGCAGGTAAAGGTAGTTAGGGGCAAACAGGCTGGCAGGGGAGCAGTTAGGCATCAGTCAGGCTGGCAGGAGAGTGGTTAGGGGGTAATCAGCTGGCAGGCCGAAGTGGTTAGGGGCAATCAGAAAGGCAGACAGATGAGCAGCAGGGAGCCAGCAGTCCTGGATTGTGAGAGGGATGTCCGACTGCCTGTTTAGGCATGATCCAGGATCGGGCCTAAACGGGCAGTCACACATCCCTCAAGGGGTCCCAAATTGGAGAGGGTGCAGGCTGAGCTGAGGGACACACCACCCATGCACGAATTTTGTGCTCCAGGCCTCTAGTTTCTTTATAAAAAGCTCCTCTGTTGTTAATGTAAAAACATGCTTCAAATGCAATCAAAGATTTAAAATCACACTGATAAAATTTTCTACTGTGGTTTGTTCTTTAATATGAAACCTACAAAAATGATTAAAATGGTTTTATCTTACAATTCAGAAAGAATGACAGTCATTCATTCATTTATTCATTCAAATATACAATAAAGAGGGGTTGCTAAACCTAGCAGATAAAAATACAGGGCACCTATTTTAATTTGAATTTCAGATAAACAATAAAGACTTTTTAAGTTTAAGTATGCCCTCGTGTACTAATATGTTTATAGTAAAAAATAACTCTTCACTATTTATCTGAAATTTGAACTCAACCAATACCTTGTATTTTATTTGGCAACCCTAAGTAAAGTTTCTGAATATAGACTCTGAGGCAGGCGATTATCATAAGTGCTGGATATAAAAAAGGGGGTAAAGGACAAAATACTTGCCCTCCAAGACATTACAACTTAGCAGGTAAGACAGGTAATTGACAGTCAAGCTATATAATAAAAGCCTAATATGCAAATCAACCAAACAGCAGAATGACATGTGGAACAACTGGTTGCTATGACATGCACTGACCACCAGGGGGCAGATGCTCAATGCAGGAGCAGGGAGAGGTGACTGGTGGCAGCAGCGGGGGGCTGGGCTGGTTGGTGAATGGGTGGCACTGCTGGGCAGGATGAGACTGGCAGCGGTGGAGGAATCAGGGGTCGGGGCCTCCTGGATGGAGTGGATGAGCAGGTGGTGTCAGCTTGCCAAGGCAGGTGTCAGTGGGGGCCCCCTTATAACCCCACCATCCATCCCACAGACTGGCCCTGATCTCTGGCCAAGCCTAGGATCCCTACCTGTGCATGAATTTCATGCACTGGGCCTCTAGTAATATAATGTAAGGTATCAGAGTTTGTTGGTGTGAACCAAGTGACACATACTCACATGGAAATGCCCCAAATTTGACTGTATGATGAGTGATGGAGGGACATAGATTGATGGTGGAGAGAATCATGAAAAGCTGTGGGAAGAAGTGATGCCTCCGAGAACTAATATGCATGTAGAGATTTAGCAACAGAAAAAGTGAGGTATCACCAGGAACAGCTGTGAGAAAGCATGAGATAATCTAGTGTACAGGGACCAGCAGGTAATTTATAATGGCTGAAACTCTGAGAATAAAAAGAGGAGAGAGAAATGAGGCTAGCAAGGTTGCGACTGGAGAAATTATAAATGGCTACATATCGACTACACAAATATCTTTAAAAATTCAACACATTGTTTTATCACATTAAGCCTATATAAAAAATAGCATGAGCAAGAGGAAAGCATGCCCAATGTACTCCCAGTTGTGTAGGATTTATTATTTTGTTTTCTTTTTGGCTGTTAGAGACTAAAGTGAATTGCTAGGAAAAAAAAAAAAATAAAAACATTAAATCCTTCCTGGATAATTGTAAAAAAAAACAAAAAAAAACTTATTTAGATAAAGTTAGTGATAACAATGGTAGTACCAAAAAGTACTCCCTGAATCATACCGGCCATTTGCTCTCATTATTCCCTCTACTCAATATACCCATATTTTAGTGTACATGGCAGTAACTGACTGACATATATGGAATATTTGCAAAACTATTTTTTAGTTGTTCTTTGTATTCTGGGCCCTGCAAAACTCGGTATTTTACCTACCACACTCCACTCACAGCCACTTCTCTAAGAATGCTGAGGTGCTGGTATTGCCCATATGACTAGTATTAGTGAACAATCTTCGATTGAGCACTTACTGCAGTAGGAACACTAGGTAGGCAGGCAGCAATAGGTCTGAATTGTTACCTTGAATTTATAGCTGAGAATCCTAAAGTTCAAATGATAACAGAAAAGGGTCATTTTAAAAAACAGCTGTAGTTATTTTTGGAGGTACCAACATTCTACCTTCATTGATACTTGAGAGAACCTACGATTACTGAGTACTTCTCTTTGCCAGGTATTTGCTGCTTAAAAGTGAAATCTCAGAATAACAAGGATGTGATTTCAGAAAACTATGTGCCTGGACTAGCCAGCAGCTTGTTTGGGTACAGTCCTCAAGGTATGAGTAGTTTTTACATTGTTAAAGAGTTAAAAATAAAATAAGCAACAACAAAAAGAATATGTGACAGAGACCATATGTGATCTTCAAAGCCTAGAATATTTATTCTCTGTCTCTTTACAGACAAAGTTTGTCTCTAAACAGATGAAGGTACTGAACCTTGAAGAGACTTGAGGATCTGCCTGGGGCAATCAGATGGTTAAAAGGAAACAGATCTGGATTTTAAATTATTTACCTGTTCCCTATGTCCATGTACCTGCCACTCATCATGCCATCTTTCTGATCTTGGAAGTTTCTATTCTTGCCAGTTAAAAGGCTGTGGTCAAGGAGTGTATTTCTGCAGGCTTATTTGCCTTGACCATCTTAACGGAGTAACAAGATATACATGAACTCACACTCACCTCACTATAAGCACACTGTGTACAAAAAACTAAAGGCCTGATGCATGAAATCCATGCAAGAGTAGGCTTCCTTCCCCTGGCTGCCAGCACTGGCTTCCCTTTGGCACCCAGGACCAGGCTTCCCTCGCAGCCCCAGCTTCACCTGGCATGTTGTCCAGAAGGACTTCTGGTCTAATTAGCATATTACACTTTTATTACTATAGATACTGCTCTGCCACACCCTTCCATTCTTGGGCTTTTCTGCAGCTATCTCTCAAGAGCTGATCGGGTGCAAGTGCTTAATTGATATTTTCTTGGCAGTAACAGAAATGAAATCTATACTGAAGGTAATTACTCAGTGATTCAAAAATAATGTTCATAGACTTTAACTACATCAAAAATAGCTCAAAGTAAAATGCTCATAAACATAATTTTTTTATAAAACATCATCTCATTTGATAGATTTTTAAAGATCACAAAGCTAATAACCTGTTCATTAAATAATGCCTTCATGAAATTTTTAATAATTTTAATTAATGTAGCTAGTGGTTGTAATTATGTGTGTCTATAGCACTATACTCGCAATCACCAGTTGCTATATTCATTCTTAATCCCAAAATTGAAAAATGTATCTTATCTTGCAAGCAGATAGTCACAGTTATCTAGTATTTCAATCAGTGGAGTTGATACAGTCATATCATTGCATCAGATGCACAGGTCATTATTTTTTATCTGACCCTGATGGTGGGTTGATACTCTTTATGAACAAATAAGCCAAATCTTTCTTTCCTAGTTTAAAGTACATTTGAATGGTTAATTTTATTCTTCCTTCTCTACCTCCTGTCCTCTTTCTTCTTCTTCATTCCTTCATCCCTTCTATCCATCCATCTATCCAATTACTGTGTCTAAAATGTATAAGAAACCATGCAACAGTGATATATAGTCCTTACTTTCAAGAAATTTATAGTTTAACTAGAGACCTGGTGCAAGAATTCATGCATAGATGGGGTCCTTCTGGGTGGCCTGCAGGGATCTGGCCGAAACCTGCAGTCCAACACTGCCTGCAGCTTCTACTTGCTGTTCCCACTCATCCCCGCCCCACTGTGCCTGCCTCTCACACCCAATCGGTCCCGATCGGGAAAGGCTTGTGCTGCCACAACAGTGCTCATCAGCCATGAGCCCTGCATTTGGCACCCTCCCAAAGGGAATGGTCTGCGGGATTGGGATGAAACCAGCTCTCTGACATCCCCTGAGGGGTCCTGGATTGTGAGAGGATGCAGGCCAAGCTGAGGGACCACACTGGTGCACTATGAAGCCAGGGAGGGACTGGGGGAGGGCTCCAGGTCATATCCCACCCATCTCACTCTGCCTGATTAGCCAGACTCCAGCAGAAGCTAACCTACCAGTCAGAGCATCTGCCCCCTGGTGGTCAATTCATGTCATAGCAAGCAGTTGAGCAGCCTTAGCATATCATTAGCATATTATACTTTGATTGGTTGTTCGGTTGTCCTGCCTTTCAGTCTATTTGCATATTACCCTTTTATTATATAGAATAAAGTATTAGAGGTCAGACAAAAAAAAGACACCTTTATTTCATGCTAATGATAGATTTGTGACTATGAAAATAACATTTAAAAATTAGTAATATTTATTGTGATCACCATATGTCAATATCTATAATAGGAGTTTATACTTTCAAACTTCCTCTTTCTTCACAACAATTTAGTTTATAATTTAGTTACCATTACACTTTCCCAGTTTGACAGATGAAGAAACTGATATAAATAGAGATTAAGCAATTTTTCCAATGCTGTAAATCAGATGAGTGGCAAAGGCAATGATTCGAATCTAGGTAGTCTGACCACAGGTTATACATGCTATACTGTGATCACAAATAATAATACTTGATCCTCACAGCAATACTATAATAGACCCATTTTTAGAGTGTCATCTCATTGTACCACAATCACAATTCCCTAAGCATGTCTTTTACTCTAAGCCCACTCAGGTGAACCTTTAATAACCCTTTTCTTTGCCTCAAAGCTCTCATGCTCATAACTGATTAGACATAGATGCTTGAAGTTAAGTAGTCACAGCTAACTGGCTCTTACCAAAATGGCCAATCATATTCTGTGTTAGGGAACTGGGAATCAAGGATATTTGTACCTGAGAACATGTAAAAACTTGAGAGCCCTGGCTAACCCATTGCCACTACCTAAATAGAAAAGGCAGAGAAAACAGGTCTTTAGCAAGAAATGTTGAAAGATGTGCACTGAAGCGCTGAGATAAGAGAGAGAATCCTACTTGTTTTGAATGGAATTCTTGGCTGCTCATAAGTTTCTGAGGGGTCCAAGGAATTTTAAGTCATAAGATAGCTCATTATCCACCCAAGATGGTCCCTTTCTGAGTCATACTTGTATGAGTTGAACATTGTTACAACTAAAAGAACCATTATTACATATATGATACAGATGCTTACTTCCATCTTTCAATTGAAGCTCCAGGAATTTATGTGAGAAACACAAAAACAATTATGATACAAGGTGAGAAAATTTTAAATCCCACAAACTATATATATATATATATATATGGAAGGAAAATAAAGAAACCTTACAAATGACTGTGAGAGAGAGAGAGAGAGAGACAGAGAGAGACAGAGACAGAGAGAGACTCTGACTTTGTCAGGTTTTAAAATATTTATAACATTTGTCTGTGCCTGGTGGCTCAGTTGGTTGAAGCCTGGTTTCTGTACACCAAAAAGGTTGTGGGTTCTATTCCCAGTCAGGGCACATATCTAGGTTGCGGGTTCCATCCTTAGTTGGGGTGCATAGGAGGAGGCAAACAATGTTTTTCTTTCACACTGATGTTTTATTTTCTCTCTCTCTCTCTCTCTCTCTCTCTCTCTCTCTCTCAATCAACAAAAACATATCCAGAGGTGACGATTAAAAAAATACCAATAATAATAAATAAAATATTTACAGAATTTATTTTTGTAGTTATAGAAGTGTGCTCTAAATAGAGAGCATAGCACAGATGAGGGGGTATACTGAGGAGTTCAACTCCACTGGTACCAACTTGGATGATGGGTCTATACAAGTTTTAGCAAGAAAGTAGCCTGAGGCTATCCTGTACAAGACAGAGAATACTAAGCTGTGACATTTGTACATTTTAAGGATAAGTTTTAAGAAGATCATTCTGGCAATATAGAGTAGTGTATGAGAAGAAACAAGACATGGGAAGGCAACTTATAAGTACAGTGAGAAGACAAAAAGAGCCTGAAGAAATAGTTTGTCAATATTCATAGTATCTTCATTAGGTATGTAAATAGTCTGACTCAGAAGGACTCCCTTTTAACACTCTTTCCCCAAAGCCAAGAAGTACCCACTCACACACATAACACAAACACACACACACAGCATAAAAAAACACATGGATAATCATAGAGGTATTTGGACTACCACCACCAAATATGTTGAAATAACACATACTCCACTGTTTCATAGATCATCAAAGACTACTTTAGGAATATAGCCTAAGAAACCTGAAACACCTATCAGAAAGAATGCACCCCTATGTTCATAGCGGTGCAATTTACAATAGCTAAGATCTAGAAACAGCCCAAGAGCCCATCAGTGAAGGAGTGGTACATTTATACCATGGAAAACTATTCAGCAGTAAAAAAAAAAAAATCATTTACCATTTGAGACAGCATGGAGGGACCTAGAGTACCAGTATTATGATAAGCAAAATAAGCCAGACAGTCAGAGAAAGGCAAGTATGATGTGATCTCACTCATATGTGGAATCTAATGAACAAAATAAACTGATGAACAAAATAGATCCCAAGACCCAGAAGCATGGAACAAACTGTCCAATCTCAGAGGGAAAGGGGAGGGTGGGAGGATGGAATGGTTGGGTGGGTGGGGGGATGGGTGGGAAGAGATCAACCAAAAAACTTGTATGCATATATGCATAACCCATAGATATAGATAATAGGGTGGTGAAGGCCTGGGGCAGGGTAGTCGGGGAGGCTAGAAAGGATCAATAGGGGAAAAAAGGGACATAGGTAATACTTTCAGCAATAAAGATTTATCAACAATAAACTACTTATAACCTTAGTTTTCTCATCCATCAAATGTGTTTCTAAGCAGAGGACAGGGGAAAAGTAAAGTGCAGAGCACCCATACAATTACAAAATGTAATTATAACTAAAATTAAATATGCAATGGTATGGCCAGCACAGAGGGAACGGCAGGTGCCACCTTGCGGGAGCACTTCAGGCATTGCCTTCCTGGAAGAACTTCTGGTTGGGTTGAATCCTAAAGAATAGAGTTAGCCAGGCAAGGTAAGAGGTGGGATACAGTGGAGCAGGTTGGAAGTAAGTAGTCATATTAGGAGAAAAATTCTGCGAGCAAAAGCAGACGACTGAAAAACAGTAGAGAAACTACAAATATTTCTGTGTCTTTAAAGCTCCACAATCAAAGTCAGGGAGTAATGTAATTATCAGCCTAGAAAGGAGGGCAGGAGTCAGATGACAGAAGGACCTAGAGAGAGGTCCAAACTATTTAACTGAGGATATAAACAGTGAACTCTCAAATAACACTGCACAAGTGTCTCCAGGAAACCTCTCAGCCTGAAGGCATTTCACCTTGATCTCAAGAACAAACTATTTATAGCTAGAGAAAGCCTAAAATTAGACAGGATTAAAGCATTCCCACAGACATACACAAGGAGACCATCTATCAGCAACTAACTTCCTGGGCTCTATTTAAAATCTCTTAGTGTCAAAGCAATAGACACTTATAACCAGCATCTCTGCTAAGATATTTTAATAAGAATAGGAAAACATCACAATATACACTATCTTTTTTTAATCTACAAATCCTATAATCCTATAATATGTCAGCAAAGGCTGTCATTACACTGCCAAGGGAGAAAAACTGTTGTAACAAAGTGTTAGCATAACAGCTGATATTTTTGTACATTTACGATGGTGCTATGTGCTGTGCCATGTGCTCTAAAAAAACCTCTGAAGAAGAATCTGAAATTGCTTCTCCAAAATATTTCCCCTATTGCATTATTTCTTCCTTCCATCAACAATTTCCTATATGATTAAAGAGTACATGCACTGGAGTTCAACACATTCAGTTATGAACCCTAGTAGTTATACATCTTTAGACAAAGCACTGAACCTGGTTGAATATAAGTCTGCTTATCTGTAAAAATGGCATTATACTATCCACAGTGTGTGAGATCATCTACATGAAGACCTCTGTGGCAATTCCAGCACTAATAGGCATTAGTGAACATTTCCTGGCCCAGTTGGCTCAGATACTTTATCAGTCCAATGGAACATACCAGTATTTGAGCATCTGATGTTTTTCAGTAATTCAACTGTCACAAGAGTGTGGCCATCCAGAACATGAAGCTGCACACATAATTAGTCACACAAAGGAACAACACTACACCTATGATGGGCAGACTGTTTCAGGGTCTTATCAGCAATGTTGATAAATCATGCTCTTTTGAGAAATCAGTCTGTTTATGTTTTACGAGCTCTTTGCACTTTTGCTAGAAAGCGTATCTCCAAACTATGGCCCAGCTCTGAAAGGCATACTGCATCTCCCAGAACAGATGTGGTTCTGGCTTTATACCCTTTTCCTGGCCCCACATATACCATGACTCGTTTGCTTCAGTTTCTCAATATCTATTTCCCAGGACAAGCATATCAAAGATGTTGCCCACAAGGAATAGTTTTCTGGCCCAGCCAATATAACTTTATGTAAGAAACAATTTAATAAAAAATTCATAACTTAATTTTTACAATATCCTCTTATACATAATTATTAATAATGAACTACAACATTCACTAATGACTGATTACTATAATTGTGTTGCATTCATTTCCCTTACACACCTTATGTGTAGGCGCACCATTTCTCTCCACTAACACTTGCAGCGAATATTTTAGCAGCCGATGGTCACATCATTAGTCTTGGCCTGACTTGTTTGGTGTGCACAATAGGAAATATTTTGCTTTCAGATAACAAGAAAAATAGGTTTATTTGCGTTACGCTTATTTATTTGTACAGTTATTGTCTGGAAAGTTAATATTTAAGAAAAATATTTTAATAAAACGTTCTATTATTTTATGTTTACAATTATTCATTTGTTTTAGCCCTTTGTATTCAGCATGTCTCTATTGAAATAAACCAACATTTCTAGGAAAACTGAAGCTTTTGTTTTTTTGTGACCCACAAAAACTTAAATCTTATTTATTTGGCCCGTGTTAGCCTTTGAGTTTGACATGCTTGTCCTAGGGTATTGATATTTCTTCTTTTATCCTTTTATATTTCTAAGAAGAAAACAAGCAAAGCAAAACCACGACCACAACAAAAAACTGTCTATGTAAAATGGCTAATTTTCAACAGATTACAAAAACAGAGGTCTGCTGCTTAGGCAGCCTTAACTCCAAATCAGATGCTCTAAAGGCTGTCTAGTGCTACCTTTGAGATAAACACATGGTGCATCATGTCCCTGATTTTTGCTTCCAAGGTGCATGGCAAGGGTCTGAAGACATGTGAAGTGTGTGGGGGAGGAAGGAGGTATGTGTACCAGATCGAAGCAGAGAAGACAAGGAATTCCCATCCTAAACCAAGTAAAAGCACTACTGTACATGACCAATCTTGGGGAGTTATATTATTATTGAATTGTTGTTCTTATTTTAAAGTCTTTTTTTTTTGATAAGGCTTTTTATATCTAAATAAATGGTAGATGTTCATTAACTTCCTTTCTCTAAATGGCCAGGAGGTCAAATCATACATTTTCTGGACAAAAAAAAAAAAAGTTGCCTTAATAGGAAAAAAGGTCTTGGAAGACATCACAGCATCACAGGGGACCAGAGATCTCTGAAAAAGCATGTACACATTCAACAGCTTTCACAAGATTATTTTACCAGTTGTCACAGATATGAAAAGTGATCACCTCTCGTATGTTTGTGGCTTCCTTTGTATAATTTAATTGTGCTGACAGATATTTTAATATCTTAAATTCTCTTCTGGAGTTTAAAAAGAGAAAGGTGGCACAGGAGAAGGAACATATGTGAGATAAGAAAAACTAAATGTTTGTGTTATTTTATATATATATAGATTTATAAAAGCCTAAGTGACCATTAGACTGGTAGCTATGACACACACTGATACCAGGGGACAGACACTCAATGCACAGACATGGAAACATGAAACAGACTGATAAATCTGAGAGGGAAGGGGGAGAGAGAAGGGCAGGAAGAGATTAACCAAAGATCTCATATGTATACTAGAGGCCCGGTGCACAGATTCATGCACCAGTGGGTTCCCTCGACCTGGCCTGTGTCCTCTCGAAATCCAGGACCCCTCAGGGCATGTTGGACTGTGGGTTTCAGCCCGATCCCTGCAGGCCAGGCCAAGGGACTCCACTAGTGCACAAATCCATGCACCAGGTTCCTAGTATATCAATATTTAGCCAGTATATGTTTGTGTATATGTGTGTATATAATTTGAAAATTAGAAATGTTTAAAATAACCACTGCAATCCAGAAAAGTGCCAACAATGAGATCCATGTTGTATTTTATAAATTCAGTATTTTTCATGATACATTTTACCCTGTTGATATAGCCTAAGTCAGTGGTCAGCAAACTGCAGCTCACGAGCCACATGCAGCTCGTGAGCCGTGGTTTGCTGCTCTGATGATTAATGAGTTTGCCAACCACTGGCCTAGGTTATGCCAGCAATAGTCTGTCACATGGCAAATCATAGTTTCTATCTTATATATGTCCCCAAGCTGATATTAAAGCAATAAGTAGCGGAATTGTTGGACCGACAAGTAATACCCAAAGGCAGCATTGGAAAGTTAGCACATTGGTGATAAAAATCTATGGACCATAGACTCAAAGTACCTGAGATTCATAATCTTAAATAATAAAAAATTGCCAAAACTTTGTCATCTTGTTAAATAGTTGCTACTTTTAAGATCTTTTTTCTTATATTCTCCAGAAATTCTAAGACATTGAGACATGAGATACAGCACATTTTAAAAGTTCAAGTAATGATTTACAGAGTTAAAAAAAATGCAATAATCTTGTTCATGATATTGTAAATATTTTGAGACATTGTAGAAGCAGGAGAAAGTTTCCCAAATGATTCTCGCGGCTCAGCAGGCTTTATGTAAAAATGTCTTTCCTCAAACTCTCAAACTCACTTGAGAATTTAAAATATTTGAATTAACATTTTAGATTTCATTATGTATCTTGTTTCTTTAGTGGAACAGAGAGAGAAGACTGCAGTTTGTCTTCCCCATAGTTTTGGACTTTGTCTAAAATTCATTGTTTTGTCAAAAGAGCATCTTTGAGGTAACCCTCCCATGGCTTTATAATGAATTGAGGAAGCTGAGAGGATATTTCTGCTTCTGGGTCACCGCTTGTTCTGGTCATTCTATTGCCTCGGAACTAGGTTCCCCTGTTCTACTGCAAAATTTTTACACCCCACCACTTACCTGCATTCTCTCTATGCTTTCAAGACCTCATTAAAATCCAACCCTTCTAATTATATGTTCTCCAACTCCTCTGATTTGTACTTATCTTGAGGCAATCAGGACATCCTGTTACACTTAAAGAAAAAGTGAGACTTCTTATTCACCCACACATTAATGTGACAAGATCAGGTGTGCAACAATAGCTGACAATAGCTAACAATAGCTGAAAGGTGCTTTTAAGTAACTTATTTTAAATCAAGATTTTTAAAATAGGTTATTATCTCTAATCTAAAGGCATTCTCATTTATGTGTCTTCACAATTTGCTTTCTTGGTAAGACAAAAATGGGAGAAGTAACTGGAATTATAATAACTCAAAATTTATGAGACGGATCTCAATACTTCTCATGGGGCCATCATGACTTGTGCTACAAGAAGAAAACAAAACAAAACTATGAAAGGCTAACCTAACCTATAAAATTTAGAACTTTCTTACATGCTGTTTTATGTTGCTCCCTAAAAATTTAAGATGTGTATTTTGTGTGTATGTATGTACTCCTCTGTTCTGTGTGGCAAGCCTAGTTAACAAAGAAGTCATACTGAATAGTTTTTATATTGTCAATACACCTGGTTCAGTGCTGGCCATCTGGAGGGCATCATTAAATACTTAAGATTTGAAAAGGTGTTTTTTTTCTTGCTGTTTTATAAAAACTCTTATTGAATTTATTGGTGTAATATAGGTTAATAAAATTATACAGGTTTGAAGTGTTCATTTCTATGATACATCATCTGTTATTGTGGGTTCACCACCCAAAGTCACGTCTCTTCCCATCACTGTTTGCTTTACCACCACCACCACCCTCCCCCCCCCCCACACACACACACATACACACATACACACAACCCCCTTTACTCAAGACTGGTTTATTTCTTTGCTATTTGAAAAAACAAGCACTGAAAAGAAACAAAGTAAACATTTACTCCCCTGAATCCCTGAATGATTTCAAAGAGAAACTAAGGGAACGGCCAAAGGCTGCATTCTGCCATCTGCTACAATCCTGCATAGTATTAGGCTCCATGCTACAGGGTTAAGGATAACTTAATGGAATGAGGCCTTAATTCCACAGGGCACTTCGGGGTTATTACCTCATCCTTAACACAGGTTGAGTTTCAAAATAGGTCAAGTGAGGCCTTTGACTGACTTTTTGAAGATGTGTTCAAGAAGAACCAACTGTAAAAAGCCAGTGATCCAGCAACATAAAAACTATATCATAATGTCTGCTTCCTTCTGGAGCTGAAGACCATTTAGACCATGATATTGGTTTCTTTCAGTTGGTAATAAAGAAAAGCTATTATCTCTTAATTTCACTATACAATAAAGCAAGCATCTACTTTGCATATAAATTTGATGAGTTTTTTCTATTAACATTTTAAGGAGATATGAATGAGAAAAGACTTCTTTTCACTGATTCTTAAAATAGCATCCCCGCGACATTTATTTAGTTTATCTAACTGAAAAAGTACCATCCATAATATAAAATGAAGGTGAATCCAACCTCTAGTCAAATAAAATTAAAAATGTATTTATATTTCCATACTCTTACAAAATAGCAAAGAAATGTTTCTGGCTGAATTCTGAAAATCAAAAGGTCACAAATGGGTAGATTGAACAGTTAAATCCAAAAAGGTCGATACATCTTTGTTTTATTAGGTTTGGAAACACTGACAGAGTGGTACAAATTAAGGGAATTATTACTATGATAACCTGCCTTAACTCACAAAGAAATCAGATGTTTTTAATTCTTCAACAATGTCTTAAAGGAAAAAAAATCTTTTAGGATTTCAGAGTAGGAAAGAACACCCGGATAAAATTTAGTTTACCTTTTTATATCATGTACATATTCCTTCTTTTGAAATATTTTCCCATGTCAAAATAGAAAATTATTAAGACAGTGTCAAATACACAAAAGACTCAACAGAGGTAGTCTCATTAATGATTTCCCTTTCCTGCCCTCCAGCATAACAAAAAAAATTATTTTTCATAAAAAAACTGCATGATCTCAGCACTTAACCAGGTAAAGAATTAAGTAATGTTGAAAGTATTGGAAGTGTACTGGTCTGGATAACATGCTAATTACAGAAGTAAGATGACATCAACTTTTAAATGTCCTAACTGATTTCTCTAATAATTCACCTTATCTATGGTTTTTAACAATTAAAATAGCATCATTAAAACATTTCTTCAGAGAAATGCAGTTTATTACTTTATCATCCATTGGTTACTAAAATTACATAAGCACTAAATCAATGTGATCACATGTACATAAAAAAATATATATATGTATATATATACATATGTGTGTATACATATATATCTATATCTATATCTATCTATCTATCTATCTATCTATATTATGAAAACACAGCCATCACTTAATCCTTTGTTCAGAAAGGAAGAGTTAAAAAGTCTGGATTTATGTTTAATTTTAAATTTCAGTTAGAATGTAAGTAATTCTAAGCTAAAATAATGTATAGGCTATACAGTGGTACCTTGAGATAGGAGTGCCCTAACATACGAGATTTTTGAGATACGAGCTGTCGAGCGAGCAATTTTTGCTTTGAAATATGAGCAACAGTTGAGATACGAGTAATCACGTGGATCGGCCAGCTGCACATGACCCACCAGTTTACCACGACTCGAGAGTCTCATAGTTTTCCCACGCCTCAAGGTTTTGGAATGAATTAAACTCATATCTCGAGGTACCACTGTATATATTTTTTAACTCATGACAGAAGATAGATCATTTGGTCACAGAATTAATGGCTGATTTTAATTATTTTCTTAGATATGTTTTTTCCTGACTCTGAGAAATACACAATAAAATACATAAATCCTAGAATGTGCATTTTATTGACTTAACTAATAACATAACTAATGATCACTCTGATGCTATTTTGTATAAAGGCCAAAAAAATTAGGCTTTCAAACTTATTTAATTTTCTCTAATTAATATTACTATAATTTCTCCTAAATAACCTATATAAATATATTTCTGTTTATGTGAAATATAGCCCAAATTTGAGATAAAATTCAAGATTCAGCTGAATTAGATGCTGCTATATTTTACTGAGCAGCTTTGTTCCAAGTATCATTTCTTACAAGCAGTATTGAATTGAACCTTCACCAAAAGTCCCTTGAGGCAAGCATTAAGATTACTGTTTATACCTTAAGATGTCATTGAGGTTTTTCACACTACACTGGATGATCTGTATCTAAAAAGCTATAGGGATTGCTGTTTTAATCATTTTGCGGAATACTAAATTTTCATGTGTTCTTATTTTTATCTGATTTTGTTTGAACCATCTGTCTTTATGTTGACATCTTGAAGGAAGGGACTAATCACACCTGACAAAGATATATATATATAATCGGTATTTTCAAATGATTCCATGAATAAATTCCTAGTGATAGGCAGCTGAGTTCTGCCATCATTTTGTAGCCTCTTAGTTCTGTTAGCAAATAGCAAATAAAGGAAGTGCTATTATTTGGTACAGATGTATTTTCATAATGTATACTATGGACTGGGAAGGTAAGTAGATGGGCAGGAGCAATGCACACTTTAGCAGACATTGTTAGTGCTCCCATTTCCACTGGGGTCCCTGTTACCACTGTAGTGCATGTGGGCTCATGATGTACTCTTGCTCCCCAAAATTGAGTCTCCATAGGAAGGATTGCCCCCAGGCTACTGAAATCTAGATGTCTATAAGTGAGCCGGAAATGCCTGTGGCTTCACTTGGAGAGGGAAGTATTAACCAATGACTGGGGTACAAGGGCTTGAATACTCCAGTTCTCTCATCATCAGTCAGCACTATGCAGCTCTGATGTGTGATCTGATGTTTCCAGAACTTTCCCTGCAGAACTGAGCCTATGTTACACTCCCTGAGATTTTGCTTGGCTCCTTTGCCCATATAATCCCATTTCTTAATTTCCGTATCTATTGTTTCTGGCAATACTTTTTAGATAAGTCACTTTTACTGGAACTTTGGTCTCCAGTTTTGCTTCCCAACATAAAACAAATGTGTTTTATCAGGTAGCCACAACACAGTTTAGACACTGAAAATAATTGTGTGCTTTCATCATGAGCCTCAATGAAAGCAATGAGCCTGTTGTATTAAATGTGTAACTAACGTCCTTTCCAAAAAGATGCCTATATCCTAATCCCAGAACCTGTGAATGTGTGTTATGTGGCAAAGTCAAATCAGATAGAATTAAGGTTCTGAATCAGCTGACCTTAAAGAGATTATCCTATATTATTCAGGTGTAGCCAATGTCATCAAAGAGTCCTTAAAAGTGGGAGAGAGAGAAGGAAGAGAGTGTACAGTGGTACCTCGAGATATGAGTTTAATTCGTTCCGTAACCTTGAGGCATGGGAAACTATGAGACACTCGAGTCGCGGTAAACTGGTGGGTCGTGTGCAGCTGGCCGATCTGCACAATTCTATCTCAAATGTTGCTCGTATTTCAAAGCAAAAATCGCTGGCTCGTATCTCAAAAATCTCGTATGTTAGGGCACTTGTATCTCGAGGTACCACTGTATTTGACTATTGTGATGCAAGAGACTATACCGGCCATTGCTGGCATTGAAGATGCAAAGGGATCACAAGCAGTGACAAACTGTAAGCCTTGAGAAGCTGAAAGAAGCAAAGCAAAAAAAAAAGAAGAAGATTCTTCCCTAGAACCATTAGAAGAAATTTAGCCCTGTCAACACCTTGATTTCATCCCATTGAGACCTATTTTTTTAGTTCTATCCTCCAGAAATCTAAAATAATAAACTTGTGTTATTTAAGTAATTAAGTTGTGAGTCACTCATTATAGCAGCAATAGGAAACCAATACAAACATTGCCAATTTAATTCTGCCTCCGGAAACTAGTAGCTAGGTGACCTTGGGCAAGGTATTTTGACCTCTCTGCACCTTACCCATCTTATTGATAAAACTAGAGGCCTGGTGCATGAAATTCGTGCACTGGGAAAGGGGTATCCTTCAGCTCAACCTGCACCCTCTCTAATCTGGTACCCCTGGAGGGATGTCTGACTCCCTCTTTAGGCCTAATCCCCTAAACAGGCATTTTCTTAATGTTTCATCTTTGTCCTTTCTTTTCTCCTTTTACTCCTTTTCTGTCCTCTCTTTATCTTAACTTTTTCATTGGTAGAATTGTCAGTACTTGAATCTGTATGCTTTCAGAAGACGAAGAAGAGGGAAACACACTGTCATCTGAAGAAAAAGATGATCTATGTTGGGATCAGTGGTGTTTCTGGTTTCTGCCGGTCCCAGTATCTTAAGGACTTGTGCATGGGCTATTCATGTCTACAAAACCTCCCTGCTGGGTGAAAACTGTAGGGGAAAAGGCCTTCCTGGGTGGGCTCAAGCCCTGCCCAAGATGCTGAGGACCCAGGGTGGGGAGCACTCACCACCACCCTTGCAGAGCCAACCTCAGGATCTTGGGATACTCTCCAGTAATGTAACTGAATGTCCCTGTTTGCCTTCAGAAATTAGTTGTAAGTTATTTCCGATGTGAAAACCTACCTCAGACATCTCCTTAGTGGTTTCTAAAGATTTTAAACAAAATCCATTTACCTCCCTAATCTGTTTAGACATTTCTACCCAATGGGAGAGATTTGCTGGGCGAGATACACCCCCTACCATGTCCAATCACTCCGCTGGGGGCAAAGGAAGTTCTAAGGCTATAGGTGTGTGTGGCGGGGGATCACTACATGGGGGCGCAGGCCCTTTGGAGGCTGACACCCCATGCTGCCGCTGGGAGGTGATCGCTCTGGAGAGCACAGCTGCCTCCCAGGCCTAAACTCCCAGCTGTGGAAGTGGGGGTCGGAGAGAGAGGGGCCAGGTACCTCCCAGACTGATGGTCCCAGCCATGACTTTGAGCAGATGGGGCCAGGGCCATGCGGGTGCCTCACAAGCCCACAGCTAGGGCAGGAGCTGGGAGCAGATCATACCAGAGGGGCACATTTGCCTCCCAGGCCAATGGCCCAGGCTGCGGCTTTGAGAGGATCGCACCAGGGCACATGGGAACCTCTCAGGCCCACAGCCCAGGCTGGGCTGCGAACAGATCGCATGGGTGGAGGGAGAGGAGCATGGCCGCCTCCCAGGCCAACAGCCTGGGCCGCATGCTGCCAGCTATCATTGGAAGCCCTCCCTGGGACTGGGGGACTCCGGTGGGCCTAAGAGGATTGGGTACCACCATCTATATCTATGGAGCCTGCCATTTTATCACGGAGTGACAGTTAATTTGCATATTACTCTTTTATTAGATAGGATGACTATCTATTTCACAGAGTTGTTCTGAATACTAAAAGAGTTAATATGTAATTATGTAGAGGAGAGTTTGACACAGTAAAAATTCATTAAATGTTGGTTACTGTTTTACTATTGCTAAGTGTATTCTGTTGCATTCCTGGAAAATGTGAACTTTTTCTTCCCCTGTGTTTATGTAAATTTCTGGTTCTGAGTAGACTTTCAAGAACGTGCCATGTAATACCCATGTGAGGAAACATTCTGATGCTCTGCCTCAGTAGAGGTCCATGTAAGTTAAGTGAACTAAACAGGATTCATAAAATATGTAGTAAAATTCCAGTAAGTATGGCAAATCCATGTTCCTTAATATTTTTTAGACCAGCAAATATGTTGACAATGAAATATAAATTGGACACCTGTCTCCAAAGTATAAGCAGTATTAGTGATATATCAATAGCCTTTGAAAGTGGTATTCCATTCTCAAATTAAGACAAATAAGCAAAAGAAAAAAAAATAAAGTATTTTTATATTTTTATCTTTTTTTAAAGAATTATTTCAGAAATGCAGAAATGTTTTTGCATGCGAGAATGTTTCCAACTCCCTCTGTTCCATATGCTAACAGGAATGCTGAATATAAAACTAAGCTAAGGAGACACATTCATCAACATAAATGACATGTATATGAACATCCAAATCCTCTTTGATTTTTTGCATATAACCATCAAATTGTTTTAGCCAAAGAAACTTTGATAGAAGTTTTTTTAGACAACCACTAATAAGCACATTCTGGGTGATAGAGCAGAAACAGCAAAAATGAAAAAGGACTGAAAGCGGCATTAAAAATGTCATTTCCATCAAGTTATGTTTCTTTATAAAAAAAAACAAAACTTAATCCTTCACTTGTTTTGGTATAATCCCAGTTAGCACTAGAGAAGCTACAAAGGAGAGGTTAGAAAAATTAAAATGAAGTAAAGGTGATCCACAATGTTAATGCCATACACTGTATGAAATCAACAAAGCAATTTCAACAATTCATCTTGGAAAAATGTTCTCATTTTGGCCATAATTTCACTAAAAGTAGGTAGGTTTCCTTTGGCAACAAATGCTTGCATTTTCTCTCAGAGGGATAAAAGAAGGCTTCTTGCACAGTTTCCAGGGTGTTTTAGGAAGCTATAGATAGGGATTCACTCCATGTCTTTCAGGCTCGGCTCATTCTAGCTGAATTTGAATCAACAGTAAAGCTATAGCATCTTACTGGTATGGTGACAAAGATCATCTAACTTAGCAGAAAAACAAACAAAAACACAGTTTCACTACACAGACCATGCATTAGATGTATTCTGACACGTGACTAATGTTCATCCTTCACCATCACTGGGCCAGGTGGGAATGTTTCCAACTCCCTCTGTTCCATTAGCGCTACTGGAAAACTAGTCCAAACTCCACTGATTCTGGACTCATGCTAACTGTTCCCTAGAGATATCAATAGAAGCAGTAAAATCAAATCACCCACTAAAATACAACATTAGCAAGCCCCTTGGCACATATCAAAGGGGATTTCTTTTTCACTTGGCACTGAAGTTACTGAGAAAAGGCACAGCTACCTCAGGGCAGGAAGTCCTGCCCCTCCCTAAAGCCATTAGCAGTCCATAATAGTAAGGCTGGATGTATCTAGACTTAGCACTGCTGTTTTGGGTTTGTTTGTGTTCCTGAAGGCCCTTTTGTTCCCCTGTAAGTAGGTCTTCATTATCATCATCACCATCATCATCATTAACAATATCAACGCCATCATCACCAACAACAAGTGCACCATTACCAACAACAATATTACATTTCAGAGAAGCAGCAGCTATATGAAAGGCACTGTGACAAATGTCTTGCAGGTATTACCATACTCTCTACCTCTGAGGGAAGTGCTCATAGCTTCATTATATTCCTGAGAATGAAAAGGAGGTTCACAGAGTGAGAAACCCAGGACTGCATAACTAATTAAGCAGCAATCTAAACTTCTATGTGTGGTCGCAACCCGCCTAGTATTTAAGCCATTATGAAAGATAACATCTGAAAGATGATCCTATATCAATTTTTAATTTGATCTGGTAAAAACTAATATAGATTGAGGTTATCGTTTAGATCCTGTGATTTACCTCTTCTATTTCCCTTACACATTTCCCCATTCTACTCCCTTTCTATATAATTACATACATTTTAAAGAAAAAGAAAAAAGGACCTACAATAATAGGCCTGTGTCAAAATACTGTGCAACACAGTGACATTGTAGTTAGAGAATTATGTTGGAAGCAAGTAGTCTCGCCAGGTCTTATTGAGGAGGTGGGAAAGGCTTTTTCTTCACTTAATTCTTGAGGATTAACCACCACAAAGTTCCACAATAAAGTAAATCATTATCAATCCATGTCTTTCAGAACAATTTAGGAGAGCACTGCTTTAAGGTCATCCATGATTTTCTATGAAATTATGCTATAATTTTATAAATAAATTATTATTGGAAGTATTTTATATATCTGTAGACTTCCATAATTATCTGTGAAGAAGGCATTTATAAGAATTAACTTATTTTACAATATTTTGTCTTACTTTGTTGTCATTTGCTGAAACATTTTTAAGAAGTATAATTGAAGAAGGTTAAGTTCATTGAAATTTTTGTTGTTGTTACACTTCCCCATTGTTTCCCTGTTAGAATGAATAATACCCTCTATCTTGTTCTGTCTTTTCTTTAATGCTAAGATCTACAAAGTTTAAAAAAATATTCATTTAGAGAGAGAAGAGGGGAGAGGGAGAGAGAAACATCAACATGGGAGTGAAATACTCATCAGCAGCCTCCTATATTTCCCTTACTGGGGATTGAGCCGGCAACCTGGCTTGTGACCTGACAAGGAAGTGAACCCACAACCCATTGGTGCATGGCCCAATGCCCAACCAACTGAGTCTCACCAGCCAAGGCCATGTTTACATTTTGATTATTGCTTTTAACATAAAGGCAATTATCCACAGGACCAGTTAATTATAGCCCTCACTGCTTCTCATATACACACTTCAGTCATTTGAATACCTTGTCACCCATTTAGGATACCCACTTACATTTTGGGTGTTGCCAGGTGAAGTACAACACATCCTCTCTAACAATCAGTTTATGTATCATTTTTTTCTTCCAAATTTCTTGTTTCCTGACCCAAACTGGATTAGAAGCTCTTCTATATATTCATGATAGAACACTATCAAAGCTCCTCATGGTCTATTTCACAATATTTATTTATTGTAAAATAGAAGTACTTATACTTCTATTTACATATTTCTTTTTCACAGTATTTTATCATATTTTTTTCAAACTTATGTAGTAGCTGGATCTCAAAGATGCTTAATAAATGTTGTAAAGAAAGTTTGTTCATATTATTGTTAAAAATTAGTTATGGCTCTCTAAAAAGAGAGCTGAACAATCATTACATCCTGGTATGGAACTTCCATCAGTATTTCAGGGGCAGATTTATAGTAAGTAACTAGAGAGGGGGCAGGAGAGGGTCCCTCAGTCCGGCCTGCCCCTCTTACAGTCCAGGAGCTCTCAGGGGTGGGAGGTGACCCAGCGATCAGGGGAAGGCAATGCCCCCATCACACCTCTGCTGTTGCCATTGCCAGCAATACAAGTATGGGCTACCCCTGGTTACCAGAGGCTCAGGAAGCCCTGGGTAGCTGACATTCAAGGCTTGCCTGCACATGGGGCTGGTCCTGCGAGGCTGGGGGATAAGGGTCTAGGGACTCTGGAGGTAGGCACTCCAGCAGAGCTGAGGGGACTGGATGCTGCCATCTTTTTTAAAAATATATATTTTATTAATTTTTTACAGGGAGGAAAGGAGAGGGATAGAGATTTAGAAACATCAATGAGAGAAACATGGATCAGCTGCCTCCTGCATACCCCCTACCAGGGATGTGCCCATAACCAAGGTAGATGCCCTTGACTGGAATCGAACCTGGGACCCTTCAGTCTACAGGCCGATGACCTATCCACTGAGCCAAACCAGTCAGGGCAGATGCCACCATATTTGTGAGGGCATGACAGCCTATTCCCTCTTTATTAGATAAGATAGGAATAAGTAATATAAATTTTTACTCTGAATTTATAAAAAATTAATGTAGTTGGAAGAACTGCAGAAATTGACTAAAAGAAAGAGGTATCAAGATGTATTATTTTATGAAATATAAATTATCAAAATTAAACCTTTTGAGGTATTTTTTGAGGTAGAAATGATTATTACCTCAGTTATTAAACATGCATTTTCAGCACACACTACTAGTAAATTAACTTACTGCAGCTTTTACTTCCTTTTACATTACAATTGCATGCAATTTTTTATGAACTTAATGTTTTTCTTACTAGACCAAAAATTCTGTATTTCATTTTGACATATGAAATAGTTGCTATATAGCAATGGCACTGATGCCTGTATAAATAAAATAAAAAAGCTTACCTTTTATAGATAGCTTTTAGGTTTATAATTTCTATTTTTATGCCCCAAGGAACCAAGCATTATGCTGGACAATGACTCAGTATCCCCAAAATTAATAGTGATCATTATAGTACCTTCAAATTACATCTTCATTTTTATAAAGTCACTAGAGGCCCAGTGCATGAAATTCTTACACTAGGGAGGGAGGTGTCCCTCAGCCCAACCTCCACCCTCTCCAATCTGGGACCCCTCAGGGGATATCTGACTGCCTGTTTAGGCCTGATCCCCTAAACAGGCAGTCGGACATCCCTTTCACAATCTGGGACTGCTAGCTCTCAACTGCTTGCCTGCCTGCCTGATTACCCCTTAAGCACTCCCCTGCCAGCCTGATCCATGCCTAACTGTTCTGCTGCCCGCCCAATCTTCCCCAACTGCCCTCCCCTGATGGCCCAGTCACCCCCAGATGCCCTCCGCTGCATATTCCCTCTTTATTAGGTAGGGTTTTTTCTTTAACATATTTTTTCTTTAACATATTGTACCTGCCGTAGGCTTGACAAACCAGTAAAAATGTAAACCTAAATTACAAGTGTCATAAAATAAGCTCCTTAAACAGGAATTTCATGAGACTTTGGAAAGGTGATATCATATGGTTGTTTCTTCCTTTTTTCCTTCTCTTTTGTCTTTTCTTTCTTTTTTCCTTTTATTTCTTTCCTCTCTTCTCTTTCTCTTAACTTTTCCATTGGTAGAGTTATAAGTACTTCAATCTGTCTTGCTTCCAAAAGATGAAGAAGTGGGAAACACACTGTCATCTGAAGGAAAAGATGATCTATGTTGGGATTGGTGGTGTTTCTGGTTTGCTCTTTTCCTGGTTTGTCTGTCATTTCTGCCGGCCCCGGCATCTTCAGGACTTGTGCATGGGCACTTCTTATTCATGTCTACAAAACCTCCCTGCTGGGTGAAAACTGTAGGAGAAAAAGCCTTCCTGGGTGGGCTCAAGCCCTGCCCAAGGTCCTGAAGAACCAGGGTGGGGAACACTCACCATTGCCCTTGCAGAGCCAACCTCCAAACCTCCGGGTACTCTCCAGTAATGTAACTGAATGTCCCCGTTTGCCTTGAGAAATTAGTTATAAGTTACTTCCGATGTGAAACCCTACCTCATTTTCATTGGGATTTCTAAAGAAAACAAAATCCATTTACCTCCCTAACCTGGTAGAAGTTTCTATCCAATGGGAGAGGTTTGCTGGGCAGCATCGCCCAGATACAACACCCCCCTCATCACTCCGTTGGGGGCAAGGGAAGTTCCAAGGCTATAGGTGTGTGTGGGGGGATCACTCCATGGAGTGCGGGCCCTTTGGAGGCTAACACCCTAGGCTGTAGCTGGGAAGTAATTGCTTTGGGGGTCATAGCTGCCTTGAAGGCCTACAACCCAGATTATGCCTGGGAGCGGATTGCTGGGGGTAGGGTGAGGGGCAAGGGCAAATCCCAGGCCCATAGCCTGGGCCATGGCTCTGAGCTAATCGCACAGGGGGTCGGAGCAAATCATGCTGGGGCGGGGAGGCGGGGGCCATGCAGCTGGCTTGCAGCCCTAGAGCCTGGGCCAGGACTGGGAATGGATCACGCAGGGCAGGGGGAGCGGGGGTAAGGAGTGTAGGGAAGGCGCATCTGCCTCCCAGGCCAACAGCCTGGGCCATGGCTTTGAGCGGATCACGCCAAAGGTACACGCCAAAGGCACACAGGTGTCTCCCAGGCCAACAGCTCAGGCTGGGCTGTGAACAGATCACTCTGATGGGGGGAGGGCGGTTGGGGGAAGAGCGCGGCTGCCTCCCAGGCCAACAGCCCCGGCCGCATGCGGCCAGCTCTCAGTGGCAGCCCTCCCTGGGACTGGGGGACTCTAGTGGGCCTGAGAGGACTGGGCACCGCCATCTTCTGTCTATGGGTGGCGCCATTTTGTGGTGGTCTGATAGTTAATTTGCATATTACTCTTTTATTAGATAGGATTAGCAATCTGAATTCATATACTAGAAGTCTGAAAATCACCACTCCATAAAATAATTAGCTTTAGGATACAATGAGTCCTAATCTTGTTAAGACATCAAAGAACTGACAAGAAAACAAAACCCTCTTATTGGAGAATAAATTAGTTTGCAGATGTTAATGAGCTAAATTTAATGTAATTAAATGCCATGATTAAAGTGTAAGATCAAAGTAGCAAAGAAAAAAAAATTCCAAACTGATATGGTAGCATTAGCTAGATTAAATTTTGTTTGTCTTATCAAGAAAGCCTGTCATAGAGTCATTAAGTCTTTAAAACAAACATATGCCAACACAGAGATTCCATTTAACAGATATTAAGTTCAAAAAGAAATGCAAAAACACTATATCTTGCGCTGAATAGCAATAGCACCTAATCAAATATTCAACAATGATCCCTTATAACTTTAAATGGCAAATAATAAACACTGGTAAGAAATCATCCTTATGCTCTTTTCCCCAAAGCAAATATAAAGCAATGTTTATCAGTGATGTGTTTCAAATCCTCTAATAGGTTATTAACTAATAGTTAAGCATAAGTGTTTTAAAAAATCAGATCTATTCCCTGCCTGAAGTGGAAAGGTTATATGGAACTATATAATACATGCCAGATTCAAATTTCAATAACCTCCCCTGCAGGCTTGCCCCCCACCCCGAACTGCCTTCCCTGCAGGCCCCATCACCCCCAACTTCCCTCCTCTGCCAGCCTGGTCACCCCTAACTGCCCTCTCCTGTAGGCTTGATCATCCCCAACTGTCCTTCCTTGCAGGCCTGGTTCCTGCCAACTGCCTTCCCTTGCTGGCCATCTTGGGCTAGCCATCTTGTGTCCACACAGGGGCAGGATCTTTTGACCACATGGGGGAAGCCATCTTGTGTGTTGGAATGATGGTCAATCTGCATATTACTCTTTTATTATATAGGATAGAGGCCTAGTGCATGAGTGGGGGCCAGCTGGTTTGTCCTAAAGGGTGTCCTGGATCAGGGTGAGTGTTCCCTTGGGGTGTAGGGTGGCCTGAGCCAGGGGCCTGTCATGGTTTGCATGTCAGCCACGCCCCCTGGCCACCCAAGTGGAGACCTCGGTATCTGGGATTTATTTATCTTCTACAATTAAAACTTTGTAGCCTAGTGCGGAGCCAAGCCTTCTGCTCACACAGCCATTGAAACTTTGTTGCCTTAAATGGAGACCTGGGCCAGCCTGGGTGTGTGGAAAGCTTGGCTTCCTCCATTGCTAGGGGCAAATCAAGCCTCGCTTTGTGATGGCAGCCATTGAAACTTTGTTGCCTTAAGCAGAGGCCTGGGACGGCCAGTGTTTGGGCAAAGCTTGGCTTGCTCCATTGCCAGGGGCAAACCAAACCTCCCTCCTGCTCTCTCTATGGCCATAGCCATCTTGGTTGGGTTAATTTGCATACTTGCTCTGATTGGCTGGTGGGTGTGGCTTGTGGGTGTAGTGGAGATATGGTCAATTTGCATATTACTCTTTTATTCCATAGGATTTTATTGTATTCCAGATGAACAGCTGTAAGCCTACTTTGTCCCACCCTATATATAAGTTAATGGCAATAACACTGCCACAAACTTATATACTACACTGCAGTATGATATATAACAAATTCCAATTGCCTTCCTTGATGTAAAAGAGCCTAAAGTACTTCATTTTAATTTTACTATAATCTCTGTTTTTAATTTAAAAATTAAATAAAATAGTATATTATATATGTGTATATATACACATAAATATACATATTAGACATCAGAATTAAGAGAGTGTGGTCACAGGGAGTCTTGAGGTGAAACAATTAGGCTGCTTTCTACTCAAAGGTAGGGACTAGTGGCGATGCAAGTATTCTACTATTTTTGCTTTGTTATCTCATGATAATGCCAGTCTTTATATTTTTCCTTTGTACTTCTCACCTTTTGATAGATAAAAAAAAATAATATATATATATATATTTTTTTTATTTATTCACATTGGGCATCTATTTGTTGGATGTCATCTTTTATATACATATAATCTAAAAGAAAAGAGGTCAGTGCCCCTGACTAAATAGTCAGATAATGCATGATTTAAAAATTCTTGTGACACACTGGTTGAAAATCACTGGTCTAGAATATTCTTCCCCCCCCCCCCCAAATCTACCTCACAGACTACCAACTTCCCAAGGCTACAGCTCAGGAATGTCTCTTTGACCCCTCCACCTATTCATAGCAATGGTCCCACAACACCCACACTAGTCAGAATATACTTTGCATTTGGAGAAAATCTTGCCCCTAATTTAACTGCAAACAATAGGAGGGCTCTGTCTTAATTGGGTTTTGCTCAACATTGCATCCCTGATGTACCATCAGTGATGTTTAATCAATAATTGTTTATAAGTTTTTTTAGGATGGTAGAGCTGTACATTTCATGTCTGTACCCAGCAATGGCTCAGTCCTGAATACACAGTAGGTGGTAATTTAATATATTTAAAGCATGTGCATTAAATATCTACTGTGAGGCACTGCTATAGAAATTTAGGATCTATCAGTGAGCAAAGAAAATGGAGGTCCTTGCCTTCTTCCTTCACAGGGCTCACATTCTAGTTGGGTTTAGTGGTTGAACTGGGCCATGGTTAGGGGTTGAAAATAAATAAAATCATAAAATCTATCAAAAGGTGAGAAGTACAAAGGAAAAATATAAAGAGCAGAAAAAAGGGGTTGGGACTAAGGGGATTGGTTGTGTGGGAGCAGAGGCAGAATTAAATAGGGCGTCAGAATAGATCTCAAAGGAAAGTGAGATTTCAGCAAAGATTTGAAGATGAGCAATGTAGTTATGCAGATATAGTATAAGGGGAAAAACATGCCAAAGAGAAGAAATAACTTAGAGAGAGCAAAAGCCCAAAGGCCAGGGTGCATGGTATGTTTAAGAAATGGGAAACTGCTTTGGCAAACTCCAGCATGGCTTCAAAGGGGAGAAATAGGAGAAAAGATGGGGTGGGTGGAAATGAGGACAAGGGGTGCAGATATAGCATAGGGCCAGGTAGGCCACTTTGAAGATTGGGAATGAATGAATGCTAGCAGGACCAAGTGGCCAAAACTCAACAGTCTTAGATAATAAGTATAAAATAGAACCACAGAACATATTCTGATTCAAATGCAGTGAACATTCTAGCTTTAGTTTTAGTGCTTAAATATCTGAACAGTGGTGATACAAAGAAAATGGAAAAATACTAGCTTTATAAAAATGAGCTGTGTTGTGTGTGTGTGTGTGTGTGTGTGTGTGTGTGTGTGTGTGTGTGAAGGGAGGGGGATAGAGTCTGCGGGCAGCAGGAATTGTGTGTATAAATTAATGTATAGCAATTAAGTTTTAAAAATACAAAATAAATTAGCACAGCATCTGATGAGGACAACATATTAGTAGTAGACAAATGTGAAAGAAAAAAAGGGCATATAAACACACTAGTAATGGTAGAAATGGTTGCATAAATTTTGTTTTTATAGAGATCTAGGTGAATTTTTAGAACTTTCCTTGTATGTAAATCAACATTTAGTCAATCATAAACTACAAGAATATTTTCAACATTTTCAAAACATTTTTTCCATTAATCAATCTTATATTAAAGATAAAGACTCTGAAAGAAAGATTTCTTTCCCATATTCTTTTCAAAATTTTCAATATGTACCATACAGCGCTTGATAAAGGAACATTGCTTCCATTTGGCTTGAAAGTCACAGCAAGTTTATTTCTGTGACAGCAGGGGTTCTTAACCTGGTTTATTGGGAGAATTTGGAATGTCTCTGAGTCCCTCAATTTTATGCACAATTTTCTGTATTTTGGGAATTTTCATGGAAGAGAGTCTATAGTTTTCAGAGCTTAAAACTTTAAAAGATTAGGTTCCAGTGTATTAAAAAACCTTCTCAAAGACATCTAACAGCTGGGTTTCTTAAGATGCCTCCAAAATGCCCTATTTTTGTCATGATCTAGACTTAAGGCAACACCCACACTAACAAATGGAAGTAATAAGCAGAGGTAATTACTTGCATAATTTAAAACAAAGAAAAAATTACTTGTTAAAACTATCCTAACAAGGTAGGCATTAGTACATTTTGCTTTGAATTAGATAATTACCATAGTCATCTGTTTACAATATCTATGATTAGCACTAATTCTAACGGGAAAAATATAAATTCTTTTCCTCCAAAGCATTCTGGGTTGCATTTTATTTTGGAGATTTACATTCACAGTGCTTCCTCTTTTCTTCCACGTACATGTTCTCAAAATAATGCCTTCACATAAAATATTAATGCCAGCACATCTAAGCTCCTTAAGTAGCTCATTTCACCTTTAAATAGTTTTCTTTGGCAGCTGGGGAAAAAATAGAAAACTTATTCAGACCATTGCTTTTAAGGCAAATTTCGGAAACATCTTCATTTCTTTGAGCATGGCTTAAAGATTGGCTTGAATTTTCATACCCCTACCACGCCCACCAAAATCCATATTATGATATCTTCACTTCTTAATGAGCTAATTCAGTATTTCCCATGTCTCTCTAATAATAAAGATTAAATTAGTGTCAGTAGGTCCCAACAATGCTCTGTAGCCAAGCTTCTCTTGAACACTCACACCCATAAGGCATTCAATTGTCATCCCATTTAACAGAAAACAAGTGTAATTTATTCACATTCACATACTGGTAACTGGGTTTCAAAACCAGGACTCCAGAGCCCACACTTCTGTGGTTCTCTGTGGACTGTATTTAAGGCCACTTCACTTTATAATTCACAACTAAAGAATTATGTGGGTAATTTAATTGAGAAAACCATACTTACAATGGAAAGTGGATTTTTAATAAGCGTTACTCTTAAACTGGCTCATTGTTCTCTTTCTTTTGGGTTTTTAACATTTTTTCCCAATGTTAAAAAATATTAGAAACTTGTTTTTAAACTTCATTTTCATAATCAGGGAAAGACAAGGTATTAAATAAATCCAGGTTATTTATTAAGGTTTGCTCCTCCTTGTGAATCTTATGTGTTGTACTTTATTTTATGTAAACACATTTTCATTTTCTAAATCCTTTATTGCCTTTTAGAAAACATGACACAGATCAAAGTGTCAAAGGGTTTGAATAAATTTTCAGCACTATAGGTCTCTTTGTCTAAGGGGCTCAGGTTACTACTCAGAAATGTAGTCACATGTGGAAGGATAACCTAAGAATCCCAGGAGTTGCCGAGACTGGTTTGGCTCTGTGGATAAAGCGTCGGCCTGCAGACTGAAAGGTCCCAGGTTCGATTCCGGTCAGGGGCATGTACCTTGCTTGTGGGCACAACTCCAGTAGGAGGCGTGCAGGAGGCGGCTGATCAATGTCTCTCTCTCATCGATGTTTTTCTAACTTTCTATCCCTCTCCCTTCCTCTCTGTGAAAAATCAATAAAATATATTTAAAAAAAAAAGAATACCAGGAGCTCCCATATAACAGAGTGAAGGATCAAATTTACATCTGAAGTATGACTGTTTTCAAACTGTGTTTTCAGAGCAACAGTATACCAAAAAACTCGAATTTTAAACTATAAACCTTCAAATGTTAGTATTCCCAAATCTATAGCCCAAATATAACATAGGAAATCTTATTTAAATAAAATTCAGTGTATGTCTCAGACTGATAACAGACCATGCAAATACACGAGAACAAATTTGAAGAGATTGTATAGTTTATCCTCAAAAAAAAAAAAGCATTCTTTGTCAGACCCTAATTGAGTCTGAGGCACAATAGGAAAGCTCATCAGTCTTCTAATTCAATGGAGAAACAAACTGAGTTTAACATAGGCATCTCAAGAAAATCCTAAGGGCCGATGCTCTCAAATGCAGGCTCATTAACAACCACAAGGGCAAGTGCTAATAGTCCTAGAAGTGTTTGGCTGTAAGTAGTAATACAGTCACTTCAAATCAGACCCACTTTCTCAGCCTCTCCCTTACACTGTACAGAAAATAGCTGATCAGCTCATTATTATTGCACATGTGGAATTGCTGCAGCACAAGCACACTATGAAAATTCCATGAATACACATTAAGGTTTGCTCCTTCACTCCTTTTACATCAGCACTTAAATGCCTAATTAGATCAGACATCCAAGCTACCCTAATCATCCCGTTTAGAGCATTTGTTTCAATATAGTTTTCTCAAGTTTAAATCTCTACAAAATAAAAACAGACCTGGCATAACCTGAGACTGCTTACCCCGCTGATGGAAATCGACATGATGGGCCATATTGTTTGCAATGCTTAACACATCATAGTATACAGAGAGCATATTTTTATTGCCATCCAAATTGTTTCCCCCAATGGTACAAACAAACCTGAAGAAAGGATACAATTCCAAAAATTAACGAGATGTGACTGCAGTAAGCAGAGTTTCTGAACTGACTCCCCAAAGATGTCCTTCCCTGAATCCCCTACAACACCCCTCCTTTACATAGGCTGTTATGTGGCACAGTTGATCTTAAATGAGGGAGTGTGCCCCCATCTAATCATGCAACCCTTTTAAAAGCCAAGAGTATTCTTGAACTGTAGCAGAAAGAGAAGGGAGATTCCAAGCAAGAAAACAGGCACATTTGCTGGCTTAACGATGGAGAGTGCCATGTCACAGGAAAAAGCAATCTCGGTTTTACAACCTCAAGGAACTGAATTCTGCCAACAACCTGGAAGATCTGGAAGCAAATTCTTCCCCAGAGACGCCAGCTAAGCACCCAGCATTCTAACACCTTGGAAACCCTGAGCAGAGAACCAAGCTGAGCTATAGAACTGAGAGAAATAGGTGTTGTTTTCAATCCACCAAATGTGTGGTAACTTGTTATACAGCAATGAAATAGCAATTATTTCAACAAAGACAGAGAAACAAAGCAGCAAGAGAAACAAAGCTGCTTTGTCATTTTCACAAATTGACATTTATCTTAAATCTAGAGGCCCAGTGCATGAGATTCATGCACTGGGGGAGGGGGAAGTGTGTATGGGGGTGGTGTCCCTCAGCCCAGCCTGTGCCCTCTCACAGTCCAGGGTTCCTTGAGGGATGTCCGACTGAGCAGCTTAGTGCTGCTACTGAGACTGGAGAGGCTCCCACCATCACCTCTGCACTCACCAGCTGTGAGCCCTTTGGGGGTGCACTGACCACCAGGGGCAACTCCTGCATTGAGCATTTGCCCCCTGATGGTCATGGTCAGTGTGTGTCATAGTGACTGTTCAGTCATTTGCATATTAGCATTTTATTATATAGGACTAGAGGCCCGGTGCATGAAATTTGTGCACTGGGGGTGAGGGAGTCCCTCAACCTAACTTGCCTCCTCTCACATACTGGGAGCTCTCAGGGGATGTCCTACTAACAGCTTAGGCCCACTCCCCCCAGAGGCTTTAGGCCTGGGCAGGGCCTAGCCAAAAATTGGTGTGAACTATAGAGAAAACACCTTTTCTGACTGCTCACTGGCTAAGCTTTCTGTATGCTACTGATAATATTCTTATTAACTTGGGTAATAAGAATCCTCTGGCCAACACTTTAGGCCTGGGAAGGGGACTCCCAACTCCCTTCAATCACCAGCTCCACCTCTGCCCCCTTAGCTCTGATTGCAGGCGTGGCCCTGCCCAGGAGCCCCCTGGCTCAGGCTCTTCCCAGGCTGCTCAGGGCCCACACAGGGCCTACCTCAGAGTGATCTGGATGCCAGGATGTTCCCAGGACCCAGGCTGTGGGCCCCTATGTATGCAAATTAACCTCCATCTTTGTTGCATTAACTTTCATATTCATTCTGATTGGCTATAGGCATAGCAGAGATATGGTCTATTTAAATGTTTGTCTATTATTAAGTAAGATGCCTTACCAGAAGTGAAAACAAACTGGTTTGATTATCAGGAATTTACCAGTTATTTTTTTATTTTCCAATTTGAGCCAATTATACCTTAAAAATAATAATATGCCCTAACAGAACACAGTACAAAAAAAGGCAGTGCAATTAATGGTTACTTATGACATTCAGATTGCATTTGTTTACCAACAAAGGTTATATAAACATATGTTAACACTACCACAATAATTAATAAATTATTTGAAGGAGATAATTTGAGGCTAAATGAATATCTTATGTCAACTTAAAGTTTCACCCACTAATTATAACCATCTTCAGTAGATCTTACCTGCAGCAATTGTTAATGTGATGGTCTAATGAGTTAATATTTTCTTCATTTTCTTCTAAATTTATTAATTAGAATTATTCTGTAAGAAATATGTCTCCTCTTCCCATCCTTCCATTTATCCATCTATCATATTTCATTATTTTGGGGTACAACAAGAAGCTCCAGAATCATCTTGTATTTTCTCTACCCTAAAGATACCTCCAAGGAAACTTGGTTGCTTTCATTGGAGAATGATACTTAGAAGGCAAAATCTGGGCAGTGGGTATGCTGGCTACTAATGGAATATCACTGCTTCTTGACTCATCCATGGGCAGAACAAGAACATGTTTCTGTCTATCTCTATCTATCTATCTATCTATCTATCTATCTATCTATCTATCTATCATCTATCATCTATTTAACTATCTATGTAATACAGTCATACTGATATATCTGGTTTTAACCCACTAACTAAACTGTCATTCCAGACTTCTTCACTTTTTTTATTTGTAACTTTTTTCTCTGACAGTGAAAATTCTGGTTTTCATGTTTATTTTTAAAGATCTTTCTATAACCACTTAGACTATTAACACATCTTTCCAGCATGGAATGAACATCTGGAAGCAGCATTAAAAAAGCCTAAAGGTCTGAATTCCATGCATATTAATAACAAGTTTTATTAACTGTTATTGTTCTTAAAAAAGAACTTTGTGTATCAGTCTATTGCTAAGAAAAGACAGCCAAATAAAATTCAAGAAAACTGTAATTCATTCTTTAAGAAAACAGTGAATTATGAAATGCAGGTTTCACAACTATGGACACCATACTTGCCCACTGTTTTATTTCTGCTACTCCTACTAGTCACCATTTCCTGAATTCCACTTTGCCCTTTGAAGTAAAGCTTATTTATTTTTAAGAATTAAGTTATCTAGTTAATCTAAGGACACAGCATAACTTGGAGCCATCACTTTCTTCTGATCTTATTTAAGTGGTCATATCTTCCATACAATTTCATTTCTCTTCTAATTTGATAAAGTTTAAAAAAATTAAAAATCTAAAAAAAATTTAAAAAAATAAAAAAGATTAAAAATCATAACACATTTAGATATTTTTCTGATTATGAAAATCCTATGTAATTCATTGTAGATTTTAAAAATACAGAAATGTGTCATAAGTAAAAATAATAAATCACCCATGCTCTACACATCTAGAGATAACCTTTGTATTTCAGCTAACTTCTCTGGTATGTTTGTGGATGATTCCCTTTTTGTTAACATGAGTAATTTTGAATATACACACACACACACACAGAAAGAATTTTCTCACTTCATATTACACAGAACATCTTCTCATAATTTTTAATAGTATTCAGTAATAGATTCAGTGAAAATAAACTAGGAGTTCATAAACATACCTAAGTATATGTAGCAAGTTAGTATGTGATAAAAGGCATACTAATTTATTAAGGAAAATATATTCTACTCAATGAACCATATTTCTGACAAGTGGTTAACCATTTAGAAAATTAAGCAAATAAAAAGGCTCTTAAGATTAGACACCTGGAAAAACCAAGATGGCGGCTTAGGTAAACACCTAAACTGCTGCCTGGCACAACAATTTTAAAACTACAACTAAAAGAAAAAAACAGACATCATCCAGAACCAAAGAAAGGCTGGCTGAGGGGAAGTTCTACAACTAGAAGGAAAGAAAAACACTGAGACTCAGAGTAGCTGGGGAAGGCAGAGGTACAGAGGTGCATGCATGATGAGGGAGGTAGGCATGTGGAGAGGGCTGGCAACTGAGTACACGGCTATCTTTTTTAAAACCAGAGGGAGACAAAAGCTTCCAATTGCTCTGAATTCCAGTTCCAGACGAGACTCTGGGACCCAGACTCATATGAGGGGAAAAACTGGACTTTCTAGCAGCAGGCAAAACTCAAAGGCAGCTTTCTGTCCGAGGTGCTTGCAATGATTATTGCAGGACACTGAGAACCTCTTAGGGAAGTGCTGAGAGGAAGCCATTGCTGTGTCTCTACCCTGAGATCCACCCCCATGAAGTCATTGCTGTTTGCTCTGCCCTGAGACTCTGACTCAGTCCAAGCTAAACACAGAGGCTTTTGCATATGAATAGCATGGTCCTTTGAACTCTAATCTGACCTAACAAACTGTAACTGAGTGAAACCCAAACACTCAAAAGAAGGCCCAAGGCCCTGCAGTAGCTTGCATTTCTTTATAGTTGGGCTTCATCTGGGCACCTCCAAACCCCAAACAAAGAAGAGGAATTTGCATATTTCTCCTTAGCTCCTGCTGGGTAGCCTCAGGCAGAGGCTAAATTAGGACCTCCTTGCAGATCCAAGAGCAAGTGTACCCTAGGGTCAGAGTGGGACCATCCAGATTACAACTCCTCAGATCCATAAGGGACACACTCTTGTCTCATAGGGTGTCTCCAGTACAGAAGTTCTCCCAGCATAGACACAGCTGATACTCACAGCTGATACTCACAGACAATTGGCCTGGAGGTCAATTCCTCCCAGTAGGACCAACAACAATCAAGGCTTAACTACAACAAGATTGTGCACACAGCCCACAAAAGGGTGCACCAAGAGTGTTCACCTCAGGTAACTGGGGAAGCTGAGCCACTGGGCCCTATAGGACACCTACCACACAAAGCTACTCTATCAATTCAGGGAAGCAGCCAAAATGTGAAGACAAAGAAACAGGTCACAAACGAAGGAAATGGAGGAAAGCAAATGACTGGATAGAAAGTTCAAAACCACAGTTACAAGGTTTTTCAAGAATTTTCTAGAAAAGATGGATAAATTTAGCAAGACCCTCAAGGATATGAAAAAGGACCAACTAGAAATTAAGCATATACTGACAAATAAAAAATAATATATAGAGATCCAACAGCAGACTAGAGGATCACAAGAATGAAGTCAAAGATTTGAAATACAAAGAAGCAAAAAACACCCAACAGGAAAATAAAAAAGTATTAAAAAATATGAAGATAGTGGTAAGGAGTCTCTGGGACAACTTCAAGCATACCAACATCAGAATTATGGGGCTGCCAGAAGAAGAGAGAGAGCAAGATACTGAAAAACTATTTGAAGAAATAATGACTGCAAACTTCCCCCACCTGGTGAAAGAAATAGACTTACAAGTCCGGGAAGTACAAACAAGGAATCCAAAGAGGATCACACCAAGACGCATCATAATTAAAATTCCAAGAGCAAAAGTCAAAGAGAGAATATTAAAAGCAGCAAGAGAAAAACAAAGGAGCAACCATATGATTGTCAGCTGATTTCTCAACAGAAACTATGCAGGCCAGATGGGAGTGGCAAGAAATATTCAGAGTGATGAATAGCAAGAACCTACAACCAAGATTATTCTTCTCAGCAAAGCTATCATTCAGAATTAAAGCTCAGATACAGAGCTTCACAGATAAGAAAAAGTAAAAGGAGTTCATTACCACCAAACCAGTATTATATGAAATGCTGAAAAGTATTCTTTAAGAAGAGGAAGAATAAAAAGGTGAAGATAAAAATTATGAACACCAAATACATATCTATCAATAAGTGAATCTAAAAGTCAAGTGAATAAAAAATGTCATGAACAGCATAAACTGGTGAATATAATAGAATCAGGGGCATAGAAAGGGAGTGGACTAACAATTCTCAGGGGGAAAGAGGTTTGAGGGGTGCGGGAAGAGACTGGACAAAAATCATACACCTATGGATGAGGACAGTGGAGGGTGGGGGGTAAGAGCAGAGGGTGGAGTGGGAACTGGGTAGAGGAGAGCTATGGGGGAAAAATTTTAATAATCTGAACAATAAAGATTTATTTAAAAAAAGATTACACACTTGATTTCTAACTTATACTAGGTTATACTGAGAAAATATAATATTCAAGTCAGAAAAACAAAATCATAAATAATCGAGAAAAAAATAAAGATGGGCAGTTTGACAATGTATACCAATGTTTTAAAGGACCTTTTAAATTTCTGAATTTATTAAAATAATGATAGGATTCTTTCCTAATCAGAAAAGAAGTGAGTTATTACCATGAAAAAAAGTGGGCAGAGATGATGTATTTGTAAATTAGACCCACAAAAAGCTTTTACATAATGTATTTCCCAAGAAAGTACTTTAAATAGCATATATTAATGTCTTAATTTGTTTTTATGAAAATATTAGAGAAAACATGTTTTAAAGTATATGATTGTCTAGATCAGTGGTTGGCAAATCATGGCTCATGAGCCGTGATTTTCAGCTGTTGAGTAATGAGTTTGTCAACCACTGGTCTAGACATTATACCTTACATCTGAAACCAATAAAAATAATATTGGGAGAAAAAAAAAGAATATATTTTTGTTCTTGAGAATTTGAATAATGTTTTCTTTAGCACATTTGAGGCAATAGGAGTAAAAATGCATGATATATTCAATTTACAGTTCAGAATAAACTATACCTATTTGTATATAAAATATAAATACATATTTATATTAACATATTAGAGAAAATGATAAAGCAAATGCAGCAAATGCCAAAAAGTGATGAATTCAGATAAATACATATATGAGTTTTCTGTGTTAATCCTGCAACTTCTATGTAAATTTCAAAATACGATTAAAAATATCTCTGAAGGCAATAGATATTTCAATGGTTAAGTAGAATCAGATTTTAGTAATCTAAGTAAATTAATAAAAATAAAATTTAGAGTTGTAAATATTTTCAATTTGTCTCAAAAGCATCTTAGTTAAGCAAATATTCGTTTCATTGAATAGTGTAAATTAAATGTATTTTTAAAATTATTACAGTAAGAAAAAACTTTACTGCTCCTTTTTAAAAATCAGAGCCTTGCAAGCACTTTAAATGTGCAACTAATTATTTCCTGAGGAACTTTTTATAGAATGGGGCTTTTTGTGAACTAATATTCAAGCTAGCCATATGCCTTTTAGAAATTTACTGAGCAAAGTCTTGTCTATATTATTTCAGCAAGTTCTTTACAGTTTATCAATATCAAAAAGGATTTCCTTATTATATATTTATGTAAACATGGAATTGAAATGCAAAGTGGTTATTTAAAATTCAACTCAGAAGAGAATGAGCAATAAAAGATCTTGGTATTGGTGCCCGCTGATTTCCCAGCCCCTCTAGATCCACTCTGCTTCCTTATACTGGTTTCAATAATTACTGATATAGCTAGATGGGAACATACTGTGTTTTGATTCAGGTTTAACACAAAATAAATCTACATCTAATTTCTTAGGCGATTTCATATCCATTCTGGAACTCTTTAGGCAAAATCCTTTTGGCAAAAATATAGATATTATTTTATACTTGCTTTTCATAAATCTTACCCTTTGGTCAGTCAGGGAACCACTTTTGTAAAACAACTCAAAGTGACAATTTTACATGAACCAATTTTCTTAGGATTATTTTTTTTAAATCAATTAAACATGAAAATGTAAAAGAAAACATTATTCAAATCACACAAGAATTTGAATAATGTTTTCTTCATAGCACATTATGATCTGGGCCTGTTCCAATTTTTCTGGATCACATGATTCTTGTGTCTGAGTTTTTGTAGTTAGTTAGTTGACTACACAATACATTTCCATAGCACTTAAAAATGAAAAGTAACTAAATTATTGAAGTAATTTTATTAGTGGTTACCAAAAGAAATTTGAAGAATCAACTATTGAAATGCAACCCATGCTCAATGCAATTTTTGTTGTTGTTAATCTTCACCTGATGATATATATATATTTTTTTCCACTGATGTTTTCAGAGAGAGTAGAAGGGAAGAACGAGGGTGGAGGATGGAGAGGGGAGGAGGGCATAGAAAGAGAAACATCGATCAGTTGCCTCCTGCACATGCCCTGACCCAGCCAGGATCAGGCCTGCAATCTAGGTACATAGCCTGGCCCAGGAATCAAATCCGGACTGATGCTCTAACCACTGAAAAAATGCAATATTTTGACAGAAATAACTGCAAAGAATAATTGTGGTACCTAGCTCAGAAGCACAATTTATGACAATCTCAAAATAAGTTAAAGAGAATGAATTTCTTTAGTTCATTATGAAAAATTATAAACATATGTAGAGCAAGAGAGAGAGAAAATAAAATAAATGACAATGCACCTGACACCAGTTTCAACAATGATCAATTCCTGGCCAATCTTCTCATTTATACTCCCAGTCCCCCAACAACCACTCCTTGCAGACTCCATGTATTTTATTTGCAAATGTCTGTCAGTCTCTAAAATATAAAGGCTCCTTGTAATTTTGTAATGACAATGCCATTCTAAACTAATCAACTAATATTGTCAAATATTACAAGTAAAAATTTCAAAAATAACCCAAACCTACTAAAATTGATGATAAAAAAATATATATATGCTGTATGTTCCTGCTGTGAGGGACTATGCTAAGCACAAGCAATATAAAATGATTATTGCCTGAAATGCTTAATTTTTTTTAATAGGCAGATGGAGAATGGAAATACTAAGGGAGAGGTCAGAAAGTAGTATGCTTTTGAACAGCAGAAAGAGGGCATCAAGCATAACACCAATAACTGGTAAAGGGCAGAGGGAGAGTTAAACAGGTGACACCTTGTGAGAGGAAATGAATCAAGGGTATTGAAACACTGGAGTGGCTCCTATCCACTGGGAGAGCTAATGTTGCAAATCTCTTCTTCCCAGACCACATTCAAAACCAGCACACTGGTAACTTGGCCATGGTGGGAGTATTTATACGGCAGAAATCGGTAATCCCTGGAGTTGGGCTTTTTTGGTATGTTTTTATTTTTATTTTTCCCCAGAAAGCTGGTTGTTAAGCATGTATAGGCCAATAACAGGTGCATGAAAGGGCTTTCCAGGTAGGGAAGCAACTACTGCCAAGATAGTAGATGAAAAAGGACATTAAATGGTTGATTCATAGACAATATCAAGTAAGTTTGGGGAGACCCTGTTATTAGTGCATGGGACATTCTTCCCTCATGAGGTATTTGTGCCTCTTATCTCCTTCAATCTTTGCTCAAATGTCACTTACTCACTGAGGACATTTAAGTACCCACCTACTTAAAATTGCTAATTTCCCTCCATACTACCACCTTGTCTCCCTTACCCTGTAGAATGGTCTAGAAGGAGAGGAACAGGCTCCAGGTGGGCATATCCAGCATATACCCTTGATCCTGAAGACTCCTTTCCCTTTGGAAAGAGGTATAGCAGAGAAGAGCCAGAATGGGACCAGCTAAAGGGCAAGCCCAGAGCAAGGGTCTTATTTGCCTGGCCCAAGGTTGCAATATTTATGACATATTAAGATATGATGAATGAGAAAAAGAATCTAAAAGCATACACTCTAGGTACAGGAAAGATCTGAATTTGCAGTGGGGAAAGTGATGAAAAGAGAAAGGCGTGAATATGAGAAATACTGTAAAAGAACTGTCCATCAAACGTGGTGTCTAAAAATGGAAAGAAGAGAGCTACAACGCAGTGAGGGGCGGGGGTTTGCAGAGACTGTCCTAACTTTCAAATGTGAGTTATGAGGGAAATGAAGGTATGCTTATCAGAGAAACTGATTGGCAGAGAAATTAATGCATTTTAAAAAGAAATAAAAATGCTAGAAAATGTCTTTCTCCCAAGGCATTTGCCTGGTAAGTGTATCCATCTCTATTCTTAGGGGAGACCCAGAGATCCATGATTCACTCTATGAACATAAACTATCTCATCCATCACTTAAATATTATTTTCCATTTCCACAAATACATATAGTCTTGCTACTTTAAATAAAAGCATTTGGCTAAGCAGGTGTTTTTTTATAGGATATTTAGACATTGCTAGAAGGGGAAACTGTAAGATTTATATTTCAATTCTTAATGACTCACTCTGCTCTCGTAAATGGGAAACTAATGAACTTTTCTGGAGCGGATGACAAAATAATTTATGCAGCCTTCTTCGGAATAAAACTACGGGTTAAAAATGGAAATTAAAAAATAAATACAGTCTATGATTGTCTCCGGTGTGTGACAGCTTGATTAATATCCTCCATGCTTTTTCAGGTACACACAGTGCCATGGACAGTAGAGGTTACCTCACAACAGTGTGTAGATTGGAGACGGTGGAGGTTAAGAGGCATACAAATTAAATACAGCTTCTAGTAGCAAAGATTCCAAAACCCACTATTTTCCACAATCTCAACTCCTCACTAGTCTGTGGTAGGTCTAGGTCTAGGAAAACATCATTTTATTTTTCTGTCCTCCATATTTAAAAAAATAATTTATGATTATTTAAAAAATTATGTTAAAATGTGTAAGTTTAAAAGTTAACTTTGGGTACCTGTTTTACAATCTTGATGATTTTGGTTTGGTACCACAAATTCAAAAGCCTTCAAGTAAAAATATTATACTTCTGCAGGACAGCAAAACCAAGTTTCTAAGGAAAATAGTGCATATGGGTGGAGGTGGCAGAAAACCTGTATTCCTCTTATGGAATGTGTGTGAAAAATGTTCCTTTCAAACCAACATGTTTCCCCATATGGAGAGCAGGTTTGCAGCAAAGATGTTTCTGAGAAGACAGTGAGAAAGGCAATCTGCCATCTGGGCAGCAGGCAACTGCCAGCCACTGATGCGGAGGGCATCATTAAGCTCAGGCACTCGGGAATGTTCCAGAAAACAGAAGGACATTCATTAGACCTTATAGAATAAGTGCTTAATACTTACAGCCCTGATTTGTGTGGTAGTTTTGAAAGCAGGATAGTTTAAGAAACTTTCCCACAGTTAAAGGGAAAAGGGGGTGATAAATAGGCCCATTTGATTTAAAATCATGTTCATTTAGCAGAGCCGAGGCCAAGACAAAACCACAGGTATTTTTATGATAAGGGATCCTCCATCATCTAAGCCATGGAACTTAGCAGAGGATAAATGTATCAAGTATCTCAGAAGAGTAAAACTAACAGAAGGCACACCTCATTTGGGTAGGAAAGGGAGGTAGTTACAAAATGAGTCTCTTGTCTACGGTGTCCATTCTGCCCAGTCTGGTCACTGGGGCAGGGAACTGCAGTATGCTGAACCGAAGGAAAAGCCCAGTGATGGCACCAAGAGACCTGGGCTGGACGTCTAGTTTCTCTGCTCAGTACCGGCCATGTGCAAGTTGTTTCACCTCACTGAGCCTTCTTTCTCACATGGAGAATGGACTAATAATGGCTGCGGCGAGAATCAAACAGAACAATGTGTGTAAGAGCATTTAGCAGAAAGCCTTGGAGAGGAGGAAATCTCTTGTTTAAAAAGTAAACAATGCATTTTTTTGATGACAATGAATGACAATTAAATTTAAGAGGGAGATATTAAAATGCATGCTGTTCAATTTAAAATTTTATAGCATAATGTATTATCATAACACAGAATGTGGCTTAACTAATTAATTAGTTTAATTAATAGTTTATCTTATATTTCCTAACTAGAGGCACAGTACACAAAATTTGTGCATGGGGGGGGTCCTTCAGCCCAGTCTACACCCTCTCCAATTTGGGACCCCTTGAGGGATGTCTGACTGCCCATTTAGGCCCGATCCAGGTAGGGCAGTCAGACATCCCTCTCACAATCCAGGACTGCTACCTCCCAACTGCTCACCTGCCTGCCTTCCTGATTGTCCCTAATTGCTTCTGCCTGCCAACCTGATCACCCCCTAACCACTCCCCTTCCAGCCTGATTGATGCCTAACTGATCTCTTGCCAGACTGTTTGCCCTTAACAGTTTTACCCTGTGGGCCTGGTCACCCCTAACTGCCTTTCCCTGTAGGCCTGGTCACCCCTAACTGCCCTCCCCTGCAGGCCTGGGTCTCCCCCAACTACCCTTCTCTGCAGGTCTGGTCACCCCCAACTTTTCTCCTCTGCCAACCTGTTCACCCTTAACTGCCCTCCCCTGCAGGCTTGATCACCCCCAACTGCCCTCCTTTGCAGGCCTGATCCATGCCAAATGCCCTCCCCTGGTGGCCCTCTTGTGGTGGCCATCTTGTGTCCACATGGGGGCAGGATCTTTTGACCACATAGGGGCAGTCATCTTGTGTGTTGGAGTGATGTTCCATCTGCATATTACTCTTTTATTAGATAGGATGGAGGCCTGCTGCACAGGTGGTGGCCAGCTAGTTTGCCCTGAAGAGTGTCCTGGATCAGGGTGGATATTCCCTTGGGTTGTGGCATGGCCTGGGTGAGGGGCCTGTGGTGGTTTGCAGGCTGACCACACACCCCAGCAACCCAAGTGGAGGCCCTGATATCTGGGATTTGTTTATCTTCTACAATTGAAATGTTGTAGCCTGAAGTGGAGCCAAGCCTTCTGCTTGCACAGTCATTGAAACTTTGTTGCCATAAGCGGAGGCCTGGGCTGGCCAGGGTTTGGGGAAAGCTTGGCTTCCTCCATCACCATGGGCAACCCAAGCCTCTCTCCTGCTTTCTCTGTGGCTGTAGCCATCTTGGTTGGGTTAATTTGCATACTTACTCTGATTGGCTGGTGGGCATGGCTGGTAAGTATAGCAGAGGTATGGTCAATCTGCATATTACTCTTTTATTAGATAGGATGTGGGATATGGGGTTCACTACTGATTCAGATGAACTTAGGCAATACAAGAATAAATAGTTTATGTAAAATATACATATTTAAGAAAGAAAAATATATATACATTTTACTTAGTTTATATACTTTCATTATAAGTATTAAAACTAACATCTAAAATTTCCCAAGTCCATTTTTCTTTTTTTCTTTTTTTAAAAAATATGTTTTATTTATATTTTACAGAGAGGAAGGGAGAGGGATAGAGAGCTAGAAACATCGATGAGAGAGAACCATCAATCAGCTGCCTCTTGCACACACCCTCTGAGGATGTGCCTGCAACCAAGGTATGTGCCCATGACCTGAATCGAACCTGGGACCTTTTCAGTCCTCAGGCCAAACCAGTTTCAGCCCAAATCCATTTTCCAATGACACTGCTATTCAAAAAAAGGTGAAAGCAGAGAATAGTCTCATTAGCCAGGTAACACCAACTCCCATTGTAGAAAGCAAGGGTAAGTTATGAATGAGAAACATCTGGAAAACCCCAAAACTGTTGCTGCTAGGTACCATGTCTCTTCTCCACCTTTGTACTGCCTACTTTATCATTGTAAAACTCTTGACCCATGCCTCCATGTGCTTATGCTCAAGGATTGAACACCCACAACTCCCCAAATAAGTGCAAATTCTTTCAGCCATGACATCTTGAGCCTGATGTAGACTTTCAGTCTTCCTTTCTCCTCCTTGTGATTATCTGCTTGATCTTAAATTATATCACTTTGGTAGAAAATTCTGTCTATCCTCTATTTTCCAGGTGGAGAGTCGAAATATCCAAACTCACTAGATACTGACACACAGCCCAAAACAGATCCCCAAAGACAAGACCCTTTTGCCCCATCCTTGTCTGCAGGTATAAGATAGCCTATCATTTGACTTGTTCAAAACTCCATGACTTTGCAGAATATGACTACTACTGACATTGGGTTTACTGCACTCATGACCCTCTAATTTCATTTACCCAAATAAGCCTTAACACATTCTGTTACTGGGGTAAAGCAAGTTGTAAAACTATGATGGTGTTCACAGATGCTCTGATAATGGGAGCATAGGGAGCTCTGAGCCTCCTGAATGCAGATTGACAACGGTGGGTAACAAACCACAGGAGAGTTGATAGCTCTCTTACTAACACTTGATTATATCAAGGATAATGGAAACATTAAAAGTGAGTTTGAAAACATTTTAATCGTTTTTTGAGATAAAATACATCAAAGAAACCTCACATGTTTAGAGTGCAAAATTTTAAAGCTTTTTGCATTTATAGACACGATTCTAGATTCTATCACTACACCCAAGACAATGAGCAGACTCATTACCCCCCATTTCCTAGTGTCCCTCTATAATCTCTGTTTCCTGCCAAATGCCATGACTGGGAACCACTAATGTGCTTTCTGTCATTATAGATTAGTTGCTATTTTCTAGATCACATATAAATCAGACATTTTTAATTCATTTCACTAATCATAATGATTTTTATATCCCACTATGTTGAGTATTATCAATACTTCTTCTTTTTTTTTTTTTTTTTTTGCTAAATAGGTTTTCCTTGCATGCCCATACCATGATTTTTTTTATCCATCCATCTGTTGATGAACATTTGGGTTGTTTCAAATTTGGGGATATTACAAATAAACTGTTATGAACATTTGTGTATAAGTCTTTGTATGGACATGAGCTTTCTCAATGAATAGATTAGCTGGGTCATATGGCAGACAATATCTTTAACTTTTTAAGAAACTTGCTAAACTGCTTTCCAAAGTGGTGTGCCATTTTACATTCCAACCAGCAATAAATATATGAAACTTCCACTTGCTCCACATTTTCTGCAACATTTGATATGTAGTCAATCTTGTAAATTTTAGACATTTCAATATATGTACAGTGTTATTTCATTGTGGGTTTAGTTTGCATTTCCCTAGTAACTAATCATGGTGAGAAATTTAAAATGTGCCTATATGTGATCAGTTTCTCTTTATTGGTGAAATGTCTATTCAAATATTTTGTCCATTATAAAAATTATGTGTTTTTTTCTCATTATTAACATTTGAGAGTTATTTATTCTGGAATCAAATCCTTTTTCAGATATATAATTTGCAAATATATTCTCATAGTGGAGAGAAAATATTTTATTTTCCTATTCCTCAAAGTTCTTTTTTTCAAAGAACAGATATTCTTCATTTTAATGAAGTCTAATTTATCACCTTTATCTTTTATAGATTGTGTTTTGGTATCACACACACACACACACACACACACACACACAAAATCTTTACCTAAACAAACTTCTCAAAGGTGACCTATGTTTTTTCCCTAAAGATTTTATAGTTTTGGTTTCACATTTAGGTTTATAGTACATTTTAATTTAATTCTGATATATGATGAAAGGTATAGGGCCAACTCTTTTAATCTTTAAATAAACTTTTTATTGTTAATTTTACAGATAGCTCCCTTTTCCCCCTTCCTTTACCCCCATCCTCCCAGTCCCTACCCATCCCCCATGTCTTCACTACCCTACTGCCTATGTCCATGGGATATACCTATAAATATGTAAGTTCTTTAGTTTATCTCTGCTTGTCCACCGAACCTCACATCAAGGTATTTCAGTCTGTTTCATGCCTCCATGCTTTGGGCCTTATTTTATTGGTTAATTCAGTCTGTTCATTAAATTCTACTTAATAGTGTTCAATTGTTTCAACACCATTTATGGAAAATGGTGATATCAATGAATTGCCTTGGAACTGATAATGACCTTTAACTGGCAGATGCTATAAGACTGAGTTGTGTGCCCCTCTTACCCAGCCTCAAATTCATTTGTTAAGGCTCTAAACCCCAATATGATGATAATTGAAGGTAGAGAATTTGGGAAACACTGAAGTTTAGATGAGGTCATAAAGATGGATCCCTCATGATGGGATTTGTGTCCTTATAAGGAGACATACCAGAGAGCTTTTTCACTCTCTGAATATGCATGCACCAAGCAGTGACCAGAAAAGCATAGATATGTGAGTATAGCACAAGAAAGAAGCCATCTGCAAATCAGGAAGAGTCTTACAAGAAATAAACCATGTTGATCTTAGAATTCTAGATTCCAGAACTGTAAGAAAATATGCTTCTGTTGTTTTAAGACACCCACTCTACAATATTGTTATAGCAGGCTGAGCTCACTAGGGCAGCAATATGTGTGTGGTAGATTTCAGAGCTCTTTACTCTGTTTAGAGATCTATTTATCTGTCTTGACATCAATACCACATTGCCTTAGTTACTGGAACTTTAAAATAAGTCTTAAAGTCTGGTAGAGTTAGTTATCCAAATTTATATTCACCCCCCCCCCCCCACCCCCAGAAGTTCTTTTGACTGTTTTAGGTTTCTTAACTTTCCATATGAAGTTTAAAATCAGCTTGTCAATTTCCACAAGTTTAAAATCATATGAAGTTGAAAATCAGCTTGCTGGGATTTTTGACTGAAACTGCAATATATATACAGGTCAATCCGGGCAAACAATACAGACATGAACACAGTATATCTCACCATTCCTCTTAAATACATTTTGTAGTTTTTAGTATACAGGTTTTAAAAAACTTTTGTTAAATTTATTTCTAATTTCTTCATAATTTATGCTATTGAAATGAGGTTTTTAAATAATTTCTAATTGTGTGTGTTTTATTCAACTAAGGTGCCTATATGATTATTTACTGATACTAGAGGCCTGGCACATGAAATCCATGCATGAGTACAATCCCTAGGCCTGGCCTGCAATCAGGGCCATCTTCCCCAGCTGCCTGAAGCCAGCCCCACCCTCCATTGCCACCCTCTCCCAGTGCCGGATGGCTGGGGGAAGGAAATAAGAGGTTGGCTGTTCCCACCTGCTCACCCGCTCCACCCCCACCATGGGTGGCCATCAGGTGATCAGAGACCAAGAGGTGGTCAATGTGCCTCAGAGTGACCGGTCCAATGAGCAGTCATTCTGGTCATTCTACCGTTAGAGTCAATTTGCATATTACCCTTTTATTACTCATATATTTGAACAGGGCCCTAGGAAGAAGTGCTAAACTCAAATCACCTTACATAGTACTTGAAATGTCCTAAAAGGAATATTGTGCTTTCCCTAATTTATGGAATATGGGTTAAGACAATTATCACATAGCATATGTTTTTAAAATATCTCCCACTCCCAGCTCATTGTCTGAATGAGGAATGTGAGCTCAAATATAGCTGGAAATATTCATCTCATATGGACACAGTTTCAATCAGAATATGTGAGTAAATGTTACATTCAAAGATACTTTGGGGAAATACTATTCAGTGAGCTTAAAAATACTTTTTTAAGGTATCACAAGTGATTAGTGTAATAATAAGGACTAACTAAAATATTTGTTGCCTGTCCAAAGTGTGATTTATAAAAAGCCATTTTTTTTTCCATACTGTATAAAGAAAAAACTAAGAGCAATCATTTAGGCTTGAAAAGAATAAAAATGACAGACACAAAACACTAGCCAAATTCACTAACAAGGAAATTAGCTTTAAATGAACATTTTTTTAATTAGTTTTTGAAGAGAGTTTCAAATATGCATTATATTTTCTTATCTTGTGACAACTGAAGGAAATTATTTGTCTGAATGACATGTTGGAGAATAGCAATGAGGGATTGAATTATTCAGTAAGTGCCTCAATTTTCACCATTGAAAATGACCTTATATTTAAGATGGCAGGGGCAAAGAAACCATTTTCAAAGACACCCTGATGTTTCTTCAACTATCTACAAAAATATACCCTTTATAGAAACAATTATTTGTGTTTGCAGGCCCAAAGCCTTCTTCTAGAATGACATTTCTATTTCTATTTTAAGCTTTCTTTCATAAATCCTCTTGCATTTAACAATTTTTTAAACAACCAATATTCTAATTATTTTAAACTAACTATCTTTGGTTACTATCACTGATAATTCTTGCCTATTATAATAATCAGAACTATTGTTGAGATATATGAGTGTACAGTGCATACTAAAGTATTGACAAGATCAGCAAATAAATTCAAACAACAAAAGAACTGTTTCATGTGATTAACTTTATATTACAAGTCTACACTCTAGAAAAGATCAGAGAGCAGATGTTCAAATTTTATTAATTTATCTTAGCTAATTTGTGTGTGGGTTTGGCTATAGGTGTTTTGTAATAATATTAATAATTTGAAATAGGTATGTTTGGTGTGTGTGCATGTGACTATTTTGGTTTCTTTATAACCAAGATATGATTTTTATAAATTCCCTAATGAGTCCCTAATATCAAAGCCCCGTGGGCTACTGTTTTATCCTAGGATCTTATGTTAATATGTAAGAGTATATGACCATGTCATGGGCCTAGGTGCCTATAGAGCAATAGGTCAGCTTCTACATGACTGTGCATTGGGTTCTATGCTGTGCTAATCTTCCAAGTTCTACATCCCACTGAAGCTTGTTGTAAGTTCAGGTATTCAACCATGCCAGGAAGGACTGTAATCACAACAGATGACTGCTGTGCCAAATGCCCAAAAGTAAAATACATCATGGGGATGATGATGACATAGAAGACCTCAGAATAGCTACAGCATAGATCATGATGCAGGGATAAAGGAATGAGATTGCAGTGGTAATATGAGAACAGATGTCACAGCGGGAAGTGCTACAGGAACCCTTTGAGAAGAAAAGTGACATAAGCCTATTTTACAGTGTTATGAGTTGAAATGTGTCCCCCCAAAAGCTATGTCAAAGTCTTAAACCCCAATACCTTTGAATGTAATCTTATTTGGAAGTAAGGTCTTTGGAAATGTAATCAAGTAAAGAGACTGCCTTATCAGATTAGGGTAGGCCCTAAATACAATGACTGGTGTCCTTATCAGGAGAGAGAGAGTTTGATACTAAAACACACACAGGGAGAGATAGTCATGTGAAGATGGGGGTGGAAATTGGTTTGATGAAGGCACAAGCCAAAGAAATCAGTAACAACCAGAATCTAGGTAGAGGTAGGGAACACATTTTCCTCAGTTTTCTTTTTTTTTTTTTTTTTAATATATTTTTATTGATTTTAAAGAGGAAGAGAGAGGGATAGAGAGATAGAAACATTGATGATGAAAGAGACTCTTTGATTGGCTGCCTCCTGGAGCCCACAACTCAGGCATGTGCCCTTGGCCAGAATAGAACCTGGGACCCTTCAGTCCGCAGGCTGATGTTCTATCCACTGAGCCAAACCAGCTAGGACTCCTTAGTTTTCACAGGGGATGGTGACACCTTGATTTTAGACTTTCCTCCAGATTTGTGAAAAAATAGATTCCATTGTTTTAAGTCACTCAGTTTGTAGTAATTTATTATAGCTATTCTAGAAAACTAATAGATTGTCATAACCACAGTGTTTGGAATAGATCGGAAATGAGCAAGACTGGACACAGGGTGATTAATTCAGAGGCTGGATTGTAATTCAGGTGACAGATTGAAACTGTGGAAATATGTAGGCAATGGTGAGAGTTATTTAAAAGGCAGAATCAACAGAATTAGTTATCAGTAATGTATTTCAGAAGAGGAAACAGTTAAAGATAATGTCCAAATTTTTGGTGTGAGGAACATTATTGCAATAGTGATCATTTCAAATGGAGTAGATTTGCTTGGGGGTGGAGAGAAAATAAGTTTATAGTTGTCCAAGTGCCATTTGAAGTACCTGAGTGATATCCAAGCAGCCATGCCCCATAAAAACTAAATTTGGATTCCAGTAAACATTTTGTAATGAAAATAGAGTTACTATAATGTGCTATGATACTTTGTGCTTCTTCTATATTCTCACTTATCACATTTTCTATTTTAATCACCTGTTTACATATAAAACTTCAACAACAACAAAATAAGCTGAGAACAGATAATTGAAACAACTTCTTTTGAACAACACCATTCCCCTCAAAAGGCTAACTTTCAGTATCCCTAGTTCTCCATTTACTGATAAAGTAGTGGTACTAAAAAAGCAATTCTAACTTTTCTTAGTCAGTTCTATATAAAAAAGCAGCTAGCCCTAAGTACTGGCAGCTTGTTGGCTATGGGCTTTCAGCAGAAATATAGGCGAAATTCAAAAAAAACATTCTGTTGCATTTTACATAGATTATCCATTATAATCTTCACAAGAATGATCTTCACTAAAATCCAAATGATTTTTAATCTTCACTAAAACTAAAAGAGAAACAAAACTAAAACCCTACAAGAGTCAAATGCTGGAAATAGCAAAGGGTCCTAAGGTTAGAGGTATGTGCTGGAGCTGGTCAGGAGAGCTCATGAAGGGGCAGGTGGAGGAGTCTGGCTATGGTCCCAAGGGAAAAGCTGGGACTGAGCCTTTCCTAAGGCCAGAGTCTTAGATTGTTTCTACACTCAAGATACAAGCTTTAGCAACAACCGTCCCTGAGAGAAACAGAAATCCAAGCCTTGCAACTAAAAGATCTGAATTCTTTCTATTCTATCTTTATGATTCAAGGACATCAATTTAAAGTCTGCCCTTGCAGAGCAAATATAAAACATAAAATAAGCAAAACCAACAACACATAGAGATGCTCCAATAACCTGGTGCAAGGGAATCCCTTAACCCACTCATTCCATTGAAAATGGGCATGTAGTAATTACAAACAAACAAATAGCCCCACAAGCTATAAAACCATATAATAAGGAGGGAGAGTTAACAGATATAAAGAGTGTTAGAATTTGAACCTAAAAGTGGAGGTAATATAAAATTACAAAATAATTGATATTTTTAATTAATAAAAAGATAAAGAAAATAACAAATATAAATAATATAAAATATTTTAAAGTATAATAAAATAATGACAATAGTTAACATTTATTGAACACAGTATTTATCAGGCATAATTCTAGTATGCACACAAAATATATAGATTATTTGACTTAATAGTTCCTTCACTCCTATGTGGCAGATACTATTATTCTCATTTTATAAATCACAAACATGAAGCTAAAAAGAAGAAAAGTGAGATGACATATCCTATAAATAATGGAGCTGGGATTTGAACCCAAAAAGGCGTATTCTAGTGCTCACAGTCCCAACCACTGTAGTGTGCCAAGCAGGTAGTCTAAAAATATTTTTTAAATAGTCACTGGAACCTACTCAATGTATAAATTGAATTTAAGACTTGATACAATTAAAGAGAGAAACAGAGAATTTCTTGATGGATATGAGAGAATGTACCTAGATTATATTACAAAAGCAGCACAGAATGATAAAAAGAACATATAAACCTGAAATAAGAAGACAAGGATAGGAGGGTAAGGAGATAAAACCAAAAGAAAGAAAAGAGAAACTCGGGGGGGGGGGGAGAAAGCAGATACAATGCTGTGAATTGAGAAAAATTGCATTCTTAGAAGAAAGGAACATATAGAGTCATATGAAATAAAGTAAAACATATCAGCACTTAGATTATAGTAAAAATGAAAGATATCAGAGATAGACAACTACCTCTCTATCCAAAAAAAAAAAAAAGACATTACTTATAGTAACTGACTCATTATAGACTATGTATGCTGGAAGACAATGGAATAATATTTAAGATTCTAAAAAAAAGTAAATCTAACCTAGATTTTTATGTATAATCCAATGCTCATTCACATTTAGACAAAGGCAAAAAGCATAAATAGATCATCTCTGAACTCAAGAGCAATAAGTTGAATGTAAGCAATAGTGGGCAAAGTACAGTATGTTCTCACTTAATGTTAATAGGTCCTTCAGGCTGTGGCAAAATGACATATAATGAAACCAATTTTACCACAGCATAACTAATATTCACAAGAGTTAATTCTCTAGGTATCTCATCATTATAATTAAGCAATGTTGTTGGAAGACCTGCTATAATAAGTAAACCAGGCTACTAAACCTAACTAGAGTCTGAAAAAAATATATCAATAATAATGACTAATATTTGAGGATTTACCAATCATATGGAACTATATACTACAAATCTAGATAAAAAGCAGGCAAGAGTAACTTGAAATTAAACACACAAAGATCCCTGTATTAGTCAAGTGAAGGGTAGAGCTATTAATTACCATTACATATTAAAAATTGAAAAATTCATCAATAAAGAATAAAAAAGGAATGTAAAACTTCTAAACAAAGGAATGACACAAGTGCAAATTGCATGGCAGTCGAAAGAAAAGAAAAATGATATATTGACCCTAAATGAAACAGAATGGGATTTCACCTATGTAAAAATTTAAACACACATAAAACAATTTTATATAAGTTAATGTTCATATATATATATAGATAGATAGATAGAGATATGTTTATTATACATATATGCATACACAATAAAATTTGGACACACAATCACTGAGGATGCATATAATCAACTTCAGGGTAAAGATACTAGGAGGGAGTAAAAGTACTGCAGGAGTATCCAAAAGGGGTTTGAATCATAAAAGGCTTTCTTCTAAATAAATAAATGAATGATATATGTTATATTCAATATTTGTTATATCACTTTATATGACATTATTTTATTAATTGAAAAAAGAGAAAACCAAGAAATGGGTTCAGAAATATTAATTAAACTTCCAAAGATCACAGTCTATGAGTAGGGAAAATCTGGGGGATACAGACTTGTGATACCAAGGTAAGCTCAATTGACTGGCTGATCTGTTTTTGCACAAAGGCAGAGCCTGGCATGTAGTGTAGGTGTTCAGAATGACAGGCAACAGCTGGGAGAGTGTCCTGGATGAGGAGCCCTGCTGGCAGTGGTCTGCTATTTAACTAGGGTGGCCCAGAGCTGCATTTAGAATCCAGAGATCTGTTCCAATTGAAAAGAAGCCACATTTCAAGAGGAGCAGAGACTGTGCCTTAAGAAAACTTAGAGATTATTTAGTTCAGCTGGCTCAGTTTACAGATTTTTCAGAGAGACTCAGAGAGGTTAACTGGCCCAGAACATACTTAGGATGGGAACAGTGATACCAGGATTACAGTGATGGATGTTGCTGTTGCTGATAATAATAATGGAGATAACAATGATCGTGGCCGTGCTGATAGAAATTGGCTTTTTTTGAGCATTAATCTAAATTCTAGATAATCACCCAAAATGCTTTATAAGTATTCCCTTGATTACTTCTCACAGTTACTCAAAAAGTTAAAGACAATCATCATTTTCATTTCAGATGAAAAGAGATTCTCTCAGGGTCTCATAATTTATAAATGACAGAGTGGATTCCGACCCAGACAGTCTGACTTCTGAGCTGGAATTCTTAACCATATATTACGCTGAAGACGCAAATATCAGGAGGGGAGGAGCAAGTGGAAGCTCGAACTCATCTCTCTCAGGTTCATCATATTCTTAAATATTTCCCATTACTACAGATCCAAGTAGCTTGGAATTTGACATATCTGATACCTCTGTGAATTCTATATGGTTTCAAGTCATGTAGAGATCTTGAAGCAATAGTAAGCCAGAGTGTAAATGAATTGACTCATGAGTTATTGGATAAAACCAGAACTAATTTCTCCAAAACACAACTTTATCTCTCATGTATAGAAAAAAGTAATATTTCTGTAAAAAGTAAAATGTTTTGCCCGTTCTGTTGTGAAAACATCATTATCACAGGGAAAAATAATGCTTTAGACAAACAATACTGAATAATTTGCTTGATGTCAACCATATAATGAAAACAATGTGACCCCAATTTTTCTTGTAATGGGATGCTATTATAGGCTAATGGTTAATCTGATAATATAGATTATAGAATGGCTAGATTTATGATTCTACTTTCTCAGTCCAATAAGGAAATGAAACATTACTTCTAGAGGAAGAGCGAGCGATATAGTGGAATTCTGGAGTCAGGTTGCCGAGGTCACATGTCATTTCATTCAATTACTTACTGAGTCCTTAACTAATACTAGAAGTAGGCACTCTTAAATTTAAAAAGAATTGTCAAGATACAAAGAAAAGAAAAGATATTTTGTATTTCTGGTTAGGAATAATCAGCATGGTTAAAATGGCGATATTACCTAAAAAGCAATCTATAAATTTAATGCAATCCTCATCAAATCCTAATGGCATTTTTTTCCCACAGAAATAGAACCAAAAAATGCATTACTTTTGTATAGAACTTCAAAAGACCCTGAATAACCAACTCAATTCTAAGGTGGCCGCGTGGAGGGCAAGCAAACACAAAGTCACAGGAATTCACACTTCCTGACTTGAAACTATAGTACAAAGATACAGTAATAAAAACACTATGGTATTGGCAGGAAAAATGACACAGACTAATTAAATAGAAATGACAGAGCAGAAATAAATCCACACATATGTGGACAACTAATTGTCAACACAGGAGCCAACAACATTTAATAGGAAAAGCAAAGACTCTAATAAATGGTGCAGAGAAAACTGGAAAGCCTCGTGCAAAAGAATGAAACTAGACTGCTATCTGACACCATATACAAAAATTAATTCAAATAGATTAGGACTTGAATATGAAACCTAAATAAATAAAAAACAAAGATACTAAACTTATGGACCTTGGTCTCAGAGAAATGTTTGTCAATTTGACTCCAAAGAAAAGGGAAATAGAAGCAAAATAAATGAACAGGACTACATCAAACTAAACAGCTTCCTTACAGGAAAAAAATATATAACAAAAGGCAACAAACTAATGAGAGAAATATTTGTAAATGATACCTCTGATAAAGAGCTAATCTCCTAAATATATAGAAAACTTATATAACTCAACAAACAAACAAAACCAATCTGATGAAGAAATGGGCACAGGACCCAAGTAGACACTTTTCCAACAAAGACACACAGATGGACAACGGATATGTAAAAATACCAAAACACAGAAAACCTCAACATCATTAATTATTTTTAAAAATGTAAATAAAAGCCACAATGAGATATCACTTCATATCTGTGAGAATGGCTATTACAAATAAGAAATGATGAGTATTGGAGAAGATGTGGAGAAAAAGGAGCCTTCTCTCACTGCTAGTGGGAATGTAAATTGGTGCAGTCACTATGGAAAACAGAATATAAGTTCCTCCAAAAATTAAGAATTGAGCTACCATATTACCCAGCAATCCCTTTTCTCAAAAATTTCTAGCCAAAGTGTTTGAAACACTTATTCATAGAGATATATGTACTCCTATATTGCTTTCAGCATTATTCACCATTTTCAACACATGAAAACATGTCTTGTGCCCCTTGTGTCCTAAGTGTCCTTTGATAGATGAGTAGATAAAGCATATGTGCAATGGATTGCTACCCAGATATAAAAATGATGAGATTTGAGACATTTGTGGCAACATGGATGGATCTTGAGAATATCATTCTAAGTCAAATTAGTCAGATGGAACAGTGTAAGAACCATATGATTTCAGTCACTGGGGGATATAAAACAAAAAGCAACAAATGAACAAATAAAGAAGACAAATGAACTCATAGATAAAGACAATACAATAGTAGTTACCAGAGGAAAAGGGGGTAGAGAGAATAAAGAGCGTAAAAGAGATCAAATATATGGTGACAGAAGTGAGCACACAATAGATTTTACAGATGTCCTATTATAAAGTGGTATACCTGAAATTTATGTAATGTTATCAACCAATGTTACCCCAATAAATTTAATTTGAAAATTTAAAAAAAATGGTCAAGACATTATTTCAATATTACTAATTTACCAATATTTTAATAACTGCTGAACATTCTCAGGAAAATAAAAGTTCCCAGCACAACTAAATTTTATTTGTGAGAAAACAACAATCTGAAATGCTGTGTTGCATGCGCACAAAGAATATTGACTATAAAATTTATCTTTCAAGTATAAAAAAGCATCTAGGTTACAAAGAAGAATAGCTATCATCCAAAAGAATACATAAAGTTGCCCCAAAGATTTTATATCCTGAAGTTGCATAAAATTTTAATATATTTATAGGGTAGCAAGTAAAACAAATCAATGTGAGTTATGAAATGTAGAGATTTCTTGTGTGAAACATTAAAATTTAAAGAAAAGATCAGAATAGAACATGGAGACCCAGAGTGAAAAATAAGTCACAGACATAGTATATTACAATGTCAAAAATTAAAACAAGAAATAATCAAGAAGTTAACCTCATAGGCTTCCTTCAATTGAATCTAGTAATAGAGTTTTAAAGAGGAATATCTGATTGATAGACATCACAAAATGGCAGCTCACAGGTCAAATTGTAGAAATGTTAAATGTTTGGTTTGCTTACAGAGCTTCTTCTTCTTTTTTAAAAAAAAACTAAGTTTTTTTCTGTATTTCCTTAAAGGATAAAAAAGCATAGCAATTGCTATCCTTATTACAAAAAGGCTTTCTAGTATGCCACCAGTTTTACTCACCTTATTTTTACTCATTTACATTACCAGCTAAACCCCTATAATCAAGTAAGTTCATAATCCTTATTTGCCATCAAGAAAATTCAAGTAGAGAAAGTGACCAATGGCAGAAGGGATTGCAAGTGTGAGCATCATGAGAGAGGCTCATTTGTTCATTTATTTATTTGTTCATTTAACATATACATGTTGAGCACCTGAAAAGTGCCAGATGATGAGCTCAATGTAAAACAGACATAGTTGGGACTTCTTTTCATTGAAGAGTCATGCAGTGACAGATATGGATGTATACCAAGATGTTATGTAACAGAGAGAGTTGAAGACAAAACACTGGTGAATTTTAGAAAATCAAATGAGAAATTGTAGAGTGCTAACACATGCCAGGCTCTCAAAGGATAGGAAATATAAAGAAGGAAGGAGTGGTCAACAGTGTAAAACTGTGGCTGAGAAGTTAAGTCAAATGAAGACAAGAGAAAGATGGTTCTATGATGTAAGTAGGAAATCTCTGGTGACATTTAAGAGGATGCTTAAAGTAGACTGTTAAAGCCAGGTTGAGTAGTGACAAAATAAGAAAGAAATGGGGACAAGTCAGTAATAACAGTTGTCATAGTGGTGTGGTAACAGATTGGCCAGTGAAGAGGCTGAATATGTTCAAAAGAGTTTTGACAACAGGCAGTTTGTAAGAATAAGCATATGCTAGAATGAATTTAATCTACATGGAATATCATTAACTTAAATTTGATATCAGAGCAAACTTTGATATCTTTTTCATAAACCATTCCCCCAAGGTTATTTCTTAAGACATAATTTAGGAAGGTGTTTTCATCATAAAAGCTTTCTTTTATTTCTACCAAGATTCAGTGATAATAAGCAACAAAAGGAAATTTATCAATTCTCAATTGTGTTTTACTTTCTGGTGTTCCACATGTGACCTCATCAGAAGTGACTGAAAGTGTTATATTTTGAAAATGTATCACGATTTTCACAGAGACATTTCATCTTGCGCCAAGGCAGTCAGCTGGCATTATCCTCTAGAATCCTCTACATATACGTATAATAATCAAGGGAGAGAATGATTAAAGCACAAATGATACGTGTATTTGTACATTTTATGCTATGAAGATTCTGATTATTGCATTATTTTGTATATCTACACCAAACATGGCATTTCTTCCAACTTTGTCTTGGAAAAAATTTAATGGCAAATACACACTCATCAGATAGGAGTGAGTGCATATGCATAAATCACCTCCATGCCCACCTGCTCCTCCACCTCCATTACCCTAACCAGCAATGACAACAACCAGGCAGAGCTGAATCCCTGTTTTCCCCTCTATTGTTTGTTCAGTCAGGTTTAGAGATTTCAAAATTCTCAACCATCTTCCTGTGATTATGAGTAAAGCTGTGGCACAAATTAAACCTAGCGGAGACGTCTCCCTCTCTTTTATTTTTATAGAACTTGCAGTCAAGCAACATAAAGCTGAGAGATTTTCCTATTAATATAAAATTATTTATTATAGAACTTAACCACCAATCAATCCTACAGCCTCTCTACACATATTACAATTTTAGCTGAAAATAAATAAAATTGAGCAAGGGTCCATGTCTGATATCAGAATCAGCACTAAAAATCCTGTTTTGTTAGGAGCTCAATCTTTTGAAGACAGAATTTATGTAGTACTCAAGCAAAAACTGTGTGGCATGGGATCTACTTACCCCTGCAAGGCTTTCTCTCCAAACCAGTCTCCTTTGCCTAAAGTCCTAAGAAAAACTGGGTCTTCACTTGGTGAGTCTTCCCGAGTGACATTTACCTACAAAGAGAAACAAGGAAAGTCTGTATCCATTGCATACTCTGGTGACCTAATGAGCACTACTTGATACTGTTAATTACACTTTTCTTTTTCTTTTTAAATCACTTTTATGAGGAATACAAGTATATTATCACCAAAGGGCCAAAGAAATGACCTTCAACTATTTTTTTTATTCTTTCTATTTGTTTTTAAGAAATAGTAAATTATTCAGAAATTTGAATTTCATTTAATCCTCATCCTTATCCTATTTCCTACCTCCTCTGAGGCAACCATTATTATAATAACTTTAGTAAGCATTTCTTCCATCCTTTATTATGTGTTTATATGCATGTGTTTTTTTAAATACTGTATATAAATAGTACTTTGTGCTATGTATAATTCTATAACTTACATTTTTTCTCAACATTATTTTAATTATTATTCCATGCTTCTAGATATATAGTTCATCTGTTTCCTTCTTCTATTCAATACATATACCAGTTTATCAATTTCCATATCTGTGGATATTTATGTTGTCTTTATTTTTTAATTATTTTATTTATTTATTATTTTTTTTTGCTGCAATGAACATCTTTCTCCACACCTCTATATGCACATACCATTTTCTCTAGGACATGCCTATCTCCTTTAAAGAAAAATCCAGCCTTGCCCTGGCTGGGTAAATCAGTTGGATAGAGTATCATCCGTACACCAAAAGGTTGCAGGTTTGATCCCCAGTCAGGGTATTTATGGGAAGCAACCAATTGATGTTTCTCTCCCTCCCCCCGCGCTTCCTCTCTCTAAAATCAATGAAAGCATATCTTCAGATGAGAATTAAAAAAAAAAAAAAAAGGAAAAGCCAGACACATTTTCATGAAGATCTTCCTACAGGTCTCTGACTACAGCCTTCACGTCCTCACAATCTACATTCACAGAATTTCTTTTTAAAAGACATATAAATTACATATGCTCTTCAAAGAAATAGATATTTCTTTGGCATTCTCTATAATTTAGAATAAGCACTCAATAAAGAGCTGTAAATTGTTTGAACAGAAAAACTTCCTTACTAACAAGATCCCTTAGCCCATATAGGATTTGTGACTTGAATAATAATCCACAGAAGGGAAGCAATGCAATAAGTGTTACCTTTATATTAATTCAATCTCCATTCAACTCTACTGATATTCATAACACTGGCTATATGCCACCCAGAAAAATTAAGTGGTAGTTAAAATACATATGCCTGGAAAATGGAGTAAAACGAATTTTCTGAGGCAATGGCAGACACTTAAACACATTTTAATATACTTGTATTATGCTTTAAATTTTTGAATTTAGAGATTGGATATCAAAGACCAGAATTTTTATAAGTATTAAGAAGGTCTGTGAAACGTGGAGAGAATTCAATTATTATTCTCCACTGATTCATTTGACTACTCCTCCATACAGAGTTTCAAAACCATGGGAATGCGATTTTTAACAATCTTACCACTGAGCTATATAATAAAGATGCTCATTTATATGTTGACAAGGCTTTCAGTGTGTGTGTGTGTGTGTGTGTGTGCAGGTATTTAAAATAAAGGTTCTGCTTTAGATCATAGGAATCTGAATTTCAAAAGTTTAATGTAGGTGATTTAGATATACATGTTCTACAGACCTAGCTTTGATAAACATTGATATATTAACTCTCTGAACTTCAGTTTTCTCATCTGCACAATGAGGCAATTCAACAAAATTATCTCTACCCCCGCTCCTGGCTTATTAAAAAAAAAAAACAAAGACTGAGGTATACTATAAGTTAAGATCATTGATTCAAAATCAGATATAAGGACATATTATATAACTGTAAATTTGCCATTTGGTTAATAAAATATATTAGAAATTCTAAATGGCAGAATTATGCAGGCCATGGAGAAATTTTAGTATATCTTGAAATGTTCTTTAAAAAAAGATGTTACCAAATTGATCTAACACATAAAAAGTGAACCATCTACAAAATAAACCCCTTTGTGCTTATATAATAAACGTGAGGAAAAATCTAACTAGATAAAATTATAATGTGAAAAAAAAATAAGCACCTCAAAGAGCAAGAATAAAATTTTCCTCTGAGGTTGTAATTTCCACATTTTTCTTTGTATGCATGATTAATCATTTTAAATATGAAGATACCAATTATGGACATTTGAATCTTTAATTCTGAAGAAATTTCAGAGTAGAAAAGTTAAATAGAAATAGACTTTCAAACTTTGGCTTGTATATTTATCATTTTCATTTAAACCACCAAGTACTTTCTGATCAACAATGCTATAAAATGAACTAGCTATGGAGCCTTCTATTTGAATCCATGCTACCTGGCCAACTTGTCCAAAACAAGAGGGAGGGAGAGAGGAAGGGAGGAAAGGAGGGGGGAAGGAGGGAAGGAGGGAGGGAGCGAGGGAGGGAAGGAGGGAGGGAGTGAGGAAGAGAGAGAGAGAGATAGAGAGAGAGAGAGAGAGAGAGAGAGAGAGAGAGAGAGAGAGACTTGTGTGCATTAAATGAGAAAAATCCATCAACACATCTCTTAATAGTAAGTACTAGATATCACAATACCAGATTACCAGATATCAAGTTATACTACAAAAGCCACTGTTCTCAAAACTGCCTGGTACTGGCACAAGAACAGGCATATAAATCAATGAAACAGAAGAGAGGCCCCAGAAAGCCACTGTGGCTGATTAATATTTGACAAAGGAGAGAGGCAAGAGCACACAATGGAGTAAAGTCAGTCCCTTCAATAAATGGTGCTGGGAAAATTAGACAGATACATACAAAATTATGAAATTAGACCACAAACTTATACCATACAGATAAAAGACTTAAATGTAAGCTGCAAAACCATAAAATCTTAGAAGAAAACATAGTCAATAAAATCAGACATGTCACAGAATTGTTACCGATACATCTACTAGGACAGTGGTTGGCAAACTCATTAGTTAACAGAACCAAATATCAACAGTACAATGACTGAAATTTCTTTTGAGAACCAATTTTTTTTTAATTTAAACTTCTTCTAATGCCACTTCTTCAAAATAGACTCGCCCAGGCCGTGGTATTTTGTGGAAGAGCCACATTCAAGGGGCCAAAGAGCTGCATGTGGCTTGCGAGCCGCAGTTTGCCAACCACAGTGCTAGGGCAAGAGAAACAAAGAAAAAAATACACAGAAGTAACTACATCAAACTAAAAAGGTTCTGAATAGCAAAACAAACAAGCAAACAAACAAAAACACATTGTCCTCAAAATGCAAAGGAAATAGCTGATACGGGAGAACATAGAATATTTGCCATTGACATATTTACGAGACCACTGGTCAGCAAACTCATTAGTCAACAGAACCAAATATCAACGATTAAAATTTCTTTTGAGAGCCAAATTTTTTAAACTTAAACTTCTTCTAATGCCACTTCTTCAAAATAGACTCACCCAGATCGTGGTATTTTGTGGAAGAGCCACACTTAAGGGGCCAAAGAGCTGCATGTGACTTGGGAGCCGCAGTTTGCCGACCATTGCATAGGAGTTTATTTCCAAAATACACAAAGAACTCATATAACTCAACAACAAGAAGACAAACAACCCAATAAAAAATGAGCAAAGAATTTAAATATACACTTCTCCAAAGAGGATATACAGATGGCCAAGAGACACATGAAAACATGCTCCATGTTGCTAATCATCACAGAGATGCAAATTAAAACCACAATGAGGGATCATCTCACACCTGTCAGAATAGCTACCATTAACAGATCAACAAATGACAAGTGCCGGTGCTAATGATTTGATCAAACTAATTAATAAAAAATATTTTGAAGAAAAATATCTTGAATGTATCAAGAGTCTAATATATTCTTATTCCTTCCCTGTTGAGATCCCTATGGCGCTCCAAAATATTGCCAATGGAATTGGTTCCCATGGTGTAATTTGCACACTACTTTTGTTGAGATTTGTTATGAAACTCAGAAAACAGCACCACTAATGCACCTGTCTTCAACTGAAACTAGTTACAAACACAGCTTCTTTTAGGTAGTGCTGGGAATTTACAGTAATAAAGTATTCACATAAGCCTGTTAGAAATTCATCTTATTTGATAAACATATCATTCCCTGATAGCAAAGAATTAGCAATGTAATAAAGAAAAAATACCCCCAAATCATGAGGGTGAAAAGTCTCCCTGTGACCAATGGAATAACTTATATCCATGAAGATTTTCAATTTCCATGATTCTGTAGTCAGTGTTAATAAATTAAACAGTAAATGGTAGGCTCTAATTATTTATATATAAAACATAAAATGCTAACACCTCTTCTTTTTTAAAATATATTTTATTGATTTTTTTACAAAGAGGAAGGGAGAGGGATACAGAGTTAGAAACACTGATGAGAGAGAAACATGGATCAGCCACCTCCTGCACGCCCCCTATTGGGATGTGTCCGCAACTAAGATGCATGCCCTTGACCGGAATAGAACCTGGGAGCTTTCAGTCTGCATGCCGATGCTCTATCCACTGAGCCAAACCGGTTTCGGCATAACACTTCTTATTTTTTAACAGTGGAAACACAAGATACAGTTTTAACCATAACTATGGTCAGAGGCGTCATTTCAGGATACCTTTGAAGAAGCTAGTCCCTGACTTCTATTTCTATCCCAAGCTTCCTGATATGAGTCAGAAAGTAGGTATGAAGAAAGTGTAAGTATCATTTTTTTCACTTTAACTTGACATGTCACTGATGTAAAACATTGCATATGCACATTCTTGATTTAAAATTAGTCCAAAGAGGATTATCGAAAATCCAACAAGATTTATAATCTTTCACATATCCTGCTCACTATGGCTCTTTACGTTTCTTTTCTAGGTATAAGATTCAGTTATATTTTCTAAATCACAGGAAATAAATTTACTTATTTTTAAGTAACAATTGTGAAAACAAAAACATGTAAATTGTTCCCCATTTCTTCCTATACTTCACACATGCAGATTTTTTAAAGATCATTTATAATAAAGCAAAATAAGTTCAAATAAAAGTTACAGTGCAGTGATACTTAAATGCAAAATGATTGACTTTATTGTTGAGAGAAATTTAAGGTATGTTTTTAAAGATATATATTTTAGCATTATAATTCCAGAGTATTAATTGACATAAGCCCCCGTTTTCCAATTCACTTATTTTCTTGTTTAGTTATTTTTAAAATATATTTTTATTAATTTCAGAGAAGAAGGGAGAGGGAGAGAGAGCCTGAAACATCAGTGATGACAGAGAATCATTGATTGGCTAACTCCTGCATGCCCCCTACAGGGAATTCAACCTGCAACCTGGACATGTGACCTTGACTGGAATCAAACCCAGGACTCTTCAATCTGCAGGCTGACGTTCTATCCACTGAACCAAATCAGTTGGGGCTTAATTAGATTTTTAATAAAAATTATAATAAATTCATAATATTAATTAAAACAATATAGTAATGAATAAAATATAATTTTTTGCTTATTTCCTTTGCCTACCTCATTTAAATTGTCCTATAATTTAGCATTTTAAGAGTTTTTAGAATTCATTCAATGTTTTTTAAGAATATACAATAGAACATGCATATATTTATGTCCTTATTGAGCTCAGAGTGTTAAGCAACTTGTCTGTGGATACTAAATCTAGTAAGTTAGATAGCCAAAATAAAACTTGGGCCATCTGATTTCGAAGTCCAGATGTTTCAGTATAGCATAATAAAAGGATAGTTTTATTTTTCTGTTAAAATTTATTTTAAAGCAACTTTAGTTGTTTCCTTTTTAATTATGGAAATCTTCCCATTTGTGCAGACATATCAGTGGCAACTTGCATCATGATTATATTATAGCACATAAACTATTTCCCAGTCTTTAACATTACATGTTTTCTTCCTTTGGAAAATTTACTTGCAAATAGTTCTCTTTCAGCTTCAGAAACTGGAAAAACCGGTATAGCTCTCAACCCTGAACCTTTTGCTGCTCACAGAGTCACTGAGGAACCCCAGGTCTGGTCCTGCACCACTCTTCCTCTACCAGAGCTTACCTTTCCTTTGCTGATGATAAAGAAGGTGTCCCCTCTTGCACCTTGCCTGATGATATATTCCCCATTTTCATAGTGGGTCTGAAAAATAGAAATAGCAACAGAAGAGAAAAACACATTAAGAAAGAAGTAATTCACCAAACAACCCAACCTCTTCCAATATCAGCTCCTCTGGGAGTTTTACTCAAACCTAGAACCCATCATGGTTTAAGAATAACTAATAGTTAATGAACATAATAATTGCAGAGAAGTCATGTCTATCATATTCATTTTTAAACTATTTTGTTAATGTCATTTTTTCCAGATGATTGCATTCATATCTTTAAATCCATTCATTTTAAGAGTTTGATGAAAACATTCTTTTCTCCCATCAACCGAGCATAAAATAAAACAGCAGAGCTGCTAATTAAACAGGTCTTCTGTATTATTTTGTTATTCTCATTTAGGTTTAGTATTCTCCTAACGAAGGCCTTTTTTTTTTCCCTGAGAAATTACTGTGGCATCTGAAAATCTTCATTTTGAAATCATGTTGACTTTTAGTGTGGGTTTGATGGCCCTAGTTACTTTAAGGCACTGCTTCATGCTTTACTGTCCTTGCTTCAGCAATTTAGATTTGGCTCTGTCAAACAGAACGTCTTAATTTTATGGACTGAAGTCTGGCCCAGCATCTGTGAGCTCATAAACTAACAAATGAGGAGCAAAGTAAGGCAGCAAGAAGATGATCACTGTCAGTATTCTGACCCTGTCATAATCACTAGGTTTGTTCCCAAGTTTAAGATAATTCCTGAAATAGACAGAAGTAATTTCTTCAAGAAGTGGAAGGAATGTATTGCTGTGTCATGAGGTATAACAGGGAAATGAGAGCTGGGCCATCTGCCTTCTTCTCTGCATCTTAGCAAGGGAGCCATATTTGGGGAAAGGAAATGTTACTTTGCACACTCCTTAGGAAAGAGATTTTGTGGTTTGCATGTGACTTGGCTGTGATTTTTCTTTACACTTCAATACCATGTTTCTGAATACTTTATGTACTCTTAAAATTGTCTTTCATTTATTAATACATGACATTGAGAATAGCCATATTTTTCTTAATGTTGAAAATTAACATACTACCTAATATGTGTGGTTGCTTTTCTATTTTGCTCAAACATAACTCATTTTCTTATAAAGTTTTAAAATTAGGATTATAGAACATTCTTCAACTGATTTATTTGTTTAACAAACTATCTACTAGTATATTCCATTTTCTTATCTTGCTGCTTTGAAAAGAAAAGATCTGCATGACATACAAATTTGAAAAACAAATGGTGATTTCTATTTTCATATATCAATTCAACAAACACTTCTGAGTGTCTCTGATCAGGTCTGATGATGCAAAGATGAGTCAGACAAAAATCTCATAGTAGCACCGTCTGTACATATTTCTTTGATGGCAGCAATGTTATATAGCTGCATTATCCAATCTGGCAGCCTCAAGCCAACTGTAGCTACTGAGCTGTTGAAATGTGGCCAATGTGACTACGCAGCTGAGTTTTTAAGTCTATTTAATTTTAATTAATTTGCACTCAAATACTCATATGTGGTCAGTAGCAGTTACATCAGACAGGACAGGTAGTAACTAATATCGACAAGGGAAGAGTCTTCATCTGTAGCATAGTGCCAGCCTCACCTAGCCTCTATGTCATCTCCATTAAATGCAGTCAGGAGGACGACATGTGCATCAAAAGTTTCTAGCTGAGCCCAGCCTCCGCATTTGATTGTCCACACCTAAAGCCATTTCTATCTTGGAGACAAGCCATTTCTATCACCTCTGAATTCCTGGCCCACGAAATCTGAGAATAAAATGGCTCTTCTTCTGAGCCACCAGGTTTTGAGTGGTTTGTTACACAGCAATAAATAACCTCAACAGGCAGACAGGGGGCTATAACCCGGTACTTGGCTCCTGCCTTCTCCTGGAAGCTCTGGCTTTGATTGGTTCTAGAGTTCAAGCCCATCAGCTGCTGTGGTGAAAGATAGTATCTTCCCCATCTTTGGGGGTCTCAGCTGAGAGTCTGGAACACAGCCCAATCAGAATTTTATCCCTAGCTCAGTGGGCAAAGCACATTCATGACCCTTATCTTGTGGAAGCTTTGCAATAACCTGAGGAGGGTTTTCCATACAGAAGTTGAAGCAAACACAGTGACTAACTAGCCCAAGGTCATATCATTAATAAGAGGGTAAAGTGGCACTCAATGCAGGTACTTCTTTCATGTCCCACGGTAAGTTGTAATGGAGTTAGTGAAAAATATGGGCCATTCTCCTCCACTTCCCCACCCCAGCCTATGGCCAGAGGGTTTCGTGGGGGCAATCACTAGACTCTTTCACGTTGCAAAGAAGAGATGTGTCCAAGTCACCGGAGAGTGATAAACAAATAGACTCGTCTCAACTCCCTGGGTGTAAGTAAAAGAAAACCCAACCACAACTCGAAAAACGGGAAGGTACTGAGTAACAAAACAATTAGCGGCATCCAAAATTGCTGGATCCTGGGGTTAAATCAGACCTCGGCCTCCCTCTTGTTCTCACAGCGCTATTTGTCACACTTTAGCTTCTCATGAGGGTCCAGGGTATGCCAGGGTGACAGTGGGCTCCCCTCATGTTCAACCAGCTGGCTCTTTCATGATTTTAGGTCCTTCATCCCACAGAATAAAAAGTTTAACAGGAATAGTTACAGACTGTTTATTAATTAATGGAAATTATCTAATCACCTTCTTAATATTATCTGATAGGGTTTTGTAACTTGACACCCACAATTGCCATATCAGTTATTTTAGCATACTTACACAGGTATCCACATTTCATATTTCCAAGCTGTATAAACCCACAAACTCAAGCTTCCAGAGAAGAGCCTATGGAATAATGGCCAAAAGCAGCCCAAGTCTGGGAAAGATAATACTAATGGTGTTACATAATGACTGTGTTATCCTGAAAAGTCCAATTACACCTGAGAGGAAGATGATCATACATGCTGATTCTTCAAGAATCTCTATAATTATGTTACAAAAATGCCAGCAGGTTCACTGTTTTTTTGGTCACTTTGTAACTCTACCAATTCCTTATTTCCAATTAAATAAAAGGAAAATATAGAATTTAGAATGGCAAGAAACCTTAGGAACTCTGAGACATCTCCATCCTCATCTTCTCCCATTCTCACCCTTATTTACAGTGGTACCTCGAGATACGAGTTTAATTCATTCTGTAACCTTGAGGCATGGGAAACTATGAGACGCTTGAGTCGCAGTAAACTGGTGGGTCGTGTGCAGCCGGCCAATCCTCGCGATTACTCCTATCTCAAATGTTGCTCGTATTTCAAAACAAAAATCGCTCGCTCGATGGCTCATATCTCAAAAATCTCACATGTTAGGGTACTCGTATCTCGAGGTACTACTGTATTCTGTTTTAGAAACACTGGCTCTATCTGTGCCTTGCGCTTACCAGGCTGGCTCCCTCTTCAAAACTTTGCATTTGGTAGGCTCTCTATTTAGAATACTCTTCCTCAAAATATTTGTCCTTATCTTGTTCCCATTATTCAGAGCATATTATAAATGGAGACTTTCCATTTATAATGTGCCCTTTACCCCCACTCATTTTCTATCCTACATTTTTACAAGGTGTTTTGTTGTTGTTGTTGTTGTTGTTGTTGTTGTTGTATTACGAGGCTCTCCAGAGCTGTGTGATTCCACTAGAGACTTTGGGTGATGACAAACAGCTGCAAACCAGAGCACAACTGAGCCTCCAGTGAAAAAGGCCTATCACACTCATCATGATTTAACATTATCCTTTTATGTTTGCTGTTTCTGACCGCACCCCTGTCACCTGATGCTTAGAGGGTTGAGGAGATTTTATATTAATTTCCATTGTTTCACTTAGAACAATGTCTAGCACAAAATAGGCATTCAATATATAATCTAAATTAAGGATAGATTTGATCCAAACCCCTTTGTTTTAAATGGGAAAGTAGAGTTATAAGTGATAGATTAGAGGGATAGATAGAGAAAGAAACCTGACAGCATATCTAAATGTAAGTGATACATCCCCCCAAGACAATAACTTGGAATAATATTTCTTCTACTTGGGAGTTAAAAAAATAAAAACCAACCTTGTTTTTGCCACTAGAAGAAAAATGGATATAGCTTTTATTGTTCATATGTGTGTATTTGTATTCTCAAAATTCAACATTAATATACATTTCCAGTTAAACTTACAATTCTGCACATACTTGCTAACGTTTGGCAGGTTTACTGCAACACTGGAAATGGCTCTTAGAGGCCTCTTAGTAATATGTATAATTCATTTTCATTTTTTCAAATCAGACCCATAATTTTTATATCAAATATATTGCATTTATTTAATTAAATGTAATGGATGGCATTGGTTAATAGAATTATATAGGTTCAAGTGTACAGTTCTATGATACATCATTTATATATTGCACTGTGTACCCACCTCCCAAAGTCAGATCTTCTGTCACTATATATTTGACCCCCTTTACCCTTTGCTACCTCTCCAACCTCCTCTCAACCTCCTCTCTGCTACCCATATACTGTTGTCTGGGTCTATGAGCCTAAAAAGTCCACCAAAGAACTATTAGGAACAATAAATACTGTAAAATTGCAGGAAACAGAAATCAGTGTCCAAAAATCCACTGCATTCCTATATACTGACAATGAAATTTCAGAAAAAGAAATGAAAAACAAAACAAAATATCTTTTGTAACTGCAAGAAATGGCCAAAACACTGAGGAACAAACTTAGCAAAGGATGCAAACATACTGGATTTTAACTGGTGATTTTATTTTAACCCCTCCCATTCTAAAATAACCTTTAATAAAAGTCATTTAACATATAAAAATTAAAATACTATATCAATCTAAGTAAATTACTACCTTCATTGTTTCAGTCAGACAGAAATTATACCTTTATACTTAAGGATTTCTTTTTAAGTTTAAGGTTGGCATTATCTTTGTCTTTATTAAATCACAGAACATCTATTAATTGACAATGCCCTAATGATTATAATAAGTCTGAACCACTTTAGTGTGCCTGAATATCTACTAAATTTTTGAGGTGAAAAATAACAAGTGGAACATTAGTGAGTTAAACAGTATGGTCTCAAGTCATGATTCCTCCCTCATTTATTTTCAGAAGATAGTTATATTTTAGAATAAGAGTATGACATCAGAAAGGAAAAAATTTTCTTTAAAATATTTGCATCTGGAGCCCAAATCATTGAAGGGAATTCTTATGTCCCCTCAACAGCCCACATTTATTTCAAAGACAAGACCTCTTTGTGGAGAACAGAATCACTAACCAGCTTGATCAGTCAAAAAACACTCTAGTTAGTGGCCACAGACAAAATATTTCTTGTCCAGGACTTTTCTCTTACTTGGTAAACTCTGCTCATTAGTATGTCTGGATATAGATTATCCAAGGCTACCAAGAAAGACTGACACGGTCATTATTACACCATAACATTTCACTTTGCTATCTTTGAACTCTGGGAGTTTGAAATCTGAAGTTGGGGGAAAATCTGTTCAGGAACCATTGAATTAGGCCTCTACAAACCACAGACAGCAAATGTCATGAGTGGCCTTTCTCTCTCATAGAACAGAAATTATCTAGGGGAGATCTTTTCATTTATGAAACATTTACATAGATAATGTCTAGGCTTATTTAGGTTACAAATTTGATGTGCTTTCCTTCCTATCCTCTAAAGGAAAATTAAAACTTCCTCATTAAAAATAAAAATTTTAAATGCTGAGACTGGTTTGGCTCAGTGGATAGAGCATTGGCTTGCGGACTGAAAGGTCCCAGGTTTGATTCTGGTCAGGAGCATGTACCTTGCTTGCGGGCACATCTCCACTGTGGGGTGTGCAGGAGGCGGCTGATCGATGTCTCTCTCTCTCATCGATGTTTCTGACTTTCTATCTCTTTCCCTTCCTCTCTGTAAAAAATCAATAAAATATATTTAAAAAAAAAAACTTCCTCATATCACCAACTACAAATTAACCAAGACACTAAAAACAAAAACAAACAAACAAAAAAAAAAACAACAAATCAAAGGCTGGGACTTTTTTTTTCCATCCATCTATTCTTCAAACCACCATCATCCTGTCATAACCAACTGGACATCTGGGATACACATCTCTCAACTACAATTTTTTTCTATTTCAAAGTCATGGCTCACCTTTCACTTGGGATACTTTCTTAATTTATATCCAGTACTTTCCCACACCTGTTGGGCTGGACAACAACTTGGCTCCATGGCTGCTCATACCTACCTACAAAATCCCCCTTCACCAACACATAAGGGACATGCCCTTGTCAGGGGAGTCTGGTCATTGATTAATTTCAAATAGCCTTTATCCGTGCTCTCTACACTTGAGACACTGCATTTGGAACTGAGGCATCAGGGATATGTGTGACACAGTCCATAACTTGAGAGGCAGCATAGCATGGGGATTACATGTGTGGATACTGGAGCCAGACTGCCTGGTTACAAATCCCAACTCTGCAACCCTAAATAAGTCCCTTAACCCTCCTGCGTAGTTTCCTTTTATGAAAAGTATAATTATAGCTGTATAAACAGACTTTTGTGGGGATCAAATGAGTTAACAGTTATAAAGTATAGAGCTTGTCCCATTGTAAACATTATATACCAGTAAATTATTTTTTTATTATTATCAAAGAAAGTTTAGTCTAAGGAAATAGGATGGTAAGCAAATAATCTACCAAAAATAATAGGTAGCTTTTCCCAGGCAGGTAGCAAGTCCCTGTTGAATGCGGAGAATGAGAAAGGGCTTTCCAAACAGAGGGAACAGTATTTGTAAAGGCACAGAGATGGTGAATGTATGCAGTTTACAAAGCAAACAGTAGGTCAGAGTGGCTGAATCTAAAAACTCACAGGGTTGCAATGCATTTATTTTTATTAGGTCATTTTCAACTCTACTACCATTAATCCAGTGACCTTCAAATTGCTTGGACAACTTGAAGCTTCATGTGTTCTTTACCATTCTGTCCTCAATCACAGAAATTCATGGCAGTGAACTTCACTCCCCACCTTACTCTGTATTCATGTTTACCTAGATCCCTAATGAATGCTGTGTAGACAAGAAGAAATGCAAAAACACATCCTGATGAGACAAAACTGGGAAACTCAGCAAACATAAACACATACTTTGCCTGCTTAGACATTTCACCAAGACAATCCCAGTGTAACTGGTCCAGCCAGATGCATGGATGGCTTCAAGATAATAATCAGTGTCCTCAGCCTAACCACAGGACCACCATGCCACTGAGAATGAGAATGCCAGTATTAATTTGGAGTGCTCCAGTCATCCATGAACTGGGCCTTCCACTCCTAAGGGGCTGACTCACAGAGCCCCCCCGCCCCCCGCCAGAGAACCTAGACATGGTAGAAACCCAGTATAAGCAAAAAGCATGGCCTTTTCATTAAATACAGACAGCTAAGACTTCTGGATAGAGAGTCTCCCTATCTCTGCCCTTCCTACCACACCTGCCCAGATCCCCAAGGTTATTTAAGACACAAGTAGCTGGAACTATGAGTGTGAGTTTATGGCACCACCACTGCTGAGGATGTGTGTCCAGGCAGCTGTCCCTCGATGTCATAACAGCCCCTGATGAAACATGAAACATGCCTCCACGGTATGGTGTTTATCAAACTCCTTCTCCATGAACTCTGCCTTATGATTCTGTGATACATTCTGATTACTAGGAACTTGTGTTCTGTTCCTCAATGCCTGAATCACTGAATTTCCATCTGCTTTGAAGGTCTCTACTGAGGTATCCACTTCTACTTGAAACCATGGATTGCTCTATAAGTCAGTTTGATCTCACTGGATGGGATAGACATTATAAGAAGAGACTCTCAGGCAGCCTAAGCCTCATCCTGACCAGAACTGTGTGGTCACATCCCTGAGGACACCTTGTCTTCAGAATAATCCTTGCCTTAGCAAGGGGTTGAGGCTGATTCTTATCCATTTCCACATCGATGACAAGGACCCAATATCCTGGAACTGTGTAAGCTTATCTTAGAAAATTAATTTCTGACTTGTCCCAAAATATATCAAGCCAACAGACTGGCTGAGAGACAGAATTGAGACATGTTTAGTGACTTACAATCAGCACTTTAAAATGTAATAAAACATAAAATACCAAATGTATTACACATAGTGAGGATAAATATAATTTACAAAGTTATAAAATGTGTGAATATCTATGTGCCTTCTAGGTCCCAATGTAAAATGTATCTCGCACTACACAAACACAACTTTGAAGAAATAAGTATTTTTCTTCCTTGACAAAAGGTATGAAGTTTTCAGAACCTCTACATGAAATCACCTTCAGACTTTTTATCATTAATAAAAACAATAGTACTGGATACTTTTTCACTTTGAATTATTTCATTTTTGGAAAGCTATGTGTAATTTGGAAAGACTGGCCCTGCCTTCATTTGAGTAAAGTGACACTTTGACTCAGTTCACCACTGTGCTTTCTTATCTGACTTTCCAGTCTTCTCACCTCAGTGCCGCCCCCCATCTGTCCTGCTGTCAGACAGGAGGCAATCATTTCCATTTCCATATCTGTTTATCCAAGCACTGAACTTTCTCTTTTTATATAACTTAATTTTAAATGTATTTTTATTGCTTTCAGAGAGGAAGAGAAAGGGAGAGATAGAAACATCAATGATGTGAGAGAATCATGAATCAGCTGCCTCCTGCACACCCCCTACTGGGGATCCAGCCTGAAACCCAGGCATGTGTATAGACTGGGAATCAGTGCTCGACCACTGAGCCACATTGACTGGGCCAAGTACTCAATTTTCTAAAAACAAACTAACACTTCTCACAGTGCAATAAAATGGTGTGGGATGTTGGTCAATTGGGATATAGAATTCTGGTTTCCTCCTCTGAATTTCAAACATTTTTGAGGCCTTTGTGTCTTTGGTGGTCAGATCACATCATTATCTTTTAAGCCTCTTAAATCGCTTCAGCATTTAATATTCAAAGACACTGCTGACCCAGTGTGGACCCCAGGACTAACTGAATTCCACCATGGATATTAGGCAAAGGAGAGAAAAACCTGAGATGAAATTCTGTAAATGCTTGGGTTTTGTTTGCTGTTTAACTGAGTTTTTCAGTGGCATGATTTTCCAAATGGATTTTCAATTCTCTGCTTTTACTTCCAGAGGTATTTTATATGAACATATTCATATAATATAATGATTGAGAGTGATGTCAAGGCGGGCACACAAAATGCCAAAATCTTTTAAAAACTAGTTCATTTCAGATCTATTCATTTTACAACAGAAAACTGTTTATAGAATAGACAAGCAGGCGTTCCCATTCCACATAATTACGCTATAACTCAAATTTAACAATTTGATCTATAAAGGCAATTAGCTTTGGCAGAACTTGAAAATTATTTGCCCTGATAGATAATAAAATGTGTTACAAGGAATCACACAATTTAGTGTCTCAGAGTTACCATCTGAGGAATAATTATGTTTTGAAGTTTCAACTAAAATAAATACACTCAAAAAAGAAAAACAGATTAGTCATAGTTTCCCATGAATTAAATAGCAAATATAGAGTGAAGTGAGTCCAAAGTATGTTGAATTCACTAAATATTTTACTTTTTTAAAATAAACATTTCACATTTCTCTTTGAGAGGACACTATTTAGTTTAAAGGGCAGCTGGAGTCACTGAGGACCATAAGGAAGAGAAAGCAGAGACTTTAGATTACATGAAGGGGAGGGGCTCCTAATATATTGGCACATGCAGGTCTTGCCTCAAAGATATTTTATTTCTGTCTAGACTGTTTTGAGAGTGGTCTTGTTCAGGTTACAGAGTCATTTATGAGCCTGTCCCTTTCTTGATTCCACAATATGCCACAGAACCTCTCAGGGACCTTGCACTGGGAGGGGGTGGGGTGCTTCTCAAGGGCAGAAGGCAAAAGAAGAGAGGCTTTTTCCAGAAGGTGCACTGGCATGCTTACCAGGAGTAATAACCAAAGTGATACACAAAATATTTAATAACTAGACTTAAAAGTCACTAGCCCAGTGGTCGACAAAACCATTAGTCAACAGAGCCAAATATCAACAGTAGAACAATTGAAACTTCTTTTGAGAGCCCAAAACCGACTTCTGTGAATGGGCCACGAAGTTTCAATTGCACTGTACATGTATGCCCACACATGGTATTTTGTGGAAAAAGCCACACTCAAGGCACCAAAGAGCTGCAGGTGGCTCGCGAGCCGCAGTTTGCCGACCACTGCACTAGCCAATCGGAAAGCACCGGGGTTGGAACAGGAGCTTCAGGAGCCTCCTGGATCATGGGGAGATTTAAGGGTCCCAGGAATGAGCTGGGGCAGTTGTTAGGGTGCTCCTGGCAAAACCACGGGTATGCTAGTACACAACGTGTTAGCAACTCATGCTAACATATTGAACAGAGCCTTAGAAACACTGCTGCACCTTCCTACCTGGCACCAGACCCTGCTTCACACATATTTTGAGGGTTCTGAATTCAGAATGTGCCTCACTACTGCGAACAATAGCTACAATGATAGAATCAAGGAACTCCGGTAACTGAATGCACACACAAGCGGAGGGCACACTGTCTCCTAGACCAGCAGTCCTGGCTGGGAACAGCTAAGTAGCTGATGGGGGTCAGGACATGCTACCCCAAAACATGGCACCTTGGCATAATGACTATTGTAAGCTGAAAGAGTGAGAAAACAGCAGGAGCAAGTGGGTACTCTGACCTCCTCTCTGCCCTTGTCCACTGAACAGGTCATAGAACCCTATTAAGAGGTGCTTTCCCACACTCTGAGCAAAGGACCATTCTTTTATTTGAAGACAAATGGAATCCAAGAAGAATCGGAATAAACAGTCCTTGCCACACTTGCTGCTCCCCTGTTTACTAAACTTACATCATGCACTTATTACTCCCCTGTTTACTACACTTACATCCTCCTCCTTGACCTGTGATATTTCTCCACAACTGTCCAACCTCCACTTAGTCTAGCATAAACTACTCAGGTCCACCTGTTTCCTTGATCTGCTTTTCCTAATGAAGGTTTCTGTATCATGTAAAGCTTATATTGAACACATTTGCATATATTTCTCTTGTTAATCTGTCTCCCTCAGTTTATTTGGCAGACCTAGCCAGATACCTTAAGAGGACTGAGAAAAACTTTCCTTCCCAACATAGCTAAAAAAGTGAAAGGACCCTGGATAAAGACAAAACAGCATTAAAGGGATACTTAGTGATCAAGCACGAAAAGAGAAGGCTCAGAGAAAACACAGGGGAGCAATCAGAGATCTCCAACATCTATAGGCAACTTATACAATTTAATAAAAGGAAGAAAAATGATCCGATTAAAAAATGGGCAATAGACCTAAATAGAATTTTTTCAAAAGAAGACAGAAAAAGGCCAAGAGACACATGAAAACATGCTCAAAGTCACTAATTATCCGAGAGATATAAATCAAAACGACCATGCAATACCATCTCACACTTGTCAGAATGGCTATCATCAACAAACAACAAGTGTTGGCAAGGATGCAGAGAAAAAGGAACCCTCATGCAATACTGGTGGGAATGCATACACTGTGGAGAACAGTATGGAGTTTCCTCAAAAAAACTAAAAATGGAATTCCCTTTTGACCCAGTAATCCCACTCCTAAGAATATATCCTAAGAAACTAGAAACACCAATCAGAACGGATATATGCACCCCTATGTTCATAGAGGCACAATTTACAATAGCTAAGATTTGGAAACAGCCTAGGTGCCCATCAGCAGATGAATGGATCAGAAAACTATGATATATCTACACAATGGAATACTATGCTGCCATAAAGAAGAAGGAACTCTTACCATTTGTAGCAACCTGGATGGAACTAGAGAGCATAATGCTAAGTGAAATAAGCCAGTCAATGAAAGAAAAATACTACATGATCTCACTTATTTATGGATAATAAAGAACATTATAAACTGATGAACAAAAGGAGGAAGTAAAGCATCAAACACACTGTCAAATTACAGAGGAAAGGTTATGGAGAGGTGAGGTAGATAAGAGATCAACCAAAGGACTTGTATGCATGCATATAAGCATAACTGATGAATGTAAGGCACTGGGCGGGGCGGGGTAGGGCATGCATGGGAGTGGGGTGGGAAGGACAATGGGAAGACATGTACATATGTAATATATTAATAAAAACATAATAAAAAAATAAAATAAAATACAAATACAAATATCCTTGACAGAGTAATACTTTCAGTGTTGGAAAATTAGTATTACTAACACATACTTTATAATTTACAATTAACTTTTATGTACATTAACCTGGATTATTACAAAAAGTTCTTTGGGTATTTATTAAAAATACCATTATCTCCATTTTTCAGATGGGAAATCAAAACTAAAAATAATTATTTGCTCTTTCTAACATATGCAGAATAATTACTAGTATGTAGCAGCTATAATGCTAAGCACATATCTCAATTATTTTATTTCTCAAAAGCTTTAGATGGAATACAGAAGTATTTCTTACAGGATCTTAGCAGTTTATAAGCATCCAAAACTGGAAACTATTTATTTCCAAGCCTGTGTCTAGAGGAAAAAATTCACAGGCAATAACTTTGAAATAAATGCCCCCAAGAGAAAGTTTTTTTTTTTTATCTTATTCCATTTCCCTGCTTGGTTCTATGTGGATCAATGGCATTGAAGGGAATGGGCACATTTTTGTTTGAGCTTAAATAATGAATCTGATTTAGTAATTATTGCCTTACATGGTTATGGTCAGATACTTCCTCTGGTGGCCAGTAGAAAGTAAAATGGATATTGTAGCATAATATACAATAATTTACCTAGCATAACTACAGAATGATGTATCTGTCCCCAAAAAGCAAAATATCCATATAATTCCTTTTCCTATTTTAACTAATTTGGTTAAATGCATTTATACTGTAATACCCATTTTACTATTTAAACAACATAGATGGGACATATTTATCTTTTATGACTGACCTGGGTTCATCGTTATTCATATCAGTCTTTGATTGTCCTGAACCACAGCGTGGCTATGCCCTGTGTGGTACATGAGGCAAGCAGGCCAGGTAGTTTAAATGCTCACCTCATGACTGACATTTTGTTAATTCTCTTATTTCTTTCCTTGCTGCCAAATTGTTATATGAGATTTCTCTCAACCTTAAGTACCAGGTCATCAGCAACATTCCAATACTCCATGCCCCATTCTTCATTTTAATAAAGAATCAAGTAAATAAGTTAGGTTCCATATTAGGAAATGCGCATACACAAATAACAAAAATGTGCCTTTTATGAGTTCTCAGTCTAGATGGGGGTTGGGAGTGGGGAGAGTGAAATGAGACAATTTCAAAATAACACAGAAACAGTTTGCTGGAGGTGGTTACAGCTTGAAAGGCTTGATGGTATGGAGTTCGGAGATGACTCTCAAAAGAGTTAGTAGCTTGATGTCTGAATAGGAATCAGCGAGATGAAAAGGTAGATAGTGGGATAAAAGAGAGAAAGAAGAATCCGCGGGTACAAGAACTAGCATGGTTTGCCCAGAGAATGACTAACTTCTCACCATGACTAAAGACCACATTTAGGAAGCAAGTGGTAGAACCTGAGACTTGGGCCATATAAAGGTAGCCTTTGATGTCATCTCCCTTTGGCTTTGTTCCAGGGGTGACAGGAGCCACTGATGGGACTTAGACCAGAGTAAAGACGAAAGCTCAGCTAGGAAGACTTGGAGCCAGACATACATAGTTTCTCAAATATTTTTGAATAGATACTTTTTCAAAAATGAACGTGATTCAATCTATGATGAAAGAATACAGCGGGAAGAGTAGGTTTAATTTGGAATAATTTCTTGCAGGAGGTACACACTGTCCATGTGTCCAGGAGAGAGTCCAATATCCTGTTTCTGATCATCTGCGGGCTGGGAAACCACTAGTCAACCACACAGCTTCCAAATTAAGCTGCCCATTAATATCACCAGGGAGGTTTTAAGAGTCCTGATACCTAGGCCTTCTCCCAAACATATTAAATTTCACCCCCTAGAGCTGTGCCCCAGTAATTATTACAGTTCTCCAAGTGATTCAGGATTCAGCCACAACTAAGAACTTCTCTCAAGTACCAGGCTCAGATCTGAGACTAAGAAAGGGATTTCTTTCCAGTAAAGTATATGGACTGTGACGCTTTGGACTTGACATTGCCAGTTTATTTTGACACATGTGGTAGTGCCTCTTAAAGGCACAACTCAACTGGTGCTTCTTCTGACAAGTTTTTTTCCTGAAGGCTAGTAGACAGGAGCTTTTCCTTTTCTAATAGCACTTTTATGTTTATTGAACTTGGTGGAAAGAAAGTTTATAGGTTGAAGCAAGAGGTCACACAAGATGAAACCGGACTGTATTGGAAGGAAATCCATTTATAAACATTTAAATGGAAGGTGAAAAGAAGGTCCAGTATATTGGTGGCAATGACTCTTCACTGTGGGATATTTATGCACCAAACTTTCTGATTTCACTGTGAAGAACAGAACATAAGAGACAAGGATATAAACTTCCAGCCTGCATATTAGCAGTGAGTGCACTAAAAAACAAGAAACAACCTTGGGTCACAGTTTTTTGACAAGTTCCATAAATATTCTATCCTGAATACCATTTACAATTCAAAGAACTCCTGAAGGTTTCAATCGTGGCCCTTGCAAATAGCAAGGACTGTATAGCACTATTTTCTTTAATCTAGAAGTTTTAACCTATAGAGAGAGCTTTACGACAAGACAGATTAAGTCTGAATTGTGTTTGTTGGGTTTTTTCTTTGTCAAATTTTTAGTACATATTTTAACACTATTGCTCATTTTTAAGAAGCTCTTACCAAACATAGGAAAGTTATATTGCACCTGAATTTTGAATAGTGCAGTGGGCTCTGGTGTAGTTAAAGGAAACAGTGCTCTTAGCATTTACAATACCAAAACCAATTCTAAGCAGGCACTTAAAACTTTGCTGAAGTAAACGTACTTTAGGGAAAAAAATAAGCTGAGCTTCGGAATAGTACACCTGGGAGCTATTCAATGCAGGCATGAAGTTATAAGCAGCTCAAAGTAAACCTTAGGCACAAGTTACACAGAACAAAGAGGTATAACCTTTTCCTCCCCCTGGAAGTAAGCTTAAGGGAGTGAACTGGAGCAGAGATAACAAGTGAGTGTTTTTCAAAATTGTATATCTCCAGAGGAGAAAGACCAAGAGAAAGAGACTTATCGAAGATAAATGGCTGGTTTAACTTTGCACATAGTACACAAGAAAGACACATGCCAAGTCTTGTTGAAAATCAAAGGCAGTTAGGCCTGTAGGGTTCTTTTCAAAATACGTGTCCGATGAACATAATGGAATGTGCAGGCAGGAACTGTGCATATCTGAAGAGTAAGAAAGCAAAAAGCCTACAGTTCTCTTTTTTATAGCTTGGAGATCTAGGACCATCCATGATTAGCCATTTTGAAAATTACTGGGGGGAAAGAGGGAAGGAAGCCTCTCTCTGTAAAAACAGCAGTAGGTATACTGTATATTTCCAGTTCTCTGAATATAAAGCCATGACAATTTCAGCGTGGTCTGTTTGACCAGGATGCTCTGTGGATAATCTTCCATTGCCATGCTAGGAATAATAGCCCGCCCAGAAGAAACCTTTACCCATAATACAATGTAACAAGGTAAGATTTTGGCTGTAAAAAGTCAAACCATTTTTCTTTTCTTTGTTGTTTTTTTTTTGTTTTGTTTTATGTCAAACTAGTTTAGTAAACCAGCTTAAGGGTCAACTTTTGCAAAGCAGGCATTCACCTTGCTGCTTTGCAAAAGGTGGCCTGAATTACTGCCTTCTCTTCACCCCATTCCCTCAATTGTTTCTATCTACCTATTTAGAAAAAGTGAAATAGATGCAATTTTCTGAATTGTTTAGAAAAGTTGTTCCCATCTTGTGTTGGGAATTAGAAAGAAAAGGTGTAGTTTATAAAAATGTATACCCCAAGCCTTATCCAGAGAGTTTCAGATTAGTAGCAGCATCTACTATCTTATACATTCACTTACTAGAATGCAAGTTTTTTGCAGTACAAGATCTGTTAACAATTTATTACAAAAGAAAACACACACACTTGCCCCACCACCACCACCCAAACCCCCCCCCCACACACACACAAATGCATCACATAACTTCCCTCTGAATTGAGTTTTAAGAAACCATTTCTTTGGGTCTTTTGGTTGCAGTCACTATCATCCATCAGCTGTGCACCCAGGTTAGGTAAATAGCACACTTGACCAATTATCTAGTGAATAAGAGGAAAGCAGACAGCCCGCTGGAAAAATGAGGCCCTCAAAAATTGCTTTCTTCCTCAAATGCAGTTCTGCAGCATGAGTTACAGATTTAATGTCTTTTCTTACTCACAGAACCTCTCCTGGCAGACACAATCTGAAAACATTTCCTTTGATTAAAGCAATTCACTACCATAAGAATCACCCTTTTAAAGTGTACAATTGAGTGGTTTTTAGATATTCACAAAATTGTGCAACCATCACCACCATCTAATTCAAGAATATCTTTATCCCCAAAAAGAAACTCTATACCCATCAGCAACCACTCCTCTACCCACCTTCTTTCTCCCAGTCTTCAGCAACCTGTAACATATTTTGTCTCTACAGATTTGCCAAATCTATACATTTCATACCATGGGATTATATAATACTAGCGTCCCGATGCATGAAATTTGTGCATGGGGGAAGGGGGGCGGGGAGGGGTCCTTCAGCCCAGCCTGCACCCTTTCCAATTGAGGCATGTCTGACTGCCCGTTTAGGCCCGATCCCACTGGGCAGTCGGGCATCCCTCTCACAATCCAGGACTGCTGGCTCCCAACTGCTCACCTGCCTGCCTTCCTGATTGCCCCTAACCCCTTCTGCCTGCCAGCCTGATCACCCCCTAACCACTCCCCTGCCAGCCTGATTTATGCCTAACTGATCCTCTGCCAGCCTGTTTGCCCCTAGCTGCCCTCCCCTGCAGGCCTGGTCCCCCCAACTGCTCTCATCTCCAGGCCTGGGTTCCCCCTAACTGCCCTTCCCTGCAGGCTTGTTCACCAACTTTCCTTCACTGTCATCCTGGTCACCCCTAACTGCCCTCCTTTGCAGGCCTGGTCTTTCCCAACTGCCCTCCCCTGCTGGCCATCTTGTGGTGGCCATCTTGTATCCACATGGTGGCAGGATCTTTGGCCACATGGGGGCAGCCATCTTGTGTGTTGGAGTGATGGTCAATCTGTATTTACTTTTATTAGATAGGAGAGAGACATGGTGCATAGGTGGGGGCCAGCTGGTTTGCCCTGAAGAGTGTCCTGGATCAGGGTAGGGGTTCCCTTGGGGTGTGGGATGGTCTGGGCAAGGGGCCTGTGGTGGTTTGCAGGCCAGCTATGCCCCCCACCCAGGCTACCCAAGTGGAGGGCCTGGTATCTGGGATTTATTTATCTTTTACAATTAAAACTCTGTAGCCTGAAGCAGAGCTAAGCCTTCTGCTCACTCAGTGATTGGATTTGTCTTCTATAATTGAAACTTTGTAGCCTTAAGCGGAGGCCTGGACCACCAGTGTCTGTGGAAAGCTTAGCTTCCTCCATCAGTGGGGCAACCCAAGCCTCCCTCCTGCTCTCTCTGTGGCTGTAGCCATCTTGGTTGGGTTAATTTGCATACTCACTCCTGATTGGATGGTAGGCATGGCTTGTGCATGTGGCAGAGGTACGATCAATTGCATATTGCTCTTTTATTAGATAGGATATGGCCTTTTGTGTTTGACTTCTTTCATTTAGCATGTTTTTTGTTTGCTTGTTTTTGTTAATCCTCATTCAAATATATTTTTCCATTGATTTTGAGAGAGAATGGAAGGGAGAAGGAGAGACAGACAGAAAGAAACATTGATTTGAAAAAGACACATCGATTGGTTGCCTCTCACCAGCACCCCAACCAGAGCCAGGGATCAAGCTCCCAACCCAGGCATATGCCCTTGACCGGAATCAAACCTGGGACTCTTCAGTCCTCAGGCTAATGCTCTATCCACTGAGCCAAACCAGGTAAGGCCACTTAACATGCTTTCAAGGTTCATCCATATTGTAGCCTGAATCTGTATCTCTCCTCTTTTTTACTAGGTGACAGGAGGATATAGATAGGATCATTTTGTTTAATACCTTCCGCCTTTGGCAACTAATTAAAAATATCAACTAGTGGTTATTTTGTTTTATTGTTGTATGTGTTCCAATTATCAGATTTTTAAAAAATATACTTTTATTGATTTCAGAGAGCAAGGGAGTGGGAGAGAGAGAGAGAAACATCAATGATAAGAGCAAATCATTGATTGGCTGCCTCTTGCATACCCCCTATTGGAGACTGAGCCCTCAACCCAGACAATTACCAGATTTTATTGTCTAGATCTGTGGTCGGCAAACTGTGGACTCTTTGGCCCTTGAGCATGGCTCTTCCACAAAATGCCATGGCCTAGGCAAGTCTATTTTGAAGAAGTATCATTAGAAGTTAAGTTTAAAAAATTTGGCTCTCAAAAGAAATTTCAATGGTTGTACTGTTGATATGTGGCTCTGTTGACTAATGAGTTTGCCTACCACTGGTCTAGATGATCTTCTGTTTTCCATTGGGTCACTATCCCTCACACAATTCAGGTAATATATTTTAATAAACCAAAAACTATACTTCTGCATAGTTTAACTAGAAATCTAAAAGGCTGGTAATGAAACATGCCCACCTCTTACCTCCCAAAATCTCTGCATCCTTACATTAATAATTATCAACTTTTTCTAATGTTTATTCTGCAATACATTTCCATATCCCTAAAGAGCAGGTTTTTGCTATAGTTTCTCAGTTATTACTTTACATATTATCTGTGTAATAAGAGAAGCAAAAACAAGTACATAGTCTCTGACTCATTCAGACAGAATTCTAGAAAATACAAAATAACCTATAGTGATAGAAACAAATGAGTGGTTTCCTGGGAAGGGATAAAATAGACCCGGGGGAATTTATGGAGAGGATTAAATCTATTTTCCATCTTTATTATGCTTATACTGTAGCATCATGGATATATGCATATATAAAAGTCACCAAGGTTTACATTTAAATATACTCTGTATGTGTGTTGGTAGGGAGACGGAATCGTACAAAATGCACTAGTAAGGAGCACTTGAAAAAGATGAGTTTGGTGATACAAACAAAGTATATGTTGGGAGAAGAGGAAAGGAGTGGGAGTATTTTAGCCTTAAGGCTCCAGACAGAAAACAAATGGATGAAGAAAGGCAATTATTTCACCATTGGAGAGCAATTGGAGTAACTTTTGGTGGCATTATCTATGCACGCTATTCCAGCCCTCCCCTTCCCCTGACCATAAATAGTCCTTTGTGAGAACTATGGTAGTTGGAGAGGACAATAAAAGAGCATGTAGCTGTCAGGCAAAACACTCACAGGCTCTTTATCACCAGCCAATCTATACATTCCAGAACCATGCAGCATGAAAAATGAATTCAAAAGAGAAGGCCTGGATTCCTCCCTGAAGGCACAAACTTCAAGGAAAAGGCTCTTTGTGAAGTTTTACTGCAGGCTATTTGGCAAACTGAAATGGACCCAGACCTATACACCTATACTTAATGGACACAAACTAATCAGATTGTCACACTGTGCTCTGGGCAGCCAGCATTCTAAAATGAAGTGCTGGCTGCTGCTTGCTACACATGGCAGAGCTGAAAAAACTGTCCAATGCACCAGAACAGGTTTGCATGCTGTAACCAAATAAGAGGACGTGTACCATCTGGGGTAATAAATATCCTCAAAAGGGACATATCATCTCTAGGAGCCAGAGGGGCTTGTTTTAGTACCACAGTCACCTAATGAGCTGGACTATAGGTCAAAATGGGCTTTTTTCCTGGGCCACTCATTATGGCTGTATTAGGAGTTGAAAATATAATATTAAAATAACTAAAGGCCCCGTGCATGAAATTCATGCACTCGGGAAGGGGGTTCCCTCACCCTGGCCTGTGCCCTCTTACAGTCTGGGAGCCCTTGTGGGGAGGCAGGAGACGTTCCTGCCACCACCACTGCACTCACCAGCTGTGAGCCAGCTCAGGGCTTCTGGCTGAGCAGTTCTCCCACTGTGGGAGTGCACTGGCCACCAGGGGGCAGCTCCTGTGTTGAGCATCTGCCCCCTGGTGGTCAGTGTGCATCATAGCAACTGGTTGTTCTGCTATTTGGTTGATTTGCATATTAGCTTTTTATTATATAAAATTACCAGAAGCCCGATGCACAAAGATTTGTGCTAGAATGGGCTTTCCTTTTCCTGGATGCCAGCACTGCCTTTCAACTCTGGCCCAGCCCCTTTCTGCTCAGGCCCCAGAGCTTTCTCTTTCTGCTCTGGGAGCCACCTCTTTCTGCTTCAGCTCTACCTTCCCATGCTGCCCAGAGGCACTGAGAGACGGAGAGTGGGGCAGAATGCCTGCATTGTCAAATTAACCAGCATCTTTGTTGGGTTAATTTGCATATCACTCCTGATTGGCTGGTAGCATAGTGGAAGTATGGTCAATTTACATGTTTTTCTATTATTAGGTAAAATGATCCTTTCTATTATATGGTTTACAATCAACAAGTGGCTTGTGAGGAGAAAAGTCATTATTTTGAAGAGAAACATCTCAAAGATTATAGATCGAATCAATGTCTTCTTAATATTGAAGGGACAAACATGGAAGTAATTATGATGAAAATAATTTTATTGGGTGACTGTTATGTGCCAAGAACTATACTAAACATTACATGTACATGATCTCATTCAGCTCTCATTATCCTATGACCTAATACTGTTACTGTTATCCCCATTCTATGGATGGAAAGTCTGACAAACAGGTCAAATAATTTCTCAGGGCCACAGAGTCACACCATAAAGAATCTGAGAGTTGGAAAATCCAAGATGGAGGCATAGGCAAACACCTACACTGCTGCCTCGCACAACAATTTCAAAACTACAACTAAAAGACAGAACAGACATCATCCAGAACCACAGGAAAGCTGGCTGAGTGGAAATTCTACAACTAGAAAGAAAGAGAGGGACTCACAGAGACCCAGAGGAGCTGCAAAAAGCTGAGGTACAGAGACGCACATGTGGAGAGAGCGAGTGCCAGAGAACCTGGCTGGCTTTCTCTGGTGGGAGGGAGACGGAGACTCTCAACGGCATTGAACCCTTATCCTACTACACTAAACCCCAGATCCAGCCGAAATTCATATGGGGGGAGTTTGGACTGTGAAAAGGAAGAAGTGCACAGAAATTTAGGGGAGTCGCAAAAAATCAAAAGTCTGGTGACGCACACAGGACTGCGCTCAGAGGACCAACTGCTGATTGTGCCACTGGCTTTCATGAGTGGGCGGGAGACAGACCCTCCGAACTGTGCCACTTCTAACTCCACTAAACCCCAGTTTTGAGCAAAACCCTGGGGACTCAGACTCATATGGTCCTGGAGCGCAGGGGAGCCAGAGACGCAGCAGTCTAGAGGCACTGCGAGAGAGCACACAAGCACACAGGGACTGCTCCAGCGATTACCCAGTCATGTGAGACTCAGGGGCAAGGGAGGGTGGGGCCGACTGGAAGGCAAGGTGGTCCCTTAAGCCATGAGACTCCACCCATCCCAAGCTCAACAGAGGGGCTTTTGCAGTTTTGCAAGTCTGGTATCATAAGGCTGAATCCAACACAGAAGTTCTCCCAGCATAGTGAAAATGCCAAGACAAGGGAAGGAATCACAAACAAAAGAAATGGAGGAAAACAAACGACTGGATGTGGAGTTCAAAACCACACTTATAAGGTCTTTCAAGAATATCCTAGAAAAGTTGGATAAAGTTAGCGAGACCTAAGAGGAGATGAAAAAGAACCAACTAGAGATGAAAAAGATCCAACTAGAGATGGAAAAGAACCAACTAGAAATTAAACATACACTGACTGAAATAAAAAATATTATATAGAGACCTGACAGCAGACTAGAGGAAAGCAAGAATCAAGTCAAAAATATGAAATATAAAGAATCAGAAAACACTCAACTGGAAAAGCAAGAAGAGAAAAGAATCCAAAAATGTAAAGATAATGTAAAGAGCCTCTGGGACAACTTCACGCGTACCAACATAAGAATTGTGGGGGTGCCAGAGGAAGAGAGAGAGCAAGATACTGAAAACCTATTTGAAAAAATAATGACTGAAAACTTCCCACATCTGGTCAAAGAAATAGACTACAAGTCCAGGAAGCACACAGAACCCCATATAAAAGGAATTCAAAGAGGATTACACCAAGACCATGATAATTAAAATACCAAGAGCAAAAGACAAAGAGAGAATATTAAAAGCAGCAAGAGAAAAACAGTTCATTACCTACCCATACAACTGTCAGCTGATTTCTCAACAGAAATGATGCAAGCCAGAGGGGAGTGGCAAGAAATATTCAACGTGATGAACAGCAAGAACCTACAACCAAGAATACTCTATCCAGCAAAGCTATCATTCAGAATTGAAGAGCAGATAAAAAGCTTCACAGATAAGAAAAAGTTAAAGGAGTTCATCAACTCTAAACCAGTATTATATGAAATGCTGAAAGGTACTCTTTAAGAGGAGGAAGAAGAAAAAGGTAAAAGACAAAAAATTATGAACAACAAATACATATCTATCAACAAGTGAATCTAAAAATTAAGTAATTAAAAATTTGATGAACAGAATAAACTGGCAAATACAATAGAATCAGGAGCACAGAAAGGGAGTGGACTGATAATTCTCAGGGGGAAAGGGGTGAGGGGTGTACAGGGAGAGACTGGATAAAAATCATACACCTATGGATGAGGTCAACGGGAGGGAGGTAAGGGTAGAGGGAGTGGTGGGAGCCAGGTGGAGGGGAGCTATGGAGGGGAAAAAAGAGAAACAAATGTAATAATCTGAATAATAAAGATTTAATTAAAAAAAAAAGAATCGGAGAGTCCATGCAGGGCATCTGATTGCAGAGCCCATGTGAGCATGAGGCTACAATGAAGGATTGAGAAAGAGGTAGAAGGACTGAGAAAAATCAAAGGAAGGAACAAGAATGGCTGCTCCAGGCTGTTGGTAACCCAACTGCTCTGTGTCTCCTGTGAGTGCTCACAGCAGTTTTTGCCTTGCTCAATTAGAAGAAATAGCAATTTTCCTGACAATGTCTCATAATCCCGACTCAGTATCTGGTTCCCATCTGGGTGCCAAGAGTTTTCAGTAACTGACTTTGGAGGGTGCTTAATAGTGTTTGCTGAAACAAAATAGCAACAGACTCATAGATTCAGAGATTAGATTGGTGACTACCAGAGGAGAGGGGAATGGGAAGTTGGATGAAAAAGGTGAAGGGATTAAGAAATACAGATTGGTAGACAAAACCTAACGTTACATATTATTTTTAATATTTAAGTAGAAAAAACAGGGTGTTGATATTTTTATCTTGACACATTATAAATTCATCTTCTGTGCTCTCTCTGGTCATTTGTCCATTCTCATTTTGTCTATGATGTCTGTGTTCTCCATGAAAAGCACATTATGGGTCAGATGAGTCATGGGGAAGTACTGAATAGGGAATATAGTCAATAATATTGTCATGACTATCTATGTTACCAGGGAGGTACTTGAATATCAGAGGGAGCACTTTGTAAAGTGTATCATTGTCTAACCAGTATGCTGTATATCTGAAGCTAATACAAAACATATTGAATGTAAACTGTAATTGAAAAATAATATTTGCTGAATGACTGCATATATATAAAAGACACAACTGCTGGGGAGGCAAGAAAAGGACAAAAAGGTTCAGGCAAGACTTAAAGCCTCTTTACCACCGTCATTCTCACATCTCTGCCCTAAGTTGTTTCCTTCATGACCTATTAAATCATACTTCTATTTTACCTCCACAATTGAACACCTGGATTCACAAAGGGAAACAGAGTGGGTTTTCTTTTTAAAGTGAGTAGACTGAAAAGAACACACACTCAAAATAAATGAATCACAATACTTAATGGACTGGACTATAGGTCAATTAGGACACCATAATGGATTATAAGCAAGGAAACTCAATTCCAGTGAGGTTAACTCAAAACTCTCAGTGAATTAGTGACACAGCCAAGACCCTGTCTCCTAGAAGAGGGACAGTCCTTAACTCTTGAGCCTGGGCTACCAAAAAGAGAATAACACAAGGATGGCACTGAGAAAGGAGATGGCTCAGGCTTAGATCAGATGCAGGATGTAAGGAGCAATTTGATGAAGGAAATAGAGAGATGTAGAGTTGATGGTGGTAAATTAACTAATATTCATGAACAAATAACCATTATTCCTTAAAACCACAAACCCCATTATACTGACTGCCACAACTAAAAAGTCTATTATGTTTATACTCATACTTTTAATATTTCTTTAGCTGCATAGTGTGGGAGGGGGAGAAACAACATTGTTAGCATACTACAAAATGCTCCCAGGTATAATCATATATGTCAAGAAAACTGAAAAAATGCAAGGTAAAACAAAACAAAATGCTGTTCCACATAGGAAACATCTTGAGTAATATCGTATTAACTATGTACAGTGCCAGGTGGGTACTAGAATTATCAGGGAATCACTTATAAATTATAAAATTATCTATCCACTGTGTTGTACACCTGAAACTAATATAAAGTATACTGAATGTCAACTATAATTAAAAATGAAAATAAATTTGTTGCTAATGATCTTACATATTATGTTAATATTTAAGTGGGAAAAATAGGCTGTTGATATTTGTACCTTGGCACAATATAAGTTTATCTTCTATGCCCTCTCTGATCATATGACTGTGGAATCTACTCCCCATCACAAGCACATTATATAGAGGATCAGGTGGGTATAAAGCAAAGTACAACCAATAAAAAGAAATTCCCACTCAATGATTAGGAATACAAAAACTCAGGAATACACTCTCTTCTTAATTGGAACAATATTAAGGATTAGTCAACCTTCACACTGGCACATTATTTTGTTGTTGCTGCTAAATAAATCATTTAAGATGGTAACATTTAAAAAAACAATGACTTTAGGGAGAGAGGGAGAGAGAAGAGAGAGAGAGAGAGAGAGAGAGAGAGAGATATCAATTGTTTGCCTCCCTTATGCACCCCGCACATACACACCCCAACCAGGGATTAAACCCACAACCCAGGTATGTGGGCCTGACTACTGGAAATCAAACCTGCAACCTCTGGTGCACAGAATGATGCTCCAAGCCACTGAGCCACACCAGCCAGGGATGTGATATGGCTTTCACTGAGTAGATATATGTCAATATTTATTATTTATTTACAAACAGAGGAAAGGCAAAAAAGAAAATCAAAAGAAGAAAAAAAAAACACACAGGAGATGCAGTGTATCCCATAAAACACACAGTCATACCAAAATGATAATGATTTAAAAAACACCACAAGTGGAAACAAAAATCATTCCATCAAATTGTGTAGAGAATGTATAAAGCTTGAGAAGTGCCTTCAAAAGCAAAGACAGGTTTGAATTTTCCAAAACCAGACATGTGCCTGGTAATTGACAGGTGTTGCAAAGAACTTGTTAATGCTACCTATCTTTTAAAAAGGTGGTATTGAAAATGTAAATCTGAAGGTTTTTTGTCAATTAGATATAAATTGTTAATTCCTTAGATTAAAACTAGTCATGAAATAATTAACCACAGGTTTAGAAAGACTAATCAATCGTCTTTGGGAGCTCTTGTGAACAGAGAGAAAGTGGGTTTATAGGTCTTCTTAATAGTTACCAGTTTACCTTCTTTCCTTTCTACCCTTTCTACTGAACAGGTTAGATTTTTATCTCTTGGAACCTGCTCTTTCTTCCTTCTCAGAAGGAAGATCCAGAGGCAACATTAAACTTGTTTTATGTAACTATTTATTTTGGGCTAAAAAAAAATTTAAAAAACACATGTGCTATGAAGTAATATAAAGAATGTATATATTTTTGGTGTTAGATATGTTCATTAGCTTTGACTGCTCATCTTCATATCATCAATAAGAGAACAGTTTCAATAACTATACTAGCAGTATAGCATTTATTATTGATAAAAAGAAGGAAACACAAGGACCAACTTATGGGTCTGTATTCACTACTCTATAGTTAAGATTCAAGAGTTTTAATTACAAGTTCATGCTAAATTAACTTGTGGCCAAGATGACAAATTTGTGGTTTAAACCAATTTCCTAGTGGTGGTAGAGGTTATTCTTATTTTCTTTTGGTTGTTTAAATATCTCTTTTAATGTTTACCTTTGCTGTTCAGATATTATTAAAGATCTATTAAGGTGGAGAGAACTGTATTAAAATGCCTTTGAACAAAGTATTTTGAAAAATAAGTGAGGGGAAAAACACTCCTCATCCACAAATTTTTAAAAAGGAGGCAAAAGTATTGATCAAGGATGTCAATTTCATTTTTTGAGTTGCTCAATTTCAGATTCTCTTGGTGACATCTCATTCTGTTTCTTTACTAGGGTTATTGATTCTTTGGTTGTAAATGATTTCAGTACATCTAAATGACCAACAGTTGAAAGGTGAATTTAATTTGGTCCTCTGGCCATTATATTTCCTGAAACTATATTAGCTTACTAATAAATGGTGAGAATATGTAGGCATGTGTATATGCATATTCTGATGCAAAAAGAAAGAAAATACTACAGCATTGTATAAAAGGAAGAGGCAGAAGAGAAGAAAAAGGTAAAAGTTATGACCCATTTAATCCTTCAAAGAACTCTGATCCAGAATCAATTCTGTATTACCCAGGGGAGCTCTATTATCAAAGTATGTTCCACACTTGTTCAATAAAATACACTCCAGGATTGTATAAGTGCCAGTCTTTATTTCCCACCTTCTGTGTTTAGAGTTCTCTTGAGTAGCTCATGGAGAATGCTCATATACAGGTGGAAATGTGCAATGAGTAATATTGTTGCCTTGCAGTATTAAAATACTTTTTAAAAATTGTATAGAAGAATCTGTTATCTTTTGAAATTTTATTTATATGCTAGGACTATCTCATTTATTTTTGAGGCCAAACGCATATGTAATCTAAAAGGGAGATGGCACTTATCCTCGCTTGCCTTTTTAAGGCCTATCGTAAAACAGTACAGCTAAACATGTCACCTATACAGCATCTTGAGCTCTGCCATTTTATTATCTCACATAAATGCAGAGCTTCACTTCACCTGCAATTTTCTCTGAAAATAATAATAATAATAATAATAATAATAATGGCATGGGAGTGAATTAGTTTTATGGAACCACAATAGAAAGACAAAAATACATGAAAAATCAGAAATAGTGTACTTCTTAAGATATTAAAAAGCCAAACTGAAAATTTCTATTGAAGAAATTGGAAAATGCATCCTGCTATTACACATGTGATGCTACATTTAGCCTAATTTCATTATCATTTAGTCTTATTATTTGTATAAACATTTGTCTAAAAATTTTGAATACTAGTATATAGTTGGAAAAGAAAATTAAACTTTTGATTTTTTAATTCCTTAAAAATGCATGAAGATACTCAAATTATAACTGTATCTCATATTTCATGATTGTATTTCTTTAAATTGTCCAAGGTCCTCCAAAAAGAATGCAAACAAAATAGATATACATAGAATCCCGCATATAATATTCTAAAGAATTACATATAATGGCCCCTAAAGTTTTGAAAAGTCTTTAAGTTCAGAATATATATTTCAAAAAATATTAATTCATTTTACTAATAGAAGTAGACATAGATTTAGATATTGGTAATATAGATTTATCTGAAAAATAAAAATATAATTTAAAATTTAAATTTAATCAGATTTCATGTTTGTTCTCATGTGGTTGCAATTCTAACCCTAACACATCTCTGAAGTTGGCAGGGTTCCCTCTCTGAGTGCTCATCTCTGCCAAGTTCAGGCCTTAAGAGCCCATCATGTGGGTCATTTTCCTCATGGGGAGTCCTTTTAACAGATGGCATCCTTTCCAGGCATGTCCCGCTGACACAAATTGGAGTTCTGTCCTCGACAGTGTAATGCCTTCAACCTATACTTGGAAGAGGAGGAAAGTGTGGAAAGCTGTACTCATCATTGAGTTCTAGCTTGGAGCAGAGTATAAGTGAAGTAACTTTTACTCTTTTAATTCTTACCTATAACTTACTTCATCAGCATCTGCCATTTTGAGTTATAGCTTGATTTACTTGTGATTTAAGGTTTTAGAGAAAAGCCTCCCACTACTCAAAAGCCAGAGATAAGGGACAAATGACTTACACACACACACACACACACACACACACACACACACACACCGTGTAAAGTTTATATGAAGATTCATAGTTATCATCCTTTACAGACAAAAGCAGCAGAAATGCCTTAGGCTTCCATTTATTGCTCTGGGGTTTCCCACCACCAAAGGTGATGAAAAGGGTAAAGCTCCCCTCTCAGAAGTGCCAGAGGGAAGATGACTTTGACACTAAAGGGAAATGTCAGCAATTTAAAGGGAAGTTAAAATCAAAGATTTTAATGTGTTAAATGCTTTCACTGGTAAGCAGAACAGAAATATCTTCCAAAAAACACACACAAAATAATGGTTTATTTTATTTTTAAACTAGAAGCCCAATGCACGAAGATTTGTGCAAGAAATGAATCTTCCTTCCCTTGGCTGCCAGCACCGCCTTCTCTCTGGATGGAGCCACCTTTCCGCCTTCCCATGCTGCCCAGAAGCCTGGAGCAGCTGAGGTGGTGTGGAGCAGCTGAGGTGGTGTGGAACACCTGTGTCCCACCCTGCTCCGGGCTGCTTGGTGCCTGTGTGGGCAAATTAATCCACCATCTTTGTTGGATTAATTTGCATACTTACTCCTGATTGGCTGGTGGGTGTGTGGTCAATTAGCATGTCACTCTTCTATTAGATAGATTATTCAAAAATTAATAGATTATAGCAAAAACATAGCAAACATCAATGTATCTTTTTTTTTAAACATACTTTATTGATTTTTTTACAGAGAGGAAGGGAGAGGGATAGAGAGTTAGAAACTTCGATGAGAGAAACATCAATCAGCTGCCTCCTGCACACCCCCAACCGGGGATGTACTCGCAACCAAGGTACATGCCATTGACTGGAATCAAACTTGGGATCTTTCAGTCCACAGGCCGACACTCTACCCACTGAGTCAAACCGGTTTCGGCCATTAGTGTATCTTTTGCTCAGCTTTAAAACAAGTTTTTATTTACTTCAAAATTATTTTAAATAAATGATATGTTAAACTTCTGTTTTTAACAGTATGTGTGATGGAGACTCTGAAGAATCAGACTGTTAGAAATAAATGAGTACATCTAAGAAAATATTTAAAAATATATTTCTAAATGTATGATGAGCTGGTAAAAAAGAAAATGATACTCTATGGCCAAAAAGAGTGAAAACAGTAGAGAAGCAAACATTCAGGGTGTTTCAGCCTAGAGACCTATGTTGAACCCTAGTGTCCATAAATTTCTATTTTTGATGGCTAAACAGAGCTTGCATGTAAAAGGGAGACCACAAATGTGATACAATTTCAGCGTCATGTATAGTGTAAGCACTACTTTGCGGTTATTTTATAGCCTCAAATGCTTAGAGTCCATGGATGCCATTCATCATATTAACCAATTAAAGGAGAAAAGGAATACTCTAAAATTACAGATCAAAAGTCCAATAAATTCATCATAGTTTTGTGATTAAAAATACATATTCTTGGCAAATGTGGAATAGAAAGGAACTTCCATTATCTGATAGAGTATCTACCAATAACCTAAAGGAAAAATATTCTTGAGGAGAAACATTCCCTTTGAGAATAAAAAAAAAGAGACTAAGATGCCCACTGTCAAAACCTCTGTTCAAAAGAGTAAAAAACATACAAAACAAAGGAGCTAGAGGGAGGGAGAAAGAGCTGGGTAAAAATCATCTTTATTCAGAGCTGATATTGATGTGTTCAGAGAAAGCCCAAAACAATATATCAATAAATTATTAGAACTTAATAAAAAGCCAAATAACAAAATATCAATTAGCAAAAATCAATTCTTTCTATATATCACAGCACAATTGGAAATGAGAAATTGTGTTAGGAATGCATTTAAAAAAAGATTTTAGAACCTCTAAGAAAATTAAGAAGACCTAAACAAATGGAGTGAGATAACATATTTAGGAATCATATGCCTCAACTCTACCCAAACTGTTCTATAGTTTTATAATAATTACAAACACTATCTCATTAAGTATTGTTGGGGGGTGAGGCTCAAGCTAATTTTTAAATTATATGGAAGGTCAACTGAGAATCTCTTGAAGAACAACAAGGTCTTAACAGATATCAGAAGTTTTTATAGAGCCATAATTACCAAAAGAGTAGAATATTAGCAAGATACAGACTAAAAGCCCAAGTGAAACAGAACAGAATTAATTAAATACATATTTAAATCTAATATGCATATATGTTATATTTATACAGGCAATGAATATATTTGACTTACAACAGTGGTGACATTGCAGATTATTTGGTGGGAGAAGAGAGACTTTACAATAAAGTCTGGAACAATTGGAAACAACATATGGAACAAATGTGACTGTACCCTTTTCCTGCACATGCGCGCGCACACACATACACACACACACACACACAAACACACACACACAATTTAAAGTAATCATTACCATATGACCAAGTATCCCTATGAATGGTAAAAAATTAGTTAATGATACATCAATTCAGAGAAAGAGCAAATTTTGTCAACCTATCTTATATATCAAGTTTTGTCTACTGAGAAATTCTCAGACAATGAATAATATTCCTTATAGTTTTATCATCTATTATCATCATTAAGTGAAAGTAATTGAGGATGCCTAATAATTTCACAATACATTCAATGCACTACGGGATCATATGTGATATGGCCCCACGTAGGACTCACTCACTATTAAAATGGCATCTAGTTAAGAACCTACCTTGTAAAACATATTAACCATAACATTTTGTTACAACTTGTTTCACTGGGCTCAAAGTTATGCAGTTTGCTGGCAATACAAGACAGAGTAAAAGTGCATCAGTTTTGGAGCCAATACAAATGGCTTTGAATCCATGCTCTGCCTTGTACTATTTATATGTACTATTTATAAGCAAGTGATTTAACCTCTCTGAATCTGGTGTCTATAAATATTAACGTGGAGATAATAGTAACTTCCTTTTGGTAGTTAACGTTATGGGTAAGGTACCCAATGAGTATATTAAGGATTTATCAGAAAAGATGGTGAGGGTGACTGGGAAGGTAGAACTGTCAGTTTTCTTTTCACAGTGTGGTACTTTACTACCTTTCTTTGTCAAGGTGATGGAAGTAGTGGCTTTTGTGCAGGTTCAAGGAGCACATCTCAGGGTTTCATCTGTCAAATAAGAGTATTTCTGTGGCCGGCATGTAGGCTCTCTTCCTGATGGCTGTGAAAGAGCTCGGGGTTCCAGGGAGAAAATATCAGAAGGAGGGAAAGCATCAGGGACCTTGGGATTTAGACCCCGCAGGGACCTCTCAGTCGTGTTCAGTCAGAAACATATATGCTTTCACACTGGGGCTGATTGCAGAGCTCGGGTACTGACTAGTTCTACAGTTGAAATAATAGGCAAAGACTGTCACTATCTCCTCTGAGAAAATGCCCAAACACATTCTTGGAGAGGCAGAATACTAGCAATGATATGACCTACTTGAGAGAACTGCAGAGATACATACTGCCTCTCTGAGATAATAGGGACACTTTTTTGTGTAACCAAGGAGAGAACATCTCTTATGAGCCCTGGAGGACCACATGGATAAATGGATCATTGTGGTTTTCTCCAAGTGCCTTCTGAAGGACTAGGAGGAAGACCAAGACATTTACTCTCTACCATAAAAGTTGAGGTAAGTGAATTACACTCCAGAAGCAAGCCTTGGGAATATAAAATCCTCAGATGAGAGGGAAGGAGAAAGCAGATTCTGTTTCTCAGGCCTGTCTCTAGGAAGAAAACCAGATCCACAAGCAGCTGGTCAGCAGTGAAGAAGTGACTGGGGACTGTGTGGCCTTCTCAGAGACAAGAAATGCTTATCTTCATGAGGAAGTGCCCGATTTTCTGGTTTCAGAACTGAGCTTTGAGCGCCATTGAATCCTATGCTGTTTCCTCACAGAGAACAGTTAGTTCAGGTCACCAACTGGGAGAGAGATGGTCTCTCAAAGCTGCCACGAAGCTAGCACGCAAGTCCCTAAGAACACCTCAATGGTGATGAATCATTGAACTGGAGAGAGTCCTGAAGGTGGTGTTGAGTTGCAAATCGATAAAGGCAGTTTCACAACAATGAGGAAGACAAGTTCAGGACAGATGGAAGGCTTTAAGTCAACCTCACTAGTGGATGAAGAGAGAGCCACATGGATGAAAAGGTGTAGTGAAAGGGTGTGTAGGTTACTGAGCAGAAACTGTTGCTGCTGGCCTTGTGTCTGTAGTCACTGCTCCTCCTCCTTCAACCCCTCCCACTCCAGAGTGAGTGATGAGTACTGGCATAGCTCCTTAAATCCTCAGTATAATCCTACTGTGGTTGGTATCCTAGCTTTTCCTACTGCAAGCAAAGCCAATTAAAGCAGGTTATTCAAACTCTCTGTCTCATCATGTATAATAATCCTCCTCACTGGGTTATAATAATTATTACATAAAATAAGCACAAGAGTTCAATAAATGGAAACTTTTATTAATGCTCTGACCAAATTTGTTCCCCAAGTTTCTTGTTCAAAATTTCTGTTCCTTTTTTTAGTTGCTCTGGAGACAGACATATAGCCTGTATTTCTTGTGTGTGTGTGAGAAGGCTTATCAAGGCATAGTACAGATCTATTACTGTCTGTCACCCTGAGCCAGGCCTATTTAAGACGAAATAAAGAGCCAGGAATAATGAGAGGAGAAAAGTTTTACAAAATTGTGCTAGGAACCTATGATCTTAAAGCTTCATATATACAAGCCAGATAATGAGGAAATAAGTTTTACAAACTACTCAGTAATAGTTTCCTCTCACACAAGGCAATTATAAAAAAACACAGTTTATGAATTATATATTATGCCTCATTCAAATGGTAACTACAAAGAATACTTTCAATTTGACTCCCCACCACAGCGGGTAAAAAGAAAGCAAGAAGCAAAGATCTCAGCCTCGGTTTTGCATGTGCCAAGCCAGCAACGGATTTTTTAATCATACTGGCAAGATCAATTTCAAACCAACTCATCACTCTGACACCTGCGTTCTTTTATTGACTGAAATTGACATGGGATGTGAAAATAATTATCTAGATTATGTCCAAGTTTAAAAAAATATATTTTTCGCCGAGACCGGTTTGGCTCAGTGGATAGAGCGTTGGCCTGTGGACTGCAAGGTCCCGGGTTCGATTCCGGTCAGGGGCATGTACCTTGCTTGTGGGCACATCTCCAGTGTGGGGTGTGCAGGAGGCAGCTGGTCGATGTCTCTCTCTCATCGATGTTTCTGACTTTCTATCCCTCTCACTTCCTCTCTGCGAAACATCAATAAAATATATTTTAAAATATATATATATATATATTTTTCAACTTCAGTTGAGGCATTTCAGAAGAAATTGCATATATTTATATCTATATAACTGCATTTATATTCACACACACACACACACACACACACACACACACACATGTATACACAGAGACACATATTCTATATAATTTTAGACCTGGGTGTCTGATTAATCCAGAAGAGAAGACTGCATAGGTCTGGACTGCTGCAAGGTAATCTAGAGGTCACCTCAGAGTTATAAAGCTCAAACCACCAGAGGTGGGAGTAGGGACAAATACTGTAGCAATATGTTTAAAGCCATAATTCTTATAGAAGCCCTACCAGTGCCTCCTTAAGAAATTTCCACAAGCAAATACAAATAATCTCATCTTCCTCTATACTTTTAAAATATTCCCCAAGAAGAAGCAAACTAAAAATGTTAAAGAAATAGGAGCTCTTTCATCTAGATCAGTACATTGATGGCAGAGAAAGGGAGGTCATGAAATGGATGTTCCTACCCATTTTCCACACTCACAATTATGCTCAGAAAATTGGGCATGTATTTCAGTGAGTTCATGGATCGCAGGTTGAAAACTACTGCTCCACAGGAAAGAACAGCAAGTGGATTTGTCACACAGCTCATCGTATGTATGAACTTTATCTACATAGAGAATGGACACACAATTCTGATTTGTAAACTAAGACAGACTGGAAACGTCAACTACATTAGAAAAAGAGGTCATAATATCTCTCAAATTACAAAGGGAGTTTTTAAATGTTCTATTTATTGAGTTGGTATTTGGACCTTAAAATATATGTTCCTCAATAGGATAATTGCATAAATAGCATTTTAACTCCCAAACTCACCCACCCAATCCAATTTTACTCATTCAGTAGTCTAAACCTGAATGCTATTAAAACCATCAAAATACCATGTTTAGGCAAATAGTGATCAGATTACACAAAAATAAAGAATGGAAAGAAGAGTGGAATACAAAAAAAAAGGATGCAGAAAAAGTGATGGTTCTACTTTTGAGGTCAAAATTTTTTTGTAAGAAAATGTATAATTTCATCTCCTTTTATCTCTTAAGAACCAGGATCTCAAGCTGACTTACATACTCACACACTGAATATATTCATGTACATTTGTCTCAATCCATAATCCCTCCAGAGTGGCTGCCCTTCCCTTCTGTCAATAAAAATTACTCCTTTTCCTTTACTGTAGATAATATTAGCTAGCAATTTGATTAAAGATATTGACACTAATGTGTGAATGATTAAACATGAAGACTCTGAAATATCAGTATTCTCAATAATGGAAGAATAGGAAATCATTGCTATGAAGAAGTCCCTCTTTGAAGATAGGCCTGGCTTTGACAGGTTATTTTCTTCCCTGCTGACCTCAGAGATTCCCTACATTGTTCCCATGCTCATGATATACACACTGCTGAATGCATTGAGACATTTCTCCAAGTAAGGATGGGTCCTGGGTGAAATGTTCTCTTCAGAACTTTTAAGTTTGCTTTGATCATCATTCATTTCTATAGAGATAATAGTCAGAGCTATGGATTGGCACTACAGGAAATCTGATTACCTTCTTCATTTCCCTTGATCATACTCACTTTTCTCCATTTCGGAGATGCATAGTATCAAGTGTTATCATGACATTTACATATTGACTAACCTCAAGTTTAAAGGTCAAACACAAGTTTAAGTTATTTTGTTCGAACCTTTCAGTAGAATCAGTAATTTCTAAATAAGATTAGGTTTTTTGCTTTTTTAAAGTTTTTAATTGATTTTTTTAGAGCGAGATGAAAGGAGAGGCATAGAAAAATAAAGACACCAACGGCTGCCTCCTGCTCACCCCCTACTGGGAATCAAGCCCTCAATCAGGGCATCAAATAGGTGACCTGGATCATGGGTCAATGCTGAACTACTGAGCCACACCAACTGGGCTTTTTGCTTTTGTTCTTAATTTCAGTTGTAGATATAATGCATACACATTTAGCAATGGAAACCTATATACAGGGATAATGTTGAACTTAAGTATTCTTTAATCATTTCCATAGAAAGTATTTTATTCTAAATATCACAGATGATCAATACAGTAGGAGAGTAGTGAAGAAATAAACTTGACAGACTTCCCTGTATTTCCTAAGAGCTCTTGAGTTAGCAAAATGTGTCTACTCAAGATAGAATTATATTTTATCTGTTCTTTCCATAGAAGAATGTCTACAATGCCAGCTGTTCTGAGAGAGGCATCCTATTCCTCCATGGGAACAAGCAAGTTCGTGCATCTCGTCTGTGTCTAAGCTGCATATGTGAGAGACACTACTACAGCTGAGATTGCATGTCTAATCCTGCACATCTGTTATAATGGTGGAGGCTGCTCTGAAGAGTCAAATAACACAAGTCTTGGGACCAAAGCTCACTTTGAGCAGGTGTTTTCACAGGGTTCAGTTCACTATGACTCTGTCTCTGGCAGCTGGTACTCAACATCTCAGCATAACTGTGGTTTATACAGAATTTGATATTCATAGGTCACCTGATGTAACATTCTCCCACATTGCCCAAATCTCTGAGAAAATACTCATCAAAAATTAGTGTTTTTAACTTCTTTCTTCACTTATACTTGAAAACTCTATCTTTTGAAGTGATTGTTTTCTTTGTTTTATGTAGTTAACTTCAAATAAATTCTTTTAGACATATTGACATATTGGTGGACATATTGATTGAAGGAAGTCAATACCAGAGTCACTCAAACAAAATTAGAAGTGGTGAGTGGTCAGTCCCTAGTTCAAACATTTTTATTTATTATAATCTTTGGACTTCTTCTCTAAAAGTATACACAAAGGAAAAGGCCATAGGGAACTAGACAAATTTAACCCTTAATGTAACTTCTTTTGGTATTTATATTGCCAATAAATTTTATATTTAAAACATGATGCAACCCATATTTTAAATAGCAGCAGACTACAAATAGAGAAGAAATGGTTATAAAAGGTATTGCTAAAATGCAAACTTTTGTAACTTCTCCAAGCTCACAATCAAAACTGATGGAATGATGAAATTTTCTTCCCCCAGGCTGATGTGCTAAGAGCTGACAGAGCAATCTTTAAAAAAAAAAAAAACTATTGGTACCATCCTCGTGATCTTTCCATGAGCTTACATTTTTAGCACTGCAAAATATTTCAGCAGAGTCATTTAAATAAAGTGACGAATAAAATTTTTCAACACTAATATCAATAACATATATTTATATCAAATTTTAAAGAGAAAAATTAAATTAATAACATTTGAAAGTATAGCACCACTAACATTACACCCTTTAAACTAAATTGAGAAGTATGAAGGCATGTTGGATTGATTTTGATTGGAGGACACTTGTTTGTGAGATGAAGGCCCAGGACAAGACCCAAAAAGGGATTCCTAAGAACTGGAGGCTGAGGGAGGACAGAAATCCAAATCTTATAGCTGGAGGGCCTAGGTTCAAATCTTGTTACCCAAAGACAGTCAGATCCAATGTAATGTAGTTGTTCTATGAAATCAACAAAGTCATAAAAAAGAGGAATGATTATAGGTCCCAAATATCTAGTTTTTCTTCAAATTTTTTAAAAATTAGTTATTATATAGCCACTAAAGGCCCAGTACACAATATTTGCACCCTGGAGCGGGGAGTCCCTCAGCCCAGCCTGTGCCCTCTCTGTCTGGGACCTCTCAAGAGATGTCCGCCTGCCAGCAGGGAGCAGGACTAAGCTGGCAGCTGAACATCCCCGGAAGGGTCCTTAGCACTGCTGCAGAAGCAGGAAAGGCTCTTGCCACCGCTACTGCACTTGCCAGCTGTGAGCCCGGCTTCTGGCTGAGCAGCGTTCCCCCTGTGGGAAGGTACTGACCACCAGAGGGCAGCTCCTGTGTTGAGTGTCTACCCCCTGGTGGTCAGTACACATCATAACAACCAGTCTTCCTGTTGTTTGATTGATTTGCATATTAGCCTTTTATTATATAGGATGCTAGATTTGCTAGAATGCTTTGTACTCGGCAGCTTCAGCCACGGTTTCTTCTGGTGTTGGCTGTAGTTAACCTTGAAGATGACCTGGGATAGATAATCTGGGTCTCTTTGTCTGACCCTTTATAGATATTAATTTCTGTCTTTCAAGGACAGCACATAAGGCTTTGCCAGTAAGACAAAGTGTACAGAGAAACACAGTCTATGGACAGCTGGCTCCTTCTGATCCAAGTGCTACTGAGAGATGTACCCAGAAAATTTTGTGAAATATCATTTAGAAAAGTACATTCTTTAGAAAAATGCCACCTGTTAGAGACAAAGACAAGTATGGATATAAGTATATGCACCAAGAATAATTTTTATTGTGCGATTTTTATTTTTAATCATAGTAATTATTAGCAAGGGAGATTTCTCGTATTAACATAATCAATATAAAACCTTTTCTTTTAATTTTGCTCTAATCCAAGTGAATATATTTTATTTACATAAAACTGTTCTTTAATGTGACTAAACCAGTAACTTGATCGGAAAATAATTATTTATGATTTTATATGATTAATGATTTTAGCATGCTCTTTCACTCTCCAAACGTTGTGTGTCTGATTGATCATTAGACTGTAAGCCTGAGTATAAAGTCCTTAGCATAGTGCCTGGCTCATCATGATCTCTCATTATTACCATAAGCAGTTTAGCGAGAGCCCTCTTGAGCCAGCTAACATCTAATAAGCCCTTTCTCTGTGGCTTGAAACTTTTAATTACATAGAAGCTCAATATTACTGTGTCTGATTATTTTTTTGAAATTAATTTTAAATCGATTTCATACGTTCTTTACTGTTTTTCCTTTCCCTGAGTGGCTTTTCTCATCAACACTATTTATTTTCCTACTAGAGGGATAATTCCATCTTTCCTGACATGGACATCACAAACCCAATCTTCTTGGCTCACATGGGATCACCACCTGGTCTCTAAATCATTTGAATGGTAGCTATTGTAGCAATGATAGTAAAGCCTACCTCCAAAAATTCTCAGTTATTAACTACACAAGAAATAACTGAAAAGTGAACAAAATTAACCGGAAACACATTTTGTTATATAAAAATCTGGAGAAGCTCTATATGAGGGGAGGATCTTTTAAATTAACACAAGAAACATCATGAATATGTTATCTAGTATTTTTATTAAAATAGTGTTGCATGCTCAGAAAAAGGAATTCTCATCAATTTTTCTACTTTATTTCCCTCATCTTTAGTCTACCTTACTCTGTGTGCATATTAATGCATGTGAGAAAATGTTTATGACTGTGTGCTTGCACATCAGCCAGGAGAAAGATGCTGATAGTTGTTAAATTTACTAATGTTCCATAATTCAATTACTCCTTCTTTCTACCACATATATTATACCCTACTTTATACTTAACATTATTTGAGCTCTACAGAAACAACATCCTTTCCCAGAGTAGCTTATAATTTAATTGCCTACTCTTATAAACTAACTTTTTAAATAATTAAATATATTCAGTGAAGCCAATGCCTGTGCCTGTGTGATAACCTGAAGACCCTGGCAGAGTTTCTTAAATTAGTTCAATGCTTCAGCCTGGTGTTTTTCTAAAAGGCAGTAATCACACTGAAGCAGCAAGACACATAAGCCATAGGTATCTAACAGCCAAATGCTTTAATCAAATCCCTAAGGAGTTTCGCAGCCTCCTTTTTTTTTTTTTTTTGGCAGAGCAGTGAACTGGGGAAGTCAAGTATCACGTATTTCTCCTTCTATTTCGATCCCCTGCTAAACAACAAAGCGGTGCATCCCCACATGGGCCATGTGATTTCTTTCTTATTTTAGTCGGGTCTCAGACAGAATCTGCTTTCTAACAGCTGCCTGCAAAAAAATGCAGGGCAGATTTCTAAAGAGAAATTCATATAATCAAATTTCAGGTTACAGAACACTGGCCGCTTCATCATTGCTTCCTTTTACCAATAGATGGCACTGTGGGCAATGATATGGAAAGAATGAACCACCACACACATTTAAAAAAAATAGAAAAAGCTTTTTTGGGGTGGGGGGAAGGGGGTGGTGAAGCATGGGGAGAGGAGTAGGGTTAGACAGAAAAAAAAAATAGTCCAACCTATTTATATGTGTCATACTCTCAAAATATTTTTATAGTTTTATAAATGTTTCTACCTTAATTACAGTTGTTTCCTTTTCTGACCTTGCTACACCAAAAACTATTAGGCAAATCATTTAACCCAGTTTCACATCTATTAAATGGGAAGGCTGGATCAGCTCAGGGGTAGAAAATTGAAATGCTTGCTAGAGCCAGACAGCTTATTTATAAGAGTTCAGAGGGTCTGGTGCGAGAGGATAAGGAGGCCAAGCAGAGCCTATCCAAAATAATTCAATTGTAAATGTTTTTGTTTGTTTCCTGGTTAGTTCTGCCTTTTTCAAAAATGCAATAAGCCAAAATAAAAGAGTCTTCGGGAACAAACTGTTTTCTTCTTGAGTAGGTCATGTCTGGAAGCTCCTCTAGTTATAAAACACTACAATGGGTTCTAAACATTACTAAAGAAATCTATAATAATAAAAATGTAATATGCTAATTAGACCACATGTCCTTCCAGATGAAGTTGGGGCTACAAGGTGAGCCGGGGTCCTGGATGCTTGCCGGCAGCTGGAGGAAAGCCTGGGTCCCAGGTGCCAGAGGGAAGCCAGTGCCAGCAGTCTGGGGAAGGAAGGCCTACTCCTGCACAAATTTCCTGCACTGGACCTCTAGCATCTACATAAAACCACACCTATATTTCTGAGGATGTATATATATTAACATGCATCATTCTAGTACCTTCAATCTCTGATATATCTTTTTAAGCCTAATATAAAACAAAGAACAAAGATACTGTTTCCCTTCCATTATAATACAGAACAATATGAAATGTAAGAGACCATCACACCCCCTTAACTTCCAGTTCTTTCCATCTTTGCAACATCACCATCAATTTGAGTCTCTGTAAGTTAGAAATCTTGGAGTCATTTGTTATGAATCTCTTTCACCTTTGGCATATCATCAATCACTGAATCTAGCCAATTTTATCTCCAAACTCTCTTCTTCATCCCATTCCTAATTTTTAATTCCTGTGACAATTTCCTCAGTTTAGATACTCATTGTCCAGATCTCATTCAACAGTTAGAGCAGTGGAGCGCCCATGGGATAGGGGGAAAGTGTGACCGACTCAGGAGGCATCAAGACTGAAGTTGGGATGCAATAATTTGGACCATCCTTTATTTTCCAATCTTGTATCTTGCATGTTACCTCAAACATACCCTACATGTCCATCTTCAGTTGCACAGAACTAATCACTATTAGAACAAACCATATGACACACTTTGACAGGTTCCATGGTCTGTAATACATCTGACTGCCTATCAAATTCCTAAATGTCTTCCAAGACCCAGCTCAACTATATTCCATGATTGCATATATTTGCATATTGTTCTTATTTCTTATATAACACTGACATCAGGTTGAGTTTATGTTTTACCAGAAACCATAAGCCACTCATCTCTAGGTACTGAATTACACCTGAAATACTAATAGATGTCTCCAAAATCTACCTGCTTGGGTTTGAATCCTAGATCTACCATTAAGTAACCACAAGATTTTGAGCACATTAACATACCTTACCAAACCTCCTTTATTCATTACTAATCACAGAAGCTACAGGGCTGCTTGGAGGACATGTGAAAATGTATGAAAGTGCTTACCACAGTGTTTGGCATATGTAACACACTTTATTATTTAACATTCTCATCTGTAGAATAGGCATGGACTAGAAGACCCAAGTGATCCCTTTTAACTCTTAAATTATTTGAATCTAGACCAGGTTATTTTAGTAAAATTCAAGTATTAAGAAATATACTTTAATGTATTAAAACAATAACACACAGGGTGAGGCAAGAGTAGATTTATAGTTTTGAGTATGCTAAATATATATTTTATTCTTGTATTATTTCCCATATGAACAACTGTATACCTACTTTTGTCCCACCCTGTATATAAATATCTTGTTAATTTATGTTCCTTTTGATAGGGGCTTCCTTCCTTAATTTCCTTTTTAACACTCACATATATACTTATTCATTTCCAGAAAGATTTATTCTAGAGACAACCAACTGACAAAAAGAATTGTTTACCCATTACTTACAATACTTAAAGATTATCATGGGCCCAAAGGAACATGTTATCCTAGAAAATTCTGGCTAAGTCTTAAACATCCACAATCCCTGCACACACATACATACACACACACACACACACACACACACACACACACACACACACCCTATAAGCTTCCTTCAGATTTTTCATATTTTTCCCTGTGTTGTTTCTATAAGCCCAAATTCTCTAGAAGTTCTAAGGTCTTTTGTTTGATGTAGTTTTTCATAAGAACTCCAATGGTAGAAGCCCAAGAGTCCTGAATGATGGGGGAAAATAATTCATATCGGAGGCATAAATGCCCACAAATGCTACATTTGGTAACACTATTTTGTGCTGACAAGTATAAATGTTCATTCACAGGAACATGTACTCTGGTTAAAGCTCTTTTTGCAGATAAATAAATTTGGTAAAATGCTACCATTTTATTTAAATTTAAGAGTATTTATTATATGAGACATTCTAAAGTAAAAGCCACAAATGATACTTTGAGAATTTTACTCTTTATATTTTTACTCATTAAAAAAAACACCCTTCATCTGAGCATCTAAGTGCCTGATACTGTCTTTAAATACCAAGATCAATAAACAAAACCTGGTCCCAGATTTTAGATAGCTTATTGGTTATTAGAAATGTAAATATCTGAACAATTCTATGGTCTACAAGGGAAGTTACAAACTGATTTCATTGGATAAAGACAAATGATTTTACCAGGCCCACATAGCCCTAAGCCCTAAAATTTAACAATATTTGGTAAGTATAAAAATACTCTTTTATTCAGAAAAGAAGGCAATATAATTATTCAAATTGAAGAAATTCAGTCTCATGTGATCCAACCATAACATAGTTTTAAAATCTTCTCTCCAATTTACTCTCAAGATTCAAAATGTTTCTGTATTCTCACATTTCAGAACTACTAATGTTTGGGCTAGTAGATATACTATGGAGATAAAGAATTAATTGGTACACAATGAACATGAGTAGAAAATTTGATTATTTTATTGTGAATATAAAAAAGGAGTTTTAATTTTAGAATGTGAAATACATCATTGTTTTACATATTGATTATATAAGTTTTATAGTTTCAAAGAAAAAAGTGCTAATTCATTAAAGTTATATGTCTGGAGTACTTTGATGTTTTAATATTTTAAAGGCATAGGATAGAATTGAAATATCATCTTCCTCAAATGTAGGCTAAACAAAAGATTGATGGTGACATGTTGGGAAACTATCCTAAGTTTTTAGGTGTAAATATCAATTGGGCAAACTCACATTTGGTTCCTATGTCAAATATCTTGATTCATGTTGTTCAAAAATAATAAATAATGCAGACCTTAGTGTTAAAATGCCACATGTTCATTCCTGAGAAATGAGTGCCAACAAAATTGCACACTTTAGGAAAAGTCGATCACTCAAAACATGTAGACTAATATAGCCAAAATGTCAACAAAAGCGCCATTCTAGTAAAAAAAAAAAAAAGAAAAAAGAAAAAAGAAAAAGAAAGAAAAAAATACAAGCGCAATTAAATCTTAACTGCCGTTTGCCCTGAGCACTATTAGCCCATCCTTAGCAGCCCCAGGTCACGATAATTATGCTTCCTCCTTCCAGATGTAGCTACTTATAGAAACTTCTACTTAGAGAAGTTTCATCAAAATTAAAAATATGATCAAGGTAGCTTTCTTCACCAATCTATCTTTCCCCTTAAACACCAATCAATGCCTTTTTATCTTCTCTATTTATGCCTGCAGCTTCCCAGAAGCTTAGCAGAGTAAAAAGAGAAAAATTACATCTTTTAAAGCCTCAATATCAGCTTTTCCTGCAAGAAGGAAAGCACTTGCAGAGTAAATCTTTATTTAAAAAAAATATAATTAAAATAAAAACCTTGCTTCCTATAAATGTTAATATTGGGGAAAATTATGTATAAACCCTAACAAATTCCATTTTATTCTGATCATCCCTATCCATGGCTGAACTAGTTATCATTAAGAGAACATGGGTTATACAAAATAGTGTGTACTGAATTAATGATTTCCGGTCAGAAGAGTCTTTTAAATCTAAAATTGATTGGACAACTTTAAAAAGCTATTCATTGTAACAGCAGATTCAAATGACATCTTGCATACAAGATCTTCTTCCTCTGAGTGCTGTTCAATATGCTCAAGCTTAAAAAATAGTTAACAGATGAAATGTGGTAGAAAATGGATCTTCAGAATCATTGATCTTTCAAGGAGCTTAAAAAACGGGTACACTGTTTTGTTTTGTTTTTAGGTGTGTGGTACTTATGAAAATGCTTCATTTCTTTGGAGACTTCAATATGCTATGGTAAGCTATGGCATGATAGAGCAGTTTCTATCTTAAGGAAACTACAGTCTGAGTGTGTGCATGTAGCTTTTGAATGTTGGCCTAAAAGGGGTGCTGTGTATTGGTGAATGAACAGGTTTGCTGGCTCTGCTCCTCTGGAAAGGGGGATCCCAACAGACACAACTTTCCACTGGAAGCTGGTATTTCTCTATAGAGCAATTCATGGTTGGGTCCCTGGTAGAACTCTGGATATCACGTTTCAAAGATTCCCAAGGGATTCCGTCCCGCAGGCTAAAAAAGTAACCTTAACTGCAAAGCTATTTTAAAAATCCTATCTAATACAAGAGCAATATGCAAATTGACCATACCCCCCGCTACACCCACAAGCTATGCCTACCAGCCACTGACCAGCCAATCAGAACAAGTATGTAAATTAACCCAACCATGATGGCTACAGCTACAGAGAGAGAAGGAGGGAGGTTTGGGTTGCCCCTGGCTATGGAGAAAACCAAGATTTCCACACACCCTGGCTGGCCCAGGCCTCTGCTTAAGGCAACAAAGTTTCAATGGCTGCCTCCATTGAGTGAGCAGAAGGCTTGGCTCCTTTCCAGGTTACAAAGTTTCAATTGTAGAAGATAAATAAATCCCAGATACCAGGGCCTCTGCTTGGGTCACCAGAAGGCATGGCTGGACTGAAAACCACCACAGGCCCCTCGCCCAGGCCACCCTAGCCCCAAGAGAACACCCACCCTGATCTAGGACACCCTTCAGGGCAAACCAGCTGGCCCCCTCCCATGCACCAGGCTTCTAGCCTATCTAATAAAAGAGTAATATGTAGATTGACTATCACTCCAACACACAAGACCCTGCCCCCATGTGGACACAAGATGGCCACAAGATGGCCACAGGGGAGGGCAGTTGGGGTGATCAAGCCTGCAGGGGAGGGCAGTTAGGGGTGACTAGGCCAACAGAGGAGGGAAGTTGGGGGGGGACTCAGGCCTGCAGGGAAGGGCAATTGTGGGGGACCTAGGCCTGCAGGGAGGGAAATTAGAGGTGACCAAGCCTGCAAGGCAGGGCAGTTAGGGGTGACCAAGCCCATAGTGTAAGGCAGTTGGGGTGATCAAGCCTGTAGGGGAGGGCAGTTAGGGGTGACTAGGCCAGTAGAGGAGAGAAGTTGGGGGTGACTGGACCTGCAAGGAAGGGCAGTTAGGGGTGACCGCCAGGCCTGCAGGAGGGGGCAGTTAGGGGTGACCAAGCCCACAGTGTAGGGCAGTTAGGGGCAAACGGGCTGGCAGGGAAGTGGTTAGGGGGTGATCATGCTGGCAGACAGAAGCGGTTAGGGGCAATCAGGAAGGCAGGCAGGTGAGCAGTTGGGAGCCAGCAGTCCTGGATTATGAGAGGGATGTCCCAGATTAGAGAGGGAGCAGGATGGGATGAAGAATACCCTCCTTCCCCGCCCATGCACGAATTTTGTGCACCGGGCCTCTAGTACAACAATAAAAGCCTTAAAAGTGAGAGTTACACAGTAAAGTATTAGACTGTTGGAATGACATGCTATTGGGCTTATTTTAAAAGTTTTTAGCAAAAAGAAATGGTAAAAGGCAGAACAGAGAGATGGCAACATGTTGAAATTGATCTGTTCCACAGAGGGGATATTATAGTTACAAAACTAAAAATACAATTCTCTGATCACTCATTGAGTTTACTAAATTTCCATGGTTCACAAATTTTTTGCTAGTATACACACAAGTGACTCCTCCTGAAATCAAGTTCTGATAAAACATGGGTCTAGGTTTGGGGGATTTCTCTAAAGTAAGTATCCTAATTATCTAAGTGTTTTCTCAAATGCATGTAAAAAACAAAGTATTTTAAGAATAGCTAACAAAATGAATCTAACAACCACTGTGTGTGAATTGTAGTCACCATTAAAAGGTATAAAAACTATCATAAACATTCATCTTTAAAAGCATTTGGATTTTTTCAATTCTTATAAATTCAGTAAAGCTTTACCCTGGCAATGTTGATCTAAAAAATTAGTGTCGTCAATTTAATTCTTAGTTACTAGGAAAACTCAAAAAAGCAAAGACTCTTCTCATCTCTACTTCTGGTTCATTTCATGTATAGGAAAAACACCTGGTCATTTTGTACTAGCAGTCCAGTAAATTGAGCCCATCATTTTCAGTGGGCTATTATACAATCATTATAGAAAACATTTCTAAAAACTTGGAAAGCATCCTGATTTTCATGGTGTTTTGAGCAAACCTGGCATCCTTTTGCATGCCCTTACAATTCCCACTGGAGGGAAAAATGCAGATTTTGGGATACAAATATAATCTGATAGTAATAATGATCCATTACGTCATTAATAACAGGAGAGAAAACAAATTCCTTCAGCTCAATCTTTAGCAATGGATTTATAAGGGCACATGGCTGGTTTTCCTCAGTGGGAATCTAAATCAGAAACCAAAACAGGGGCAATTTCCTATTACAAAATCACAGTCTTACTGATCAGACATGAATGTATGGTGTCTCCATGGAGAATGTTCACTTAACATTCTTTCTCTGTGCCAGGGCCTGTGCTAGACATTGTAGGTACATTGGTATACAAGACCCACCACGTGTACCTCTTCAACTAATTCCTCACAAATAATTCCATTAGTAGCCATGAAGTGGAGAAAGGTTTGGGGGAGGATAGGGATCAGGATAAAATAGAGCAAATAAATTCATTGAAAAGGAGGCTTTGAGGCACTGCTCTGCTACTACAAATTGGAAGTTACTGGAAAACTGACTGCAAGCTGGAAGAAATTGTTATTGTTTCTCACATTTTAAAGCTTACACATGGCATTTATACTCTTACATTTACATTTCTGCCTTGAACACAGTTTGAGTGCTTGTGGGATCTGTAGGGGTGAGGAAAATCACTTTTATATGTTTTTCTCCTTTGAAACTTCCTACAGCTTGTAAAGCACAACATGCAAACTTCTAATCTTTCAGTGGTAACATCCTTGCCTTTCTTGCAGCAATCATTTCTGATCTCACCACCAGGATTTTGGCTCCAGTGGGAAAACAAGTGGCAGGAGAAATGAACTCTTAATTGAAAACATATTTTTGCTTAAACATAGAAACAGTGAAAGAAATGTACAGAATGCATGAGTTTGTGCAAAGAGCATTTCGAACAAAATAAGGATAGAAGTAGGATGCAGTTCTCTGCATCAGATTCCCTTGGATGCAATAAACATGTATTTATCAGACTGTGCCAAGCTCTGCACTACACACTTGGAACACAGTAGCTCCCGGTTATACTGCTCTTTATAATTTCCAGAGTTTTAGAAACATTTGTGAGATGCATGATTACTTTTATTTCCATTTTGCAAATGAAACGAGTGACTCCCAACAAAGACTAAATGGTTCAATGTTACAAAGTCAACGAGTGACTCAATTGGAAGTCATATTCATGTTTTCTGAGACTGAGCACAGTGCTCTTTCTTACCAGGATACCTGCAATGAAATCATGGCTATTGATGCTTATATGAAAATCAATGACAGTTCATTTTTAATTTTTTTTCTTAATCTTCACCCAAGGATATATTTTCCATTGATTTTTAGAGAAAGGGGAAGGGAAAGGTAGAGACAGAAACCTCAATGTGAGAGAGACACATCAATTGGTTGCCTTCTGCATGTGCCCTGACCAGGGCCAGGGTTCAAGCCTGCAACCAAGGTACCTGCCCTTGACCATATTCCACCCAGGGAGCCATTCAGTCCTTGGGCTGACACTGTATCTACTGAGCCAAACCAGCTAAGGCAACAGTTCATTTTTATTAAGCACTTGCAATGTGTTCACTGTGTGAACACTATAATCTAAATGTATATTACCTCATTAAATCATCACAACCACCTGATGCGTCACATACATTCCTGTCATTATGCATGCACATTAATTGAGTTTACAAAGTGTAGTATAGTAGGTTGTGCAAGAGAGCCCAAGGTGCTTCAGCCAGTAAGTAACAGAGCTCAGATTCAAATCCTACCTGTCCATTTCTACAGTCTGTGTTCATGGCCAGCACTAGTGATTCCCAAACCCGCCTGATGGGAGCACACACTTGGGTAATTATGAAAACGACAAATTTTTAGAGATCTTCTAGATTCTGATTTTTTAGGTTGAAGCCCAAGTTATAAAATTCTAACAAGCATTGGACAAATACCAGGAACACATGCTATATATTGACATTTTTTATTTCAATTTCTTTAATTTATCTTCTCTCTGAAAAGTTGGTAAAATTTTTTGGCAGAGAGCAAGATAGAAAACATTTTAGACTCTGTGGACTATACAGCTTCCTTGCAAATACTTGTTTCTGCTATTGTGTTTAGAAAGTAGCCACCAACAAATAAGTATAAATATGCTAATAAAAACATTATTTATGAACACTTAGATTTGAACTGCATGAAATATTATTCTTCTTTTACATTTTCAACTATTTAGAAATGTAAAAACCATTCATAGGTAACAGGACATACAATAACAGATAGGATAGATTTGACTTGCAGGCTGGGTTTTGTTTTTTGCCCCTGTACCTGCTCTAGCCCTCTTTCTCTAGAAAGTTAGTTCCAGCTAGAAGAGTAGTCAATAGGAAATTCTTTACCTGACTTACTCCGACTGATATTTCCAGTAATGTCCCATTGTGTGTGTGTGTGTGTGTGTGTGTGTGTGTGTGTGTGTGTGTGTGTTTTGTCTTCCTGTCTCCTGCCTTCCTACCCTGATGTCTGGATATTGTCTCATTTTAAATTCTGAGTTACAAAAGAGTATTCTTGTAACAATTCTGTAAACAGTGCTCTGAGGTCTTTTGGGGAGTAAACTAATAAGCCAAAGCATATTTACAATAAATAAATGCATTATAAAAAATAAGGAGTTTTTGCAAACTATTTAGGCCAAATCCACAGGCTGATAAGTGGATTTTGCCATTTGAATGGATCATTACCAGCAAGCATTAAGCTTAAGAATTATAAGAGAGAATCATTTTGGCAGGCAACCATATAAGTTCATGACATTCAGATTGGCTGTGCATCTCTGGATGTCAGGAAGTCTTCGTCTCATAGCTTTAATCAATGTCTAATCACATCCTTTTGGCTTTCCACTTCAGTAAATTCGTGTCTGCTAAGATATTTCTCCAACTTTTTCTCTTCCAAAAAGACTCTCCCATGATTCTTTGTAATTGAAAACAAATACAGGACCCCGAATGACATTGTTTCATCCAACATGGTTTTATTATAATGTTGATGAGATTCCATAGGAACTTAACACTTGTATCAATTAGCCTGTAGTAAAATTGGTTTATTAAACATCTTTTCACTTAAAATCACCGAACCTATCAACAACATGAAGTGAGGACTTACTATAATTTTAAACAGGTCAACAGATGCTTCATTCTCCATGCACTTGACACTTTTAGGTAATCACTTGTTATCTCCAGTTTGTTCCAATTACTTTTTAAGATACATACATTTGATTTGCTAAGAAAAAAAATATTTTGCAGTGTTCTTAATTATAACATTAAGAGAAAAGTCACATGCATGCTTGAAATATATGAGCATGTTCCAAGACCATGCTATAATTTTGTGACCTTACAACAGCTTAGGACTCTTAGTCTTTCACAGACTACAGGGATCTATGAATTATCTACGTTAATTTTTTCTCCATCTTGTGCTTAACTCAAAATCCTCCTCCATAGATCACCCAGCAGTTGTTTAAATGCCTTCAGTGACAGAGGCCAGTAATAACTATAGGAGCTGTCACCATCATTAACCAATCCCGTTACTTCTTCCTCTTTTTAAGCTAGAACCCCCACCCTCTCTTGTAACTTTTACCCAACTATTCTTTGGGCAAAAATTCTCAATTATAAGTTAATGACAATATGCCATAATGTCTTCAGAAATGCTTATGGGGTTTGTGTATGTATATATGCATAACCACATAGTCAATGGCAAACATAAATTCTATCAGCCAAATAGACAAATCAAGGGGTGGGGTGGGAGCCAATGATGATCCTCTGCTCTGTCCCACATGAATTCATTGGTTTCAAACTATCTAAATGAGAAGTCACAGACTGAGAGAGGTCTGGTTGAGTCAAAGTGAGATTAGGAAAACACTCATTTGATGAAGAAGCCAGCTTTACACTCTTCTGGTTTACAACTCCAGTATCTGACACCTCATCCTAAGTATGTGGAATTTTCCTAACCATGAAATTCAAAGCAGGGGTTAGAAGCTAAACTTGAAATTGCATTAAAAAAAGCAAGAGGACTCAGGAAAAGTCAAGAGGACTGAGTAAGTTCACCTTTTCCCAACTATATACAATAAGACAAAAATGGAGTGTCCTGAATATTTCCTTGAAAACTTCCCTAGGAATCTAGGTTGAGTAGACTCAGCAGCTGAGACAAGGACATCTTATGATATTCCTAGACAGCCCTGATTCAGATATTCATTCTTATTTGGTCACAGAAATAACTGGCAATTCCAACTAACAGAAGAATCATCTAGAAAATGTGGATATGCAAACGCAGAACCCTGTAGTGGTCAAAGGGCACTGATCAGCCATATGATAAGATGTATACCGTGGAGCTATTTTCTGTACCTCAGTTTCCTTATATGCAAAATGGCAACAATGACACCTACTATATAAGGTGAAGGTTAAATGAGTTAAAACATGCAAAGTGCATAGAATAGTATTCAGCAGAGTAAGCAATGTAAACAAATGTTACTTAGTACCAATATAATATAGCTCTCTCTCAATATCTACTAAACTGAAATGTAATTATAGATGTTAGTATTTGTTAGAAACTGTAAGCTCTTAAAAACCTGAAGCTTAGAGTTACTGTTTTAATTATTTTATCCTAGTAACCTGCATGGAGCCCGGATCATAGTGTAGGTACTCAATAAACGATTATGGAAGGAATAGACTAAATAAGATGCCTTCTTACCCATTTGGTTGGTAACTTCCTCCTTCGATAATTTAAATTTTATAAATACTGTAACATACCAAAGTTATGACAATTTGGGATTTCATAATAAATCCAGTAAACTATGAAATCCAAAAGGTTTGCTTTAATCACTGAGAATATAATACAGTAGTTCTCCCTTATTTGTGGTTTCACTTTCCATGGTTTCAGTTACCTGCGGTCAACCATGGTTCGAAAACATTAAATGGAAAATTCCAGAAAGAAACAATTTTTAAGTTTTAAATTGCACTGTTTTGTGTAGTGTAATGAAATCTCACACTCCCACTCCATCCTGCCTGGGACGTGACTCATCTCTTTGACTAGCGTATCCAAGCTACTCATCAATTAGTCACTTAGTAACTGTCTTGGTTATTAGATTAGTTATCAGAGAGAAAGGCACCATATTTATATAACTTTTATTTTTGCAGATGATCATAATTATTCTATTTTATTATTAGTTATTGTTGTTAGTTTCTTGCTGTGTCTAATCCATAAATTAAACATTATCACAGAGATGTACATATAGAAACACATAATATATATAAGGTTTGTTACTACCCACTGGGGGTCTTGGAATCTATCCCCCTTGAATAAGGGAAGACTACTGTACACCAAGCTATGTAAATAGCCTGTTAAACTCTTCCTTTCACTACCCAAATTAAAAGACTCACATCAAAAACTACAAATAGGACAAAAAGCATTTGTAAGTCTAGAAACAGACATGCTATTGTGATCCCGCAAAAGCAATCTCTCTCAATTAATGAATCTTAAATTTAAGAAATTTTCATTTTTACCTTGAACAGTTAAATGGAGGGCATTTTATAAATGTATTCAAACTTGATCCTACCAGGCAATGCCACACGGAGCTTGGCTAGACAATAAAAATATCTGCAAAAGCATGTAAACACAATGGTCTTGGGGAATGAGATTCCAGTACCATGACAGTCTCATTGGGTCTTTCCATGTACTTCATTGCTAAATTTAAATATCTGATTTGAGGTATGACTGAATTTGTCGTATAGTGACCATGTTAATAACACGGCTTTACACACTTTGCAAAATTCCTTGGAACAGGTTAAATCGAAACCACAAGTTTAAATGGAGCAATGCTGAGTGGCTTGCCACTTGTACGGCTGAGAACTCATTATGGCTCTGTGGGTGCCATGGAGTTCCCAGAAGACCTTTTTGGGATTCAGTGTTGATGTCTCTAAAAACTGAACAGGCAGCTTTAGCAAATATTTACTTGGGTGAAGGCTGAGGAATTTTATGGTAGAACTTTATGGTTCCCTAACCAGTTTAAGGGAAGAGGCACAAATTGCAAAATCTGGTATCAAAACCTTACTTATCGATGGAAACTATAAATACTGATGATTCCTGTGCCAGAAAGATTAATTAGATCTTAAAATTCAGCAGAGAGTACTGCAAATTAAGATGTAATGAGCATTTCAAAAGACTTTGTGAGATCTGATCTAGCTTAACAGAACAGGTAACACAGTGTGACCTGGTTGAGGATGGAGGTGGGAGGGGTGCTTTCCATTGCTGCACAATGACAGTACTGTTCTAATGCAGTGAGGTCTACATGGAGCATGGGGACTCCAGGAGATATGCATTTAGAAGTTGAGTTATGCTCCTACAGATGGTGGCCAGTTTCCTCTCACTAGCACTGTGTGGGCAAAGGATATCCACTAAAAAATTTGGAATACTCCCTAAAATACTGGGGAGATACAGCAATAAAATATGAGTGAGTATTGATATAAAAGATAAATAAGACTTCAGTGATGTGTGCTGATAAATAGAACCTGGGGACTTTGGGGTTAAGCAAGAGAGATAGTGTGAAATTATTTGACCAAACCTAGAACTATCTTGGCTATAATATGTATGCTTTAACTTGTTTTTGTGAGCCTCTATCAAATTTCATGGTCCTCTGACCAAGGTCCTCTTTTCATTTATTGTCTCTAAAATTAGAATGTGTCTTAGAATGAGGGGTTACCTAAAACTCAATGATATAGAGGAGTTTGGTTTTTTTTTTTTTCAGTGTATAACCAGCAGAATAGATATAATCACTATGACATAAGTTGATACCCTTCTCCATTTAGCTTTGATTGGTTTGCCCAAACTTAAGAGTCTGCAAGGTAAAATCTTTCTGCCTTTCAATTTCATTACATAGAAAACCAGGATAACAACACTTATGTAGGCCTGATGGGGATTTTTCCTTTAAAGAATATGTTACTCCTTCTAGGACAGTAAATTGATATATATTGGTTTGAGTGCTTTGCTGGCAGAAGGAGAGAGAAAAATAATCTTGAGGAAAGTAACAGGTATGCCAAAGGTGAATAAAAACAGTGCTCTGGTGTCCCAATAAACATCTGCTTACTTCTCTCCAGAAATAAAATGTTATGGAAGGACCTGCATGTCTAAATGACTCAGAAAAGCCATAACATCTGGAATACAGATCATTTTTGTTGAGGGTATCCCTGGGTGACAGTAAATGAGAGGTGGGTTGAATCTTCCTTGAACTTAGAAAACTAGTACAGCCATGGTAGGTATGGAAACTAGTACTAGTGGCAACTGGAAATGTAGGGGGAGTCCCACCCCATTTCCTCATATCACAGAAACAGGGATTATCTCTTACTCTAGGTGATGGAGTTATTCAGCAGCAGCAAGGACTGATTTTAGAGCAAAGTACATGTCATCTTATGATTATCCCTGGAAGGCTAATCCCCCCCCCCAAAAAAAAGAGAAGGGTTTCTGTGAAATAAACAAGTTGAAACTCAAGCCATTTAAAAGAAAAGGAAATGAGTTCATTTTTTACTCCAAAGCAAAAAACGTAAGGAATATTGTTTCTATACATGTCTCCCCTAATAAACAGAAGTCATGGAAAACAGAGATAACTGATGAAAACAGTAACTAACTAATTATCTATCTCTTTAAAAAGGGGAAGTATAGAACCCTAGAAACGCTCCATTGATTTTAATTTTAATTCAACAGAGCAAGTCAATCATATGTAAAAGGCTCTCTCCCATTCGCTGGAGGTTTCAGCTTTTCTAAAAATTCAACAGTTTCCATTTTTTTCACTATCATGCTAAGGAATACCTCTAATAATAAAGACAAACAAGTAAACTAAGTAAATTAGCTTATTCATCAGCATAAATTATTATAGCACATCACATTTGAGTAGATTTGAGAGAAAATTTAAGATTGTTCTTCTTCAGCCAAGTAGTACCTTTTGTATTTATCTATTATATTTGTACTAGAGGCCCAGTGCACAATTGAAATCATGCAAGGAGATGCCCCGCCTCCCACCATGTGAGGAGGCACCCCACAGGCCATTGTGGGAGTTAGGCCAGACCAGTTCCATGGGTGGCCGGGACCTACACCTAACTGCAGTGCTGGGTGCAGTGGGAGGCAGGCCTGATTGGGGCCACGGGCAGCCAGGACCTCTGCCTGACTTCTGCCCCAAGGCCCCCTGGCCCTCCTGCCTGTGTCTTCACTGGGCCACCAGAACTGCCACACCAGCTCAGGCAGGCCCCCCTGTCTCTGTCTCCATCTCCACTCTGAGCCTCACCTGCGCACACAACCTCCTCCTGTCCAGTCATGACCTGTTATGGTGTCCTGGCCTAATTTGCATATCAGCTCCAGACAGATAGATAGATAGATAGATAGATAGATAGATAGATAGATTACTCCCAGATAACACATTTAAGGATTCTCTTCCCCAAAGTACTTGCCAGAGAGGCCCAGAAAGTTAAATTGAAGCATATTATGACCAACAGATCAAATCCAAGTAGAACACTCAATTGTATTTAGATATAAGTGGCCTACAGCACTCTATAAGTTTATGTGTACAACATAATGATTTGACTTACATATATTGTGAAATAACTACCACAAGTTTTGTTAATATCCATCATCTCATAAAGACACATACACACAAAGAACACAGAAATGTTTTTTCCCTTATGATAAGGACCTTAGAATCTACTCTCTTTAATAACTGTAAGACATACCATATAGCAGTGTTAACTGCAGTCATCATGTTGTATATTACATACCTAGAAGCTATTTATATTATAACTATAAATCGTTATAGTTATAACTATTGTAACTAAAAGTTTGTGCCTTTTAACTACCTTCATTCAATTCCCACTTCCTCCACTTCCACCCCTCTGGTAACTACAAATCTGATCTCTATGAGTTTTTGTCTTTCTTTTTAGATTCCACATACCACATATAGCACATGGTATTTATGATATTTGTCTTTTTTCGTCTGACTTATTTTACTTAACATAATGCCCTCAAGGTCTATCCATGTTGTCACAAATGGCAATATTTCCTTCTTTTTTATGGCTAAATAATATTTCGTTGTGTGTGTGTGTGTGTGTGTGTGCTTATGTGCATGTATCACAACTTTGTTATCTACCTATCAATGGACACTTGGGTTGTTTCTATGTCTTGGCTATTAGAAATAATGCTTTTATGAATATGGGGATCTAAATAACTCTTTGACATAGTGTTTCATTTCTTTTGGATATATTCTCAGAAATGGCATTGCTGAATCCATCCCTAACTTCTGACTATGCATTTACAAACCCATCAAGAAAGAAGAGATGTGAGTGAGATTAGAGTTTGCTCTTGATTTTATATATTGCTATGCCTGGGCTCTACTTTCTTATATCAGTTGAAGTTTATGTGTGCCTATGTTTATTCAGGCTTATAATGGATTTTTCATTTTTTAAATTAATAAAAATTTCCAAGTTAAAACAAAATAAGAAACAGTGCCAAGCTAACATAGCAAAGGATTCTCAATTTAATTTAGTTTGCTATAATAACTATAGCAAAAGTCTCTCAAAACTTTTTGTTTTTTACATAAAAACACATCCCTCAATTCCCATTTCCTTCATTTCCACCCCTCTGGTAACTACAAATCTGATTTCTATGAGTTTTTGTCTTTCTTTTTAGATTCCACATTATATCAAATGTTTATTATAACTAAAAGTTTGTGCCTTTTGACTACCTTCATTCAATTCCCACTTCCTCCACTTCTGCCCCTCTGGTAACTACAAATCTGATCTCTATGAGTTTTTGTCTTTCTTTTTAGATTCCACATACCACTTATGTATTTTTATGTAAAAAACAAAAAGTTTTGAGACACTTTTGCTATAGTTGTTGCATCAAACTAAACAGGTTTAGATTCTAAAAATGACAATATAAAATTATATTCAAACATGGTAATTAATACTTGATGACAATTGAAGAATGCCAAGAGAGAGCATGAAAAAGGATAAGAGCTAGAATTTTGAAATAAGCAAGGGATGTCCAATTCATGCACTAATGCAAATTGCATATAACCAGAATAATTATTAGATACTTGTAAACAGTGTATAGGCTCACACACAACGAAACTCATCCTGTCTGATGAGTTTATCCACACACCCTATCCCTGTACCCCACTTAAAAATAATGACAATAAAATACTCTTAATAATATATTTCATTCCAACTTCTCCCAAACCACTGAAGTATATACAATTATATTACTCTCATTTTACTTGAAGAAAAACTGAGCTTTAGAAGGTGAAACATTTGCCCAAAGTCACACACCTGGAGAGGAAGGTGCAGAACTGACTTCAAAGAAGTGCTCACGCACTACAGAGGGAACAGTGAGTGTGGAAGCATGAAACCCTACCCTTACAGGCCATTACATTCTAATGTGGCTCCTCCATGAGGAAATGTGAGTAAGAAAGAAGCAAAATGTCATTATGTCTTAGAATCATAAGAGGATCAGAAAGGAATGTTGGAGAATGTCGTTTCCAGTCACTTTTTAAAAGGAGGAGGAGAATAATGCACTCCCTAAAGAAGAAGGCAAGTGTCTTTTCCCCTTGCTCTAAAGCACATTTCAGTTCAGATTCAAGAAGCGCTCACTGGGATGAATCTTTCCACCTTGGCAAAAACAAAAAGTGGCGATTCAGTACTTAAATGCTGCTAGGTAGAGGCTCTGATAAGCATGCTGACCAGAAGTCTCCATTTTTAGTTAACATAAAAAGGAAAACAACATTCTTTTTGAGAAACTGAATAAACGACAGTGAAATGAAACAGGTAAATAAACAGGCAGCTCACAGTCTTTGAATGCAGATGGCATGTAGGACTCTTGGATTAAGTTTCGAAAGTCAGGCTGGAACAAAAGGAATTCAGGCTAACTAAGAACAAGATTTACAAACCAGGGACTGTTTCAATATGCTCTCTCTGAGAGCACACAATAACTAAAACTCCCTGGAAACATTAAATCAGATTAACCATTCAAAGCAGGCCAACACTGGAGGAGAATCAAATGCATATTTATTTATTCTCTATTTCATGAGTTTATTTAATGCCTTTCCTCTCACAAGCTCATGGTGCACAGAATATGGCCGCAATAAAATTGTGTGAGATATAAAACTCTGAGCTTGCATCCAAAGACCTATTTTATCTTTTAAATGAAATCCTACCAAGTGGCTTGGAAAAATCTAGAAGTTATATTGTGAACATTATAGCCATCACTTAAGCCAGTAGTGACAGTACCACATCTTTGTTTCTGTGATTTTCTTAACAATAAAGTCTTTTCCAAGTCTCGGCTGAGAAGTTAAATTTTAAGAGGAGGCACTCCAGCCAACTGAACAGCAAAATAATTCATTCATTTTGAATTCCTGTGAATTATTATGGAACTAGAAGCCCAGTGCACAAAATTGTGTCCCTCAGTCCAATCCAGAACCCCTCAAGGGATGTCTGACTGCCCTTTTAGGGCCAATCCTACCAGGACTGCTAGTTCCCAACTGCTCACCTAACTGCCTTCCAGATTGCCCCTAACCACTTCTGCCTGCCAGCCTGATCACCCCCTAACCACTCCCCTGCCAGCCTGGTTGATGCTTAACTGCTCCCCTGCCAGCCAGCCTCTTTGCCTCTATAACTGCCCTCCCCTGCAAGTCTGGTCACCCCTAACTGCCCTTCCCTGCAGACCCAGTCACCCATTTTAAATAGATATTATAACAATTACATTTAAAATAAAAACAACAACATAACTCTAACTTTATTTATTTTACTTTCATGGTAAATGGAAGAATATGTTAAAGATGTAAGATGTAAGAATGGGAGATTTTCCAGAAGTGCTGGTGACATATTCCTTACAATTGTGTACTTCATCAACACAGATCACTTCACTATCTCTGGCTGCAAATCCAGTTATTCCTAGTGAAAAACTTGACTTTGCCATGTGCTTTCAGAAAACAAAATTATTAGACATAGCTTTATTTGTCAGCATTTATCTATATTTATAACATAATTCATTTGTGGCATAGCTATGTATTAAATACGTGCTACAAGTACTTTGAATACAGAAACAAATGAATATTCCTGGCCTTGGGGTCATTAGTAAAAGTGAAAACAGTTTTTTTTTAAGTAAGGTTTAATAATACAATGTAATAAATGTGATAATGTAAGTATGTACCAGTTGTTAAGACAACACAGGGAAACAGACATCTAACCCCCAACCAAGGCAAGGTTAGAAAGCAGCTTTTGTACGAACCTGACAAGGTCAGAGAAACTTGAGTGTGAAACAAAATGCAGCTGTTGATATTTTGGGATTGTTTGTTACTGTAGGATGATTTAGTCTATCTTAACTGATACACAGTGATTAGAATAATTATCTTAATTAATGTAAGCTAATTGATAATTCTCAATGGATTTCAAGTGTGCAGCTAAAATGTCAAAAGGAATTTCCCAAAAATAATGATCAAAACACAAAACCTGAAGGTTGTTTATTTAAAGTTGCTTCCTATTACACATTGTGCTTTGGTTGACACAACCCCAAATACAATTGGAAATAGCCCAGTGTGTGTGTGTGTGTGTGTGTGTGTGTGTGTGTGTGTGTGTAATCTTTTTCAATGATTACTCTGCTTTCTTTTCTGATTCGTTGTTCTGATCTTGGGGACCCGAGTGATTGCTTTCCGAATCATATCAGCAAAGCTTTCCTCTCTGTTTCAGTATTTACTTGGTTCTATTCCTGCACCTTGGGAAAGCGCATTTCTCAGTAGTGCCTTGAGTTGCGTAGCTCATGTGTGTGGGTATGTTTATACATAAGTATCCCACTCCTTCAAAATAAACAGTCTGTAACTCTTTAAAACAAAAATCCAAATAATGTTATTGAACATTTTTACAAATGAGACAACAACCTGCTATTTGCTATGTTTGTATCATGTAATTACTGAAGCTCCTGCTTAGAAACTGTGATTCTGGAAAATTTCTTTTCTGCAGTGCTGATAACACTGTGAAATATTGTTGTTATTATTGTTAAAGCAGATAAACATTATTAAGCAGCTAAAATTTTATGCCAGATATATTTTCATTATCTTATTTAATCGTCGCAGTAACCCAATAACATCAGAGTTATCATGATCTATTATAGAAAACATACAGTACACAAAGGTGGTGTGACTTGCTCAACATCACACCGAATGTAAATGGATGTAAATTCAGGCAGGCTAGTTCTGGAGAGTTTTAGTTTCAGCTTCAATGGTTACACAGTTTAACTGTGTATGCCTTCATTTCTTCACCTGCAAGATAGGGATAACGTGCCCTACGTATACCACAGCTTTTCTGGGTGGTTCAATAATGGAGCAATGATCAAAGTGTTTTAAAATGAGTAGGTACTCATATTGAAGATTTTCTGTGAGCTGCACACTATGGATTTTCTTTAAACCCAAATCTTTGATAAAATGTAATATCTAAGAATTAGGGGCTTTATATAAACATTTGTATTTTTCACCTCTTAAAAAAATCAGAACAGGTGCAAGGCTAACCCTTCATTTCTGCACAGGAAGAACTGGCAGAGCAGAAGAGCAGCTGCCTATCTAAGACTGGGCACCTGCCCTCCAGTCTGCCACAGTCCCCACCCTGCTGGCTTCAATCACTTACATGCAGAGGCATGTCTTTGCTTCCCCCTTTAGTATAGAGCAAAATTCTGGATCAATGTGAGAGGATTATATTAGGAGACACCATACTAGTGCAGGCTTGTCGCCTAACACCTGTGATTTGAAAACAGGACCATCATCACACATTACCCAAACCTTTTGGATAATATCTGTAGGTCTAGACTGGAGCTTCAAAGAAGAAAATGAAAGAAAATAGGCATGTTTCTCAAATACAATTTCTGACAAGAATATCAACGGTTCCCCCCAAAAAACTCCAGGGGCTGATTATAAAAAGGTGTGTGTGTGTGTGTGTATGTGTGTGTATGTATATATATATTTATATATAAATTTATATATTAAATATATATAAATATATACATATATTTTTCCCCCTCTTTGCTTCCAAGACAACTCTCACCTGACCTTTTCCCAGCGCATAGGAAGCATCATTATCACACTCATCGGCAGCTCCCTGGCGGCAGTCAATAAGAAGTACTTGAAAGTTTCTCATTGAAAAAGAAATTCTAATGATCACAGAAAGGTCCCCAGAATTCAACGTTTCATAAGCAGCAGGCTTCAGCACCTTCAGTACTGCTCTGGCCATGTGCCCTATTATGGTTGCCACTGGGGCTAGACCCTGTTAAAGGGGCACAGCAAAGTCCCAAATGGTCCCAGTAAAACCTTGCCTCTGCCTGTCCACAGAGGTCAAGGCAACATGGCACAAAAAATAAAGTTCTGGCCTTGGGTGTATAACAAGCCTACATACAACTCCTCCATGTTTCACCTTCTTATATGAGTGTGCATAGCCAAGTTTCCTTATCTATAAATTAGCCTTAATACCACTTATTCAAAGACTTGTCTAAGGATTCAATAAGTGATCCTAATAAATAAAGCCCTTGCGGTCTAACACATAATGGATAGTTCATAAATGGCAACTATTGTTATTATTAAAGGACAATTATTTGAGGCATTAGTGACCTAATTTCTCAAACATTGTTCCTTTATTGATATTTCATATAGTATAATATATCCTGAGTATTTTTAGAATTATAGAAACAATTTCATTGAATGGGTTAAAAACCAATATTATCCTCAATTTTTTAAAAAATCAACACCAAACCAATTCCGAAAAGAGAAAATGATATTCACTATTTTAAATGAGAACATTTCCAAGGTGAAGACTGTAACTGGATATTTATTTTTAACAAGTGAATTATAATGTTACATTAACAAAAATTATTCTTTCTAATTAGGAGCACTCAGGTTAAATTTCTACATTATTCAACAGTGTAAATTGCTTGCTACAGAGAAACCCTAAAAATAACACTGGGATTTTCAAACATAGCAATTATGCATGGTAGTAATATTTCCCTCCTTTTTATAATACAACATTTTAAGACATATTTTATAGATTTGGATTGAAAATTTATATGGGATAATCTCATAAATATTTAAAAGAAAAAAATCCTAACAGTACATTTCCTAAATGTGAGTTTTGTTAATTCACTACCACTCCTCTTATAAGAATTTATTTATTATGGTTGATCACCTAACAGAATGGATTTTGCAAAATATAATCCTTGATTCTTTCCAAAACACTTCATTGATGATTATTATTTTCTATTGAATTAACTATCCTATTCTAATATAATGAAAGTCTCCTCTTTCCTATAAGAAATAATGGAAACTATTTTGAATAGAGTTTCACTAACTGATATCAAGGAAACTATACATATTTATCAAATCAAATCTTGTTGCCTCATTTATAACATGAACAGTTGACCTCATTAATTTCCAGGGCCCATAACTGGATGTGGGGGAAAGAACTCCAAGTGATATGAACTCTTATTGAGGCTGATAACTCAGTAATGCTTTTATAACAATGAAAGAATAAGTTGGGGACAACAAACTCTCCATTTTACTTATTATTGTCCTATGATTTCCTATTATAGGGATTATTATAATTTGAGACAATAATTTGATCCCTGGTTCATGAATTTTAGGGTAATACCATTGTGTGTCATAAGGTTCAGTCCAGAACAATTAGTGCTGTGTCAAACAGAGGTGCCAGAGATGCCATGAATGAATATTCAGTTTCATAATAGGTCAGTGAACTTCACAAAGGGAAAACTTACTTCACAGCCCCAATATTACTCTGGTACACAAATATATGCTGATGTTAGAAAAGGAACAGAGAAAGACATTTGCAATGAGAGGAGCAGCTAGCTCACTAAAGCTCACACTTGCTGCTGGCTGTGAAGTTGGGGAGATGATGGGGAGAAACTCCAATACACATTAACTCTTTCTTACTGAGGCTGGTAACTCAGGGATATTTTATAACTATAAAAGCAACTTAGGAACAGCGTCCTCTCAAGCAAGAATACTGGAAAATAAAAAATTCAATTAAAACTATGTTTGTTAGTCATTTTTAATGAAAGGAATTTCATCTTATATTATAAAAGGCTAATTTGCAAATCAACCGAACAGTGGAACAACTGGTTGCTATGATGCACACTGACCACCAGGGGGCAGACGCTCAATGCAGGAGCTGCCCCCTGGTGGTCAGTGCTTTTCCACAGGGGAGTGCCGCTCAGCCAGAAGCCAGGCTCATGGCTGGCAAGTGCAGCAGCAGTGGCAAGAGCCTCTCCCACCTCCGCGGCAGTGCTAAGGATGTCCGACTGCCAACTTATGTCTTTAGCCAGCAGTCAGACATCCCTCAAAGGCTCCCTGACTGCAAGAAGGTGCAGGCTGGGTTGAGGGACGCCCCCCTCCCTCTACCCACTGAGTGCACGAATATCGTGCACCAGGTCTCTAGTTTAAATATTAAAAAAATTAATATAATAGAAAATATTCTTAAATTAAATAAATTTTGGTATAAAAAAACTATATTGTTTTTTATTTTGCTATAAACTCATAATGAGCCAACAGCATTTAATACCACTGTGTTCATAATAAATTTTACAAACATATATAACCAATATTAAATTCAGGAATGTATCATTGCTTCCATACCAAAAATGATGAATTCCACTTAATTATAGAACATTTGTGTAATCTGAAATAAATTTGGGAAATGCATGTGTGGAAGAAAAAGGGGAACTGTAATAAATGGAACCCAAAGTAACCTCACAGTTATCTGATCATAAATTTCTAACTGAGGAGGTTATAGTGCATAGCCATGGCCCAGGCATATAACTTTATTAATATAAGGTTTATCTTTGTGGTAAGCAAGCCCTATCCGTTGTTCTTGTGCATCTAGGTTAACACACCTTTGAAATTCAAAAGTAATTCTCTTTTTCAGAACCTTGGAAGGTATAAACACTCTCAAGGGAGTTTTTTAGGTTTTGCTTTCTGGCAATTGTCGTCAGTATGACTCAAACTCATAAAAAGTCTCTACAAGTTTGGACATTTTTACATCGACATTCAGAAATGTCATTCAGAAGATAACCAGACACAAAAAGCCTCACTCCTAAAAAGAACGAGGCCTCTTGGAGCATGGCTGCTGAGGCAGGGAGGTGGATGGCCCAACTGGGGCTCAGATGACACCTTTTCAGCTCCCAGAGTATACCCACTCCACGCACCACGATGAACTTGGCTTCTCGAGACGCTGGCACCTGGGACCACTTCACCACTTTCCCCTCCCAGTACTCCTGTTGCCGAGCTATAGCAGTCAAGTCTTCCCACAACCCATTCCTGCTCAAGCCAAGTTCATTACAAGAAGCTTCAGGCAGAGACCAGCATCTCCCACAGTTTGTTACATAGTGTTCTGAGGAATGTGGATAGGTAAAGAGTAAAAAATCCCATGCCTGGAAAAATGCCCCTAGCTCAAGTCTGGGAAATGGTGCAACAAAATCCAGAAGATCTTGTTAGGTTTCAGTGAGTTAGCTCCCTCTAAGAGGAGGCCAAAGGGTGGCTGCTTATTTCTCATAAGCATATTTTATGTGGGAAATAGTATTAGAGGCTCTACTTTGTTCTGTTTCCATACTTATTTCAGAATTTAGGTCTCAGCCAGGTAATGCTGGGAAATAGATTATATAATTGGTGTGCAAAGAGATCATTTCTTTTCAATACCTTTCCAGTTAGAAACAAACTGTCATGTTATGCCCGAGGGCTTTGCCTTATGGCTACTGATAAAGCCCATTCTTAACTCATTGATAAATGTTTAGCAATTGGTAGACAAGCCAAATTGAAAATAAATTCACTTCACTCTTCTCTTTTTAGTCTTTTTGATTGATACATAATTCTAATGATACTATTATTATTTATATCTGGTTTTGAGTATATTTATCACTGGATTTGGCATGCCCAGTTTAATTACTCTCAAGTATCAAATTAAAGCAAAAAGATGAATGGCCCAGGGCAATTTCAAAAATAATGGATCAAGTTGATAGTGAAGTCTACATTTTATACTGCAACACACAATTTTTGCATGGTACTGCTAAGAAACAAACTTCCTATTTTTAAAATGTTAAACCATATTGCCACTGCCTAACTCTTATTTCAGGTCAGTAGTCATGATGCCAGAGCTATCCGAATGTCTTCAGTGATAGTAGCTTTTTTGCAAATTCAGTGGTTAAGTCACATTGGAGAGGACACGGTCCACAATGTCTAACAGAAAATGCTTTGAAACAAATTTGATAACCCTTTAAATCAGTTACAAACAAAATCAATGTGGCAGGGTGTGTGTGTGTGGGGGGGGGGGGAGGGTGTCTTGCTCCAGAATTCTTTTAGCTGGTGATTCCAAATCATCAACTCATTCAACAGCCACCAAGCCCTCCTCTTAATAGCTACTCAGTTCTTACAAAGAGCTTCTTTTCTAAAGCAAGGGGAAGTAATTAGAATTTCCTAGTTTGGTACAGTCAGCATTAGCATCATGACTTTCCATGCTGAGGATTAATGACAGTAGCCACAATGATAACAGAAAATGATAACAGTTCCAATTACTGATACACATCTTAGGATGGTGAGCGGCTGTTAAAACATATCTTTAGAAGTGAGAGTTCAGTCACATATCTTTTATTCAACAAATGGGAAAAGCTTTAATGCTAATTAGGAAGGTTACAAATTCCAATGTCAGTCAGAGTGCACTGTAATTGTTCTTCATTAACTTTTTTTTCTCTCACCTTAAACTTCCTGGCCTTTAAGCTTTTGTAAAAGCTGACACTATATTTAAACAGGAGCATAGGAGGCCTCCTGGTTTCCACTTAAAACAACCCTTCCCAGCTCAACAAGGGAAATTTCTCATTTATTTGTACTTGAAAAAATGAAATGTTTCCTCAACATTGTCAGGAACTCCTGTGCCTAAAAAGACACTGTCTACTCAGTGATCTCTTAAAGCACATGTTATAATTTCAGAGAAATAATGTATTCTCCATCGCTTCATAATCAGCCGTAAACACCCTTAGCAAATGACAACTTCTTGGCAAGTCCATTGTTTCATCTACAAAATGACAAAGTTGGAATTGGTGGTGTTCCCTAAATTCTCCAAACCATGTGAGTCACCCAGGCTGTTGTGGGGTGAATGAATTGTGACTATGGTTTGTAAAACTCGGTATCAGAACCTCCAGGTCAGAGAATATACAGATCTGATTGGAGTTAAATGTGAGGAATTGTTTCCAGGACCCTGGACAGCAAGAGGCAGGAGAGTATTCAGGACCACGTGGAACTAATCCACTTCCTGCCAGTTAAGAATGCACCCTGTGGAGAGGATGTATTTGGTTCACTTTTCAGAATAGCACAACACCTGTCAACATTCCCTTAAATCGGGGATTGTGAAATTTCTTCTGTAAAAGCCCACATTCTGACTATTCTAGGCCTTTGAGCCACACATGGTCTCTACTGTGACTACTTAGCTACTGTGATTGCAGCACAAAAGCTGTTTTAGACAATAAGTAAAGAAATGAGTGTGGCTGGCTTCCAGCCAAACTTACATCTGAATTTTCATATGGCATGAAGTGTTGCCATATGAATTTTTTTTCAGCCATTTAAAAATACAAAGACTCGTTTTAGTTCATGGGCCCCACAAAAATAGTTAGTGAGCAGTTTGCTGATCCTTGTCTTAAATGGAAATGCTCAAACTGTAAGGCAACGTCTTCTCAAATTACAATAGAAGCCAAGTTGCACAAGGACAGGAACAGAAGCATGTGTCACCTTTTTAATCCTAGCAGGTTCTCACCTGCCTCAAGTGTCACCAGCAGCCCTGCACACAGGAGGAGGGGGCATGGGAAAGGCCACCGAGATGGGGTGTCTGGTCCTGCTGGATTTAGCTGCCCACTTTCACAAGGGTCTATTTTCTTCACTAAATAAATTGCGAATCTAGAGCACATAAATGAATGTATGCATGTGTGTGCACATGTGTGTGTGTGACTGTGCATGTTTATGTATGTGTGCGTTGTCTATGCTGCTAACCTATACCTTAAAGCTATTTAAAATACAGGATTCCACAGAGATCTAGTGAGTGGAATGTTTCTCTGAGTTCTGTGAGTTGCTCTAGCAAATTCATCAAACCTGAGGAGGAACTTGAGGGAAACACTGGTTTATGGCCAATCATTCAGAAGTACAGCTAACAGCCTGAACTTGTGACTGACATCTGGAATCCAAGTAAGGAGATGTAGGGGTTTGAACCCCCAAGTACAGCCAGTCAGTCTTCAGGTGACTGGGGGAGGGGGTGTGGGCAGTCCCATAGGACTGAACCCTTGACCTCTGGAATCTGATGCTACCTCTGGTTTCATAGTGTGAGGATTAAGCCAGCTAGTATCTCAAGAACGGTAGTATTGGAACCCCCCCTCCACATGAATTAGATTGGATCCAGGAATCCAAAAGAAATGGATAGTCAAAATAAGGTATAACACAGACTGGAACATTACTCAGCCATAAAATGGGATGAAATTCTGATACACTCAGCTACAAAAGAGAATAAAATTTGGACACATGCCACAATACAGATGAATCTTGAGGACATTATGTAAAGCATAATAAGCCAGTCACAAAAGGACAGATATTGTATTATTATTCTAATATGAGGTACCAAGACTAGGTAAATTCATAGAGACAGAAAAAGAAATAAAGGTTACTAGAGGCTCAGGAAAGAGTGGGAATTATCATTTAAATGGTACCGAGTTCCTGTTTGAGACAATAAAAACGTTCTGAAAATGAATAGTGGTGATGGTTGCAAAACAATGTGAATGTATTTGATGCCACTGAACTATGCATTTACAATGGTTAACATAGTCAAGTTTATGTCATATATATTTTACCACAATGAAAAACAGATTTAAAATAAAATAAAGTACAGGTTTCTGGCCTTCTCCCCTAGATTTATTTCAGCAGTTCTGAGGTGTCCAGATATCTGTATTTTAAGCAACGGCCCCAAGTGAGTTGTATGATCTGGTCTATTTCAGAAACTAATGCTAGAGTAAAGATATAACACAAATTGCAAGTTCACGGTGCAGTTAGTTAGGGTCTACCTTCTCTAGGGCTGTTAAATGACCCCGTGTAGTTTATACATATACAATGGGTTTTCTGAAGTGATATCATCAGATGGAAGTGCAAACCAACGTTAACAGTAAAAAGCGAGATAAGGTTGTTGACTATGAGGTCCTGAGAGCAAGAACGCTTCTAGAAGTGATACTCAGTATGGGGAGGGTAGTACCACCAACACTTATGCTAGGCAAGAAATATCCAGGGAAAACAGGCCCCGAGCAGTCAGGCTATGATGAAATGATATGACCAGAAAGCAGGACAGAAGGACCATTCCACTAGAGCTTTGCAAACATGGTGGCAAGTCTGAAACTTTGGGAAACTCAGCATCACACAGATCAAGGAAACCTATGGTAATCAGAGATGAGGAGGCTCTGCCTGGGCAAAGAGGTTAGGTAGGCCACACATCTACGTCAGCTTAGTTCTAAACAGTAGTGACAGCTGTGAACCAAAGGGCAGCCTTTCTTGGAATAAACTGTTCAACAGCATCTCTTGGCACAAATAGCAATCCCCATCATAAGCACCAGCTCTGAATATGAAATACCAAGCTGGCTGTATCAATCCTGCTATGGGTCACACACCGAAAGAAGCTATTATCCTCTTCATTACCATTTCTATGCCCAAACTCATACTCCTCTGAGCTGAATTTCTTCTATCTCCCCTCATGTTCCTCACTATTTAGCCACTCTTGTGACAGGTTCTCTAGCCCAGCTTTCAATTCAGATTTGTCCTTTATGCCAGTGTCATCCTGTAATTCTGGCTGCTGCATATTTCTAATCATAGTAAATTTCTTCCCCAAATCTTTTGTTTTGCACAGAAATACTTTAAAATATGATCAGAGGAATATACTAATGTATATAATATGTATATATTATGTTATTAAATTATTAGGAAACATTTTGATGGAATTAACAATACATAACAGTAATAGCTAACAATATATTCTCATTTTGTGCCATGTATTACGTTGTCCATTATGTGGATATTACATTTAATATTTAAATCAGTAGTTTCTAGTCTGACATCTAAAAGGCTTGGAGATATCACTCTCATCTTCACAAGAAAAGAAGCTGAACTAAAAATCAATAATTTTTCTTATATTCATCAGAAAAGTGAGGCCATGGGGCCAAGTGTTGCCCTGAAAACTGCAGAGAGGAACAAGAGGATACAGAGATCCACAGGTACCAAGGGAGCATAACCCCCAGCTAGATCCAGTGCCCATAGGAACACTTTAACCTGTCATCGATGAATTGCTAGAGGCTCAGTGTGGACTAACTTGTGAGTTTAAACTCCTAGGAGGCCTGGTCATGTGGGGGAGGAAACTTCTTTACATTTCCATGAGTTTTACCCCAAGAAGCTCTAACAGGTTCTCCCCTTAAAGATAGGAGAAAAATTCCCTGTGCTTCCCTCAGGGAAAGAGCAAAAGTACTGTCATCACTTTTTAAAAATCTTTATTTTTAAATCAGATTATTACAGATGTTCCTCTTTTTTTCCCCCCATAGCTCCCCTCTACCTGGTTGATACCACAATCAAAGCCCTTGCTCCCTTACCCACTGTCATAGGTGTAAGCTCTTTGTCCAATCTCTTCCTGTTCCCCCTACACCCACGTCCCCTTGAGAATCATCATCTGCTCCCTTTCCATGTCCCTGATTCTTCTACACTCACTAGCCTGTTCTATTTATCATATTTCCTATTCATTTAATTTCTAAATTCACTTGTTGACAGATATGCCCCAGTTGTCACTTTGTTGTACATAATTCTTTATCTTTACCTTTTTTTCCATATTCCTCTTCTTAGAGAATACCCCTCAGCATTTCATACAATACTAGTTTGGTGGAGATGAACCCCCACGGCTCTTTCTTGTCTGTGAAGCTCTTTATCTGACCTTTAATTCTGAATGATAGCTTTGCTGGGTAAAGTAATCTTGGTTATAGGTTCTTGCTATTCATCACTTTGAATATTTCTTGTCACTCCCTTCCGGACTGCATAGTTTCTGTTGAGAAATCAGCTGACATTCCTATGGATACTCCATTGTATGTAACTAACTGTTTAAGATTCTCTCTTTGTTTTGAACTATACTCAGCTTTCTGTTCTACCTAACAAGGCAGGAAACTGTTTTACTAAAGCCCAAAAGGGTTTTCACCAAAGATTAACCAATCTAGCTAAAGAAAATACTCAACTCTAGCTCTCTCTTAGCCTTTGATGTAGGGGGAGAGAATTACAGTGCTACCTCAAGATACGAGTGCCCCAACATAAGAGATTTTTGAGATACGAGCTGGTGAGCGAGCGATTTTTGCTTTGAAATACGAGCAACAGTTGAGATACGAGTAATCGTGAGGATCGGCCGGCTGCACACGACCCACCAATTTACAGCGACTCGAGCGTCTCATAGTTTCCCATGCCTCAAGGTTACAGAACAAATTAAACTCGTATCTCCAGGTACCACTGTACTAAGCTCAGGCTCATTCAAAGACAACAAATCCCCTGCCCTTCACATCTCACTACCTATGATGGCTAATTTTATCTGTCAACTTGACTGGATTACAGGGTAGCCACATATTTGAGTAAACATTATTTCTAGGTGTGTCTGTGTGGGTGTTTCTGGATGAAATGAGCACTTAAAATGAGCACTTGGACTCAGTAAAGGAGTTTGTATATATATATATATATATATATATATATATATATATATATATATATCCTATCTAAGAAAAGAGTAATATGAAAATAAACCATCACTCCATTATACCCACAGCCACGCCCATAAGCCAATCAGGAGTGAGTATGCAAATTAACCCAATCAAGATGGCTGTAGCCATGGAGAGAGCAGGAGGGAGGAAAGCCAAACTTTCCTCACATTCCAGACTACAAAGTTTCAATTATATAAGATAAATAAATCCCAACAAAAATGGCAGTAGCCACAGAGATGGAGAGAGCAAGAAGCTAGGGTCACTCTCAGTGATGGAAGAAGCCAAACTTCTGCAGCCCTGGCCTGCCTTGGCCTCTGTTTAAGGCTACAAAGTTTCAATTATAGAAGATAAATAATACCAATAGAAATGGCTGCCACCATGGAGCAAGCAGGAGGCTTGGCTCTGCTCCAGGCTACAATGTTTCAAATGTAGAAGATAAATAAATCCCAGATACTAGGGCCTCTGCTTGGGTTGTGGGGGGAGGGGGGAGGGGGTGCAGGAAGGCATGGATAGCCTGAAAAACACACCACAGGCCCCTTACCCAGGCCACCATATGCCCCCAGGGAACCCCCACCCTGATCTGGGACATCCTTCAGGGCACACCAGCTGGTCCCCACCCATGCACCTGGACTCTATCCTATCTAATAAAAGAGTAATATGCAGATTAACCATCATTCTAACACACAAGGTAGCTGCCCCCATGTGGTCAAGGATCTTGCCCCCATGTGGACACAAGATGGCTGCCACAAGATGGCCAACAGGGGAGAGCCATTGGGAGGGACCAGGCTTGCAAGGTAGGGCAGTTGTGGGTGATCAGGCCAGCAGGAGAGGGCAGTTAGTGGTGACCAGGCTGGCAGAGGAGGGAATTTGAGGGTGGCTGGACCTGCAGGGAAGGGCAGTTGGGGGGTACCCAGGCCTGCAGGGGAGAGAGTTGTGGAGAACAGGCCTGCAGAGAAGGGCAGTTAGGGGTGACCAGGCCTGTAGGGGAGGGCAGTTAGGGGCAAAAAGACTGGCAGGGGAGCAGTTAGGCATCAATCAGGCTGGCAGGGGAGTGTTAGGGGGTAATCAGGCTGGCAGGCAGAAGTAGTTAGGGGCAATCAGGCAGGCAGGAAGATGAACAGTTGGGAGCCAGCAGTCCTGGATTGTGAGAGGGATGTCTGACTGCTCGTTTAGGCCCAATCCCAGTGGAGTCCAGATTGGAGAGTACAGGCTGGGCTGAGGGACAACCCCTCCCTGTGCAAGAATTTCATGCACCGGGCCTCTAGTATATCCATATATCCATATATCCATATATACATATATATGTATGTATATACACACACATGGATGTGTGTGTGTGTGTGTATGTGTGTGTGTGTGTGTCACCATCCAATCAGCTAAGGGCCTAAATAAAACAAAAGGCAGAGTAAAGAATTTGGCCCTTTCTACCTTACTGGTTAAGCTGGGACATCAATCTTTTTTTCTCAGCCTCCTGGTTCTCAGGCCTGAAATCTATACCACTGATTTCCTTGGTCCTTGAATCTTCATATTTGCAATGAATTATACCACTGGCTTTTCTGTATCTCCAGCTCACAGGCAGCAGATTGTGGATGTCTCATCCTCCATAATTCATTCTCTCTCTCTCTCTCTCTCTCTCTCTCCCTCTCCCTCTCTTTCTCTCTCTCTCTCACTCGTATGTGTCCTAACATGTTTATAGTTGTTGCTATTGGTTCTGCCCCCTGGAGAACCCTAACAGAGCTCCTGTATAATAACTGGGATTACAGCTAAAAGATTGCAAGTCTCAGGACCTCTTTAAGAAGGAGTTAAAGAGTACACTGCAGGAAATTTTAGTTTTGACACCAGATCTACAGTAAACAGTAAGCACTATCTAACTCTTATCCTAATAAACATAAAACAGTCCATTAAAAGCCTATCTGCCTTATTTGTTTTTACCCAATACATCATATCTGGCTTTCAATTAAAAATCACTTTAAATATAAAGACACTCGTAGATTAAAACATTAAGGGATAGAAAATGACATACCATGCTAACAATACTCAAAAGAGCTGGAGTAGGTATATTAATTTCAGGTGAAATTAACTTCAAAACAAGAAAAATTATTTAGGACTAAAGAGGGACATAACTAAGTGATAAAAGCACCAATTCTCCAAGAAGCCATAATGATCCTTAATATGTATATGCCTAATAATAAAGCATCAAAATACATGAAGTAAAAATGGATAGATGTTCAAGGAGAAGGAAATTAATCTGTTAATATAATTGGCAACTTCAATATCCCTATATTAGTAACTGACAGATCCAACAGTCAGAAATTCAGTTGAACTGAATTGCATCATCAATCAACTAGAACAACTGATATTTACTAAATAATTCATCCAACAACAATAGAATGTACATTTTTCTCAAGCTCACATTAAACGTTCACTAAGATATACCAGATTCTGGGTATAAAACGTATCTTAACAAATTCAGAAGTATAGCAAACATACAAAATATGTGCTTAGACTACAATGGAATTAAGCTTGAAATTTTTAAAAAAGAACAATTCCCTTGCAATTGCAACAAAAGGAATAAAATACCTAGGAGTAAACTTAACAAAGGATATGAAGAGCCTATATACTGAAAACCACCATGCATTATTAAGAGAGACTGAAAAAGACAAAATGAAATGGAAAAATATTCTGTGTGTATGGAGTGACATCAATATAATTAAAATATCCATATTACCCAAAGCAATATAAAGATTTAATGCAATCCCCATCAAAATTGCAATTTATAAAGTCATGGCCAGCATGGCCTCGGGTTCAAAGGCTTGGAGAAAGCTGATAGGAAAACTGATATACAAGACAAGAAATATTAATTTGGAAATTATGGGTGAAGCCAGGGAAAGCTTAGCTATAGTAGCCAAGTTCCACTGAGGCTCTGTTCCCATCTGCTTTTATTTACTAGAATACACAATTGCCTTTTAGGAATGCAAACAGACATATCAATGGTAATGTTTAGTAAACAGTAAGATTATCAGGTTGGGGAGTTTGCTTTAGGCCATTGAGTCAGCCATAGGTAATAAAATGCAAATATTCACCTTGTGAATATTCAAAGAGCCCAGTTCAGCCTTCTGATGAGACTTCTGGCATTTATATTAATTACTGTTGATCTTGGTTCTCAGCAGCAATGCCATTTTTTTTAAAGAGACAGAAAAATAAATCACCAGATTTGTATGGAACCACCAAAGACCCCAAATAGCCAAAGCAATCCTCAGAAAGAAAGAATGAAGCTGGAGGAATCACACTACCTGACTCCAAATTATACTATAGAGCAATGACTATCAAAACAGCATAGTGCTGGCAGAAAAACAGACACACAGAACAATGAAATAGAATTGACAACCCAGAATTAAAACCACATGTATATGGGCAGATCATTTTTTGACAAAGGAGCCAAAACATACAATAGAGAAAAAAAAAAAACTCTCTAGAATAAGGGGTGCTAAAAAGTCTCATACAATAGAAGAAACCAGACTAGATAATTTGTCCCCATGTACCAAGTCAAGTACTAAATTGCAAGTGTAGGAACTTCAGAAGATGGCTACTAGAGGCAGTTATTTCCTCATGAAACAGGATAATTAACAACAGTTCAACTCTCTACCAGGAAAGTTATTTCGAAAGTCAGATTTACAAGATTTTTCCTCTTCTTTAGCATATTTCTCCCAAGGTCTGACCTTTGTTCTATCTCCCTGGGACAGATAAAGAATACAAGAGAGATGATAGAAGTGCATAAACCTTATTCCATATTATCTTCCAGCCCTGGCTCCCACACCTACTTTGCCTCCTCCTCGATTTTGAGCTCTTGGGATCCTCTACCAGAAACCCCTGTAATATATTTTCAGAGAGCAGGCACGGCCTCCTGTATTGCAGAAAGCATGTTCCCTATCCTTGACATACTTGCATTCAATTTGTGGTGATGGCATCCAAATGTGAAACCAAAGAGTTGCCTTTCATTCACTGAATCATCGTTAGGACATACCTATTAAAAAACTACTCAGACTAATTCACTCAACAAATATGCAGTGGTTATGTAGTGTTAGGCATAATTCTCATGCAAACTCCTTCCCTGATGGAAAATGGAATAGAAGCTGAGATACATCCTACCCTTGAGGTACCTACAGGATATTGGGAAACAGGCATGTTCCAAAAAACATAAGGGCAAAGGAATTAAGGGAAAAACAAACAGGAAGAGGATCATGCAGGGTTAGCCAGAGTAAACTTAAAAAAAAAAAAAGACTTGTTATTAAAAAACATGTTTGGAAGAGGAGAGAAGAGTCAGGGATAGCCCACTGTTCTCATATTGTAGTAACGATTCCTGGAAATGTAAACTGATGTGCACAGCATCATCCAAAGCCAAGCGAAAGGCAGAATGATGTTACACTAAAGGCCTATTTACAAGACAAACCTTGTTACCTTTATTAAAATAATAACTTTTAGCTGTAAGTCATAAAAGAGAATGGTGGTTCTTCCCGGGGGTCTAAGAGAAGCTTACAGACCTCAGAATAATTAAGCAAGCACACAGGATACATGCTAACCAGAGGAATCCTCTTTCATTGAGCTGTTATCTCACTTAAGCCTTGGCAGGTCACAGGTCCCTCTCCATTAACATTGACTGACATTTGATGAATGTTCAAGCCTGAAATACTTGCCAGCCCTGCTTCAGAGCCTTATCTTTCAGCAAACAGCCTTGCAGCCACTGCCCTAAGAAGCTGTGTGATTCCTTCTCTGCAGGGGCTGGGAGCCTGCCTTCCTGTGGATTTCTGAAAGCATGTGTCATCCCACTCTGAGGAGACATGGGATGGAAAGCCTGCACCATCCCCTGCTCCAAGCCGTTTGCTAACTCTCTCCATCACAGACAAGCTTTGCATTTTGTGACCAAAACTGGAAGCCCAACAGGTTTTCTCAGCTTGAGCTTCTTACTTGTGTGCTGTAAGCGCAAGTGGGCTTCTATTCTTCACTGACTTCTGACTTAGATGCCTACTCTGTACAAGCCCCTGAACTAGGTATTTTGGCAGCCATGCCTCAGATTAAAAAATAAAGAAAAGAGTTGCAAATCTTCAGTCATGCCTTCATTTAACCAGAGGACTTTGTCTGATTCAGACCATGCGTTTATCACTGTGCTCTGTTAAAGGAATTCAGTCTCATCATGATCGGCTCTAATACCATCAAATGGCATTTTGCAAATGGGATCTCACACATTAGCTGAAGGCAGGCCACTAATTCATAGTTCTGCGCAAATTCGCTGTTTGTTTCCAAACCCCATAAACGACAGCAAATTGCAAGTACCCAGCAGGTTTATAAATTCTTATGTTGCAAGCATTTCAAGCACTTTCCATGAATGCTTTCTAGAAAGCTGATTTATTACAGATTGGCTTCCTATTTGCAGAGTGCATACATTTTAATGAATTGCAGGCAGCATGGAGCAAAGCATACATATTCTGGTGCTAAAAGGACTAGAAATGTCTTATTTTGGAGCTTGCAGATAGCATAAAATGGATTCCTGTCATAAATTAAAAACACTCCCAGGGGAAATAAAATGGCCAAGTAAACATTTTCAGAAGGAAGTACCTATTTATAAGAAAGAGTGGGGGTGGGGAAAAGAATATTTTTGTTTTTGTTTTTGTTTGTTTTTGAAGTTATCCAACAAATTTTCAAGATGCAATCCAGTAATGACAGGTGCTGGTTCCAGTGTTAGAATGGGTGGGGTAAAATACTTCCCCATTTATTTAGCTGCATTATCTAAGCCTCAGTTTTCCCAGCTGTAAATTGAGAGTAGTAAACAGAAGCCTTTAGCCTGCACAGAGTTAGCCTTAATAACTAGAAGGTATTAGCATTTTTTCCTCAACTGCTTATAGGTACCCGGTAGAAAAAAAAAACAACAAAAAAACAACCATATAGTTCTTGCTTTTAAAGAAACTTATGATTAAAGAGGCAAATCTTCACTAAAGCAATGAACAAGCACTTATTTATTCCACAAAATGATAACTAATTAATGCATTCTAGGAGATAAAGGAGAACTCCTTAGACAGAAAAAAGTTAAAATGATTGAGGCTCAGAACTATAATGGTTCTAGTTGAGAATATAATTACACAGACTATCAGTTAGGCAGAAGCCAAAAAGTCAATACTATTTAAACATCAAATTAATGCAGCTAAGTATCCATAATATCCTACATTAATGTAAAATCACCCCTTCAGAGATAACATTCCTAACCATCCATGCTAAAAAGTAGTCCACCGGTCCCTGGCACTCTCTATCATATTATCTTATTTTATTTTCTTCACATTTTCAGCAAAATTTCCTAGTGGTATCATATTCATGAACTACAGCAATTTCTCAGTCTCTACACTACTGACAGTTATGACTGGATGATTGACAAGTAGAACTTCACTGTGTGAATGTATCACACTCTGTTTATCCATTCCTAGTTGATGGGTATTTGATTTGTTTCTAATTTTTGGGCTATTATGAGTAACACAGCAATGCACATTTTTGAACAATTTTTGTTCAGGTACATGGTTTCAGTTCTCTTGGGAAAACATCTAGGAGTGTCTGGGTCACATGGTAACCCTATATTTCACATGTTGAGGAATTGCCAAACAGTTTTTTAAAGAATCTGAACCACTTTACAACCCCACCAGCAATATTCAAGAGTTGTAATTGCTCCACATCCTTGCCTACATTTGCTATTGCCTGTTTTTTATTCTAGCCATCCTAGTGAGTATGAAGTGGGATATCACCACAACTTGAATTTTTATTTTCCTAATAACTATTAATGTTAAGCATCTTTGCATCGTTTACTGGGATTCTGCATTTTTCTTTTTGAAAAATATCTATTCAAGACATTTATTTTAAAACTAAACTACTACTTGCCTTTTCAATATTGAGTTGTAAGTGTTCTTTACATATTCTATATCCTATGATGGTTAATTTTATGTGTCAACTTAGTTGGTCATGATGCCTAGATAATCATTTAAAACTTTATTCTAGATTTTTCTGTGAAATTATTGTTGTGCATGAGATTAATGTTTAAATCAGTGGACTTTGAATAAAGCCAATTACCTTCCACAAAGTGGGTGGAATTATTCCAATCTATTAAAGGGACTAATAAAACAAAGACATACTATTAACTATATTCCCTATGATGCACTTTATCTTCCTGAGACTATTCTGTAACTTCCGATTTGTACTTCTAAATCCCTTGGCCATTTTCACCCAACCCTCTCCCATCTGGCAAATGGTCAAGTGTTCTCTGTATCTGAGTCTGTTTCTGTTCTGCTTACTTATTTTGTTTTTTATGTTCCACATATAAGTGACATTATCTGGCATTTGTCTTTCTCTGACATATTTCATTTAGTGTAATGCCCTTTGGGTCTATCCATATGGTTTCACGTGGCAAGATTTCATTATTTCTTATGGCTGAGTCATATTCCATTGTATAAGCACCAGCTCTTTATCGATTTATCTCCTGATGGTGCCAGATGGATATTGGATTTATTAGGGTGATCATTCTGTAAGTTATATAAATGTCCAATCATGGTGTTATATACCTGAAACTAATAGAATATTGTATACCAACTATAATTTAAAAATAAAAATAAAACAGTATAAAATAAAATAAAACAAAGACAGACTTCTCTTGAGGAAAAAGGAGTATCGCCAGAAGACAATCACTGGACTTGAACTACAAAATCAGCTCTACTGTGGTCTCCAGCCTACTAGACCATTTTGTAGATTTTTAAGTTGTCATTTGCCATTATTACATGAACCAGTTCCTTAAAATCAATCATTTAGTCAAACTCTCACTCTTTCTACACACACACACACACACACACACACCCTATTGCTTCTATTTTCCTGAGAACCCTAACACAAGCCCCTTATTGCTTACATGATTTGCAAATATGTTCTCCCATTTCATATTTACTTCTATAATAGAATAAGGTATAAAACTACTAATGTGAAATTGAGAATTTGACTTTACTTTTTAATCTCTCCACAGTGCACAACATATATACACATGGGCTCACATGCCCATCTCCTGTTCTTACCCTTTCAAAAGAAGCCATTGGTCCCATAGAAGGGAAGACCCCAAACAAATCCAAAAAATCTTAACAGACAGTTAAATTTCAAATTCAGAGTAAAGCAATTGAGAAAAAAACAGATTCTTTGGATTCCTTCCAGTGTGGCTTTGACTGGCAAGAACCAAATCTAAAAGAAGGGAAGAAAGAATTTAATAATAACAGATTTCACAGAAAACTAATAATGTTCTTGTCTACTACATCAGTTTCTTTTCTGAAGACTCCAGGCCTGTTTAGAGTGGCAAAAATAACTCTAATAATTCAATCAAATGCAGGGCGTTTCCCCTGGTTTGCAGCTAGGGAGGATGCAAAGGGATTTGGGAAGGGTAAACATGAATATGGAATCCCTAAAGAACAGCTGCACTGCCAAAGCAATAAAATATTTCATCAGCCCTGTGGACCTTGCAGCAAGGAGGCATGCCTGCTACATTACCCTTCTTCGCCAATGATGGCCCCTGTGATATTTGCTTCCTACCATATTAGCAAGCAATGGTAAGCTGAAAAATGTTTTCTGTCTTTGTCTTTTCTCTATTTTTACTTTCTCATCATGTTTTTCTCAATAATTCAAGAAGTTTGAGCAATGTGATCTGTCTAAAACCTTGTCATGGCCATAATGGTTTAAATATCCACCAAACAATAACATAAATAAATGCACCACTGAGGAACGCAAACCAGAACATTATTTAGGCTGAAATGTGTCAAAGATCCAATCATACAAAGTGGCAGACCCATAGGTAGAGAGCTCTTTAAAAGCTGGTGAAATTAAGAGGTTTTGTTTTTTAACTCTAAAACAATCAAATCCTATGTTTTAATGAGAAAACTGGACATGAAATATATTTTAATATAAGAAAAGACGTGTTTATATATGGCTTATTTTCCACGAAAGCATCAGAAGATTTAAATCTAGATCCATACCCCACTTCTAATCACATAAAGGAAAAATAGGCTATACCAAGTGGTGAAAAGTGAATCTACTGACTTTATTCTTCAATCTTGCATTTTCAATGAAGTAGTTTTCCTTGAGTTACCTAAACCTTTTCACTCTTGTTGGTGAAGCATAACTCCTACCCAAATTAATTTTCAAGCACTCTTCATGACATGACTTGTTTAGATTAATTTCTGCTCCTCTTCTCTGAGAAAATGTTTTTACTTGTCAGTTTCTTTAAAGATGTTAACACAGTTCTAATATTTGGAGACATATTAGACAAAAGTTATTCACAGTGACTTTTTCCCATTGTTCTTGGGTAGTTAATTATTAAAGCGAGCTATTTCTCAGATGGAGATTAGCTAGGGGTTATTCCATCCATTTGAAAAATGTAATTGGAATATGGTGACTAATCCGATGTACATAAAGGAATAAGGAAGGTGTGTTGTTAGGTTGTTTAGTAAGAAAGAAGAGATTAGATCTTATCTTTTAATTTCACAGTTTGTTTTTTCAGTGTCCCCAGGTACATTATAAACCTTAAAACTAGACCCAATACTTGGTTAATTTCAATACATACTTTACTATAATACAAAGGATAGTACAGAGGTTAATGAAACCAGTTTTATAAAGTAAAAACTTGCTATTCCCTACATGTACCTAAAATGTCCCCTATAATTTATTTTACAAACTGTAAAATGGATTCTCTAGCAAACCAAATTCAGCGGCTCTAACATGATTTCTAATATTTATTCAGACTTGAGCAGATGTAAGAAAAACATACTGCAGTGACAATAAAGGTAAATATTTAGAGAATCAAGTAATTATTTTAATGTGTCCTGCAAAACACAACCTAGGAAAATGTTTGGACACTGTGCTTGACCTAAATAAGCCTTTCACCCAGAACCTCTTTATATCTAAATGTACCCACTCTTTTCAAAGGGACTAGGGACAAATTTTTATAAGTTCCTGAAAAGGGCATGACAGAGTCAATATACAAAGAAATATAGTATCTACTTTGTGATATAAAGAAAAGGGAGAAAATGGCACTAAATTGCTACACTAAAAATAAAAATATTATTTCCTGATGCATGAAATTTGTGCAAGAGTAGGCCTTCCTTCCCCCAGCTACTGGCACTGGCTTCCCTCTGGCTCCTGGGACCCAGGCTCCACCCCACTCCCTCCACCTCCAGCCACCTGCAGGCATCCAGGACCCAGGCTTCCCTCACAGTCAAGGCTTTGTCCGGAAGGTCATCTGGAAGGATGTCTGGTCTAATTAGCATATCACGCTTTTATTATTATAGATAGGGAGTAACACACAAATGAATACATCCATGCTAAAATTTACAGAGAGGCAAAGGAGGAGCTGGGGTGGGCATTGCCAGCAATGACTCTTTTTCAGCTACAGAATAGAATGCCCAAGTATACATTTTTCCTCTAGTCACATGCACCCTCCCTACATCAATTTATCATATCAGTAACATTATGTTCATTCTACTTTCTACCTAATTATACTTTATTTCTCTCAGTCCCTGCCTCCCCTGTCCCTTTTATTTTTTTCTCTGTTAGAAGTATTTATAATGAATAAAAGGAATAAAATAGTCAATAATAAAGTAGGTCTACATATAAACTATCCATCCTCACCTGAGTTACTTCGCTGTAGCTTTCTAATTGGTCTGTCCCTTTATAATCCATTCTTCTTGCACTAGCTAGAGACACCATTAAAACATAGCTTTGATCATGCCAACTTTACCAGTTAAGCCGCTCCAAATCTTCCCACTGCGTTTACAACAAAAACCAAACTCCTTATCATGGCCAGCAGAGCCTGCTGCCCTCTGGTCTTGTCTACTTTCCTCTGACAGTCCCATTCTACCCCACTTCCCCCTATAAACCTTTCTCTTCCCTAGGGACAGCAACCTCATTCCTAGTTCAGGATCTTATGCCTGCTCTTCCCTTTGCATGGTACACATGGGATCCTTTATCTGCATTTAGAACTCAGCTTTAACATCACCTCAGCAGACAGGTCTCCATTAGTAACACAGTACAGAGTGGCCTCATCACCGGATGGTGTTTTCCTTACAGACTTCTCTGCTGTGTCCTCCAAGAAGCATATGCTATGGGACAGCAGGACCCTGGATCCCCAGAGTTTGCAGCAATTGCTGGCACATGGCAGGTGCTCCATAAATATTTGTCATGCAAACAAGGCTGCAAACTTCTTTGTTGAACGCTAGAAGAATACTGCTTGCCTTTCACAATAATTGGGGATTCTTTCATCTTCTTGTGGATCGTGGTAGAAAGAAAGACAGCCCAATTATCATGCAAAGCCATTCCCTTTAATGTTTTGTGACACTGGTATTGCTTTTGCTCTTCCAAATTTGCTTCATGCTATCTGATACATAATTTAATCTAATTTCTCACTGTGCTTGTTTATTCGACTTGAGTTGAACACTTTCATGCATTGGGTAGTATGCTTATCTGTCTACTTCACACTTTGTCTATTTTGTTCGTTTTCATATCCTCAAAACAAATGTGTGGCCACTTAATTATCTGTTTCTATTCTCGTGTGGTGTTGGTATAGCCTGTGCTGTGCCTCACAGAATCCAAACATCAATTAAAGGCATCTTCTGATTAGAAAATCTGACATAAAATACTAAAATATTTCTTTACTTGGAATTATTTACAGAGCTATGGTTATTGTTTTTGCAAAACATAGACAATGCTCTCACAGTTGTGGAAAAGAAAGAAAATGATTAAAGGATTTCATGGCTTTTTTTTTTTATGACCTTGATTTGGACTAATAAGTTTGTAGTTTGTTTTGTTTGTAAAAAAGGAAAAAGGTAATTGGAGAATTTTTCAGTGTATTCAACATGAAAAGCAACAAGCAAAGCAGCTAGGAAAAGCAGTTTTCCATTTTCAATGGTTTTAGGTACAATGGTCGGTGCCTTCTGAGAGAAATACGGCCAGTACAGTGGTACCTCGAGATACGAGCGCCCTAACATACGAGATTTTCGAGATACTAGCCATCGAGCGAGCGATTTTTGCTTTGAAATATGAGCAACATTTGAGATAGGAGTAATCGCGTGGATAGGCTGGCTGCACACGACCCACCAGTTTACCATGACTCGAGTGTCGCATAGTTTCCCACGCCTCAAGGTTACAGAACGAATTAAACTCGTATCTCGAGGTACCACTGTATTTCTTTTCATGAATTTTTATACTTGAATGTAGGAATCACATGTGAATTCTGCCTTACTTTGTGTTCCGATATAAGGGAGGCCAATACCTCATAGGGAAGCTCACCCAGACAAGCCTTTATATATGAATCCTTGAAGTTCTACAGATTATAGATTTACTGATATAATTTATATCTGGCGACAAAAACACTGGCGGTATCTGTCCAGTTCACCTCGATTACAGCACAACTCCAAGACTTCTTCAACGTCATGCGGCCAAATCCAATGATCCTACAATCTCTCACTGGCCTTGCTCCTTCCAAGGCTCCTCTTCTCCTTGCCCAGTTTAAATTCCAAGGTCAATCATAATCTTTTTCTTCACATGCACCCTCAACCCCCTCCTGCAACTCCCTCAACCACTCATCTTTTCTTGTCAAAACAACAACAAAAACCACAATCCTGGTTACATCCAATTCTCTGCCTGCTTGGAACCTGACTTCAGGCAAACATTGGAGCTGAACGTGTGCACGCGCGAGCACACACACACACACACACACACACACACACACACACACCTTGCCTAAACTTGAGACGCCTTCTTCCAGACTCTAGGTTTCAGGTCTTTCTTTTCTTAGAGCATTTATACTTGAGAAAGTTTGCAACTCTAAACACTTAACTTGCCCCTATGAGATGCAAAGCTTCTCCCAGGCTTTGCCAGTTTTACAGCCCAGCAAGGTCTTTCTCAAGGACCTCGCAGTTCTACCTTACAAATGTCACCATAGAAGGAGACAGTGTCTGGGGGAGGGTGGGAGCCTCGCTTCCACAAGGGCCAATCAGCAAACACAGATGACCTAGTCACATTGCCTAACCTAGTCACATTTCCATCAGCTCACCTCAGCCCTTATGAATCCTCACACCTTTCATTCCAACACAGTTGAGTTTTCTCTCTCCCCACTACTGCAAGCCTCAAATAGGCTCTCCCTGGCCTGTTCAACTTAGATTTGGGATTGCACACATCAAGTGGAGCCTGAAAGATGTCTCGCAATCATACTGTGCTTTCCTAGTCCAACCCCTCTTTCATTTTTCTCACATTACCTCCTCTGTCCTCAAACCTGTCACACCTCTACTCAGTCCTCATTCTCAGTTGGGATGACCTTACTTTCTAGATAACCAAAGAAACAGAAGATACCATAACAGGTTTTCCCCAAGCACCCAGCTGCACAGGTGTCCAAACGCTCTGCCTCCCCTGTGTATATGGGCACCAGAGACCCTATCTTCAGGTTGTTGCCTGAGTCAAACCCCTCTGTCTCCTACTTTCAACATTTTTCTAGTTTCATAGTTCCAGAGAAAAAAAGCAAAAGTGACACTTTCACTTTTGGCACATAACGATGTGTGCAAAATATACTCATGTGCTAATAAAATATATAGTCAACTATTAATTCCCTTGTAAATCTGCTCATCTGAACCTTCCGAGTGGTGATTAACTACACTCTCGCTTCATGTGGACTGAAATGAGATAGAAATATGCCAGCTCCCATTCTTGGAAGTCACAGTGATATTACATTTACTACAATCAAGTTTTTCTCCCTCTGTAGTTGATTTGCACATTTCCGACTATGAGTAAATGTCAGATGCGCTAAGTTGCTTTTTATTGAAGCTGAATATAGGGCTATAAAATATTTAAAAGGTCTCCCTGCAGTTTGTAACTCATCATTGCAAAGCTCTAATGGGCTAGGTCCCCTGGGGAAAGTTCAAGTGTTAAAAACAATTACCTCTTCAAGGACGTCAGCAAGTTTACTGAGGATCTCTTCAGGAAGGCTCTGGAATGTGGGAACACTGAAAAACAAAACAGATGAATCTGAAGGCATATACAGTGACTTACTTTCATTAAAGAAAACACACATATGTGTGCGCACGCGCACACACACACACACACACACACACACACACACTTACAGCAGTGTATCTGAATGAAAATGTAAAAACCTTCATGACAAAGAGTCTGCAGATGTAGGCCAAAGCAATAACTTAAGTATGGTTTGATGACTAATAAGAAAGGTCTATTTTCTTAGAGTTTCTATTTTCTTAGAACCAAGTTCAAATCCCATTTATATTTATCTGTGTGACCGTAAGTGTCCCAGCTACAATAGGGAAAACACACCCTCTCCCTTAGCAGCCTGCTGTCACAACATTCCTTTTAGTTCCATCTCCCTCTTTAGGTCCTCTGTCCCCACTGCTCCACACACCCCTTATACACACACACACACACACACACACACACACACACACACACAGTTGATGATATATGCAGACCAGCGAGCATTCATCAACAATGTTGGAAGCTTCCAGTGTTCCAACAGCTAGATTAGGTCCTCCTGTTATAAAGTCTTTTATCCCTTCCTACAACCATATTAGATAATAAGATATGCGTTACTGGTTGTCTTCCCTGATCAAATTAAGATACCACAAAAAAGGAGCAATCTCTGTCTTGTTCAAGCCCTTTATTTTTAGTGATTCACGAATAACAAGTTGGGAACATGTGTTGAATACAGTGATGATTGTGGGAATGCTTCCTAGCACAATTGAAAGGATCAGATCAGACAGAGTGGAGGGAAGAGCCAGACTCATAGTAGACACTGAAAAATGTTAATTCTCTTCTCACTCTCTTCTCTTATTTTCCCCTCTTTGACCAATGAATAAAAATGTTGTATGATGTTGAATACGTGAATCAACAAAACTTCTTTTGTATGTGAAATAGTGATGGCTTAAAAAATACACTTCAATATATAATTCTTAAAACTCCACTGGAAAAATCTAACTGGGATGTGGAACTAAATTCTTATTTAATCCTGTCTCAATGCTTAAATAAGGAGGGGGGGGGACTACAAATGAGTGCATGTACATCTGTATTATTATATTTGACTTACAGAATAGTTCTGGCGTGGTTAGAATCATACAGGCACTAGGCTGAGGATTTGTTAAATAATATAAATTTTATTCTTACCACAGCCTTTTCAAATAACCATTGTTATTGTCACCCATTTTACAGTTAAGACCACTGCGATCTTAGAAACTTAGGTCATACCATTCAGAAGAAAGGATGGAAATTTCCATATGAAGAACTGTGAAGCTAATCACCTACTGAGCTATGCACTTTAAAGTGAAAGTATTTACAAATGCCTCAAGTAACTTTCAAAACAGTGCTACTTTCTTTTAGGTAATTATTTTGAAAAGAATCAATAATACTAATAATATGATTTAGTGACTTCATTTGTTAACCAACTTTTTACTATGAAAACGACAGCAGTGCATGAAGGCCAGAGGGTGTGGAAGCAGGGTTGAGTGGTCAATGGGGGGAAGAAGGGAGACATATGTAATACTTGCAACAATAAATTAGAACATTTTTTAAAAGAATAAAAACTGAAGAAAAGAAAAATATCAAATAAATTAAAAGGCAGAATAGTTCAAGAATCATCTTTATCTCCACCACCCAAAATTATAGCCGTTAATATTGTGCCATCTCTGCTTTATCCACCTTCAATCCTTCTATTTTTCTACATGAGTTTTATAGTCATTTTTATGAATTTTTGAATGCAAATTATCATATGTCGCCCCTAATACTTCAGCATACATATCCTAAAAATAATATGTCCCTAAACAAATAACTATGAACCGTCATCATACATAAGAAAAATTAACTACAATTCCAAAATATCACCTAATAGCTATTCCGTTAGCAGAGAATTAGCATCAAAAGTTAAGGGTGATTAGATCTCAGTTCAACAACCTCAATACTTAAGTTCTGGGAAAGATTGCCCTAGGGCAGTGGTCTGCAAACTCTTTAGTCAACAGAACCAAATACCAACAGTACAATGATTGAAATTTCTTTTGAGAACCAAATTTTTTTAACTTAAACTTCTTCTAATGCTACTTCTTCAAAATAGACTTGCTCAGGCTGTGGTATTTTGTGGAAGAGCCACACTCAAGGGGCCAAAGAGCCGCATGTGGCTCACAAGCCTCGTGGTTTGCTGATTACTGCCCTAGGGTTGTCTTTGCTTTCCACTCTGGGTGATTTTCCATACCTGGTCTATCATCCTTGCTCTGCTCATGCCTGTTCATCTGCCCACCCAATCCCATATTCAAAAATTGCCTGTTGTTCAAAAATGTATGCATTTATTTTTCAATCCAGGTTCCCTAAAAATCCACACACTGCTTCTGGCTGTTATGTTACTCTAGTCTCTTATGCTACACAATCCTCCCTTCTCCTCCAACCCCACCCCACCCCATTATTACATTCACTTTTGGAAGAGATCTGGGAGAGCTGTCTTTTTGGATGCCCCACATTCTGAATTTTCTTTGTAATTTTATTTCTGGTAACCTAGTGTATGAACATAAAAACTGAGGGGGAAAAAAAATCCAAGTGCAAAGAATTTTATTACAGCCAGGTGGCTTCAAAACAAACACACAACAACAACAACAACAAAATGGGCCTCTTCTAGAATATCATTACCTCAGCAACAGTGCTCAGAATGTGTTGGAGCCCAGGATTCCCAAGACCTGTTTATGGGGGACCTAAGTCAAAGCACATCTTCTAAGCTGTCATTTGCTTTTTTTACTCTTCTTTCTCATGTGTACAGCAGAATCCCTCAGACTATATGACATCACTGCTTTGATGGCTAATGCATGTGAACTTCTATGTTCTTGTGCTTTGTAGAATTTTTAAAGGTAGAATTAGGTTCACTTTTTGTGTACTATTTACAGAAATTAACTCAGTACCATTCCAGTACTTTGTGCTTCTATGAATTAATTAACATATACCTGCTATAATCTCTGTAACCTTATTAACATTCAATAAATCATTCTTTTGAACTTCTGAAGTATTTCTTATGTCTCTGAGGGAAAACAATAATTAAAGATATTTGGACACCTTGAGGTGCAATAATAGTTTTATATCTTTTCAAAAACATTTTTAACTTTTTAAATTTTATCTAAGACTTACAACTTTAGAAATCTGTAAGAATTATCAATATTAAAAATTTAATTCAGTTTTTTTTATATTTTTCTTCTTTTTAAGGGTAATTTACTTGAAAGGGAAAGATCATAAGATTCTTATGCTCCTGCCAGAGCTGCCTATTTCTAAATCTAAAGACACTGAAAAATATAAGAAAGACACAGCAGAGAGTTTTCTGACTCACGGGGGGACAATCCAAAGAAATTTGGAAACACTGTATATAAGAGATAGAAATATGACAAAACCTATCATTCCCTCAGCATTATGGATGATAATTTACCATATTGTCAATAGAATATTTAAACAATATTATCACGCAATTGTAATATCACTTTGAGCCTAATTACTCAAAGTTTCAAGAGAATATTGAGTTTTTAAATGTAGACATGATAGAGTTCTTAAAACCCAAAATATTTTTGATTTTTCAAATCAGAAATGGAAGACTAAGAGAAGTATTTTACAGGGTGAACCACACTTCAGTGACTGGAGAATCCCACAGGATGGCTGAGAGACCACCAAAGCCTTGTAGAGCTGACACTACTGAATGTCTGCTGGGTTAAGCCAGTGAAAGAAAAATCGATATACTGCCTCTTTCTAAAGATATAACACCTTACTGGATCCAAGATTAAGCTGCAAATGAGTTGAGATCTTGCCTGTGGAATTGTACTTATGACTTACAGATGAATTCATCTATACTCATGGCTGGACTTGCTGTTTCCCTTGTCTTCAGAACCAACTAATCACCAAAGAGGGTAATTTTTATAGAAATTCTTAGCAATAAACACATGCTACTGAGCTATTCACTAAGGTGTTATATCTTTGGAAAGAGGCAGTGCAGCGATTTTTCATTCACTGGCTTAACCCAGCAGACATTCGATAGAGTCCGCTCTGCAAGGCTTTAGTGGTCTCTCAGCCATCCTGTGGGATTCTCCAATCACTGAAGTGTGGTTCACCCTGTAAAATACTTCCTTTAGTCTTCCATTTCTGACTTGAAAAATCAAAAATATTTTGGACTTTAAAAACTCTATCATGTTTACGTTTAAAAACTCAATATTTTCCTGAAACTTTGAGTAATTAGGCTCAAAGTGATATTAGAACTGGCATGATAATATTATTGTTTAAATATTCTGTTGACAATATGGTAAATTAAAAAAATCTTACAGTTTATCCTGAAACAAGTCAATTGATATTGACAATCACCATTGCAAGAGCAAAGCCGGCCCCTCAGTACAAAGTAAGGCAGTTAACACCAAACTGCACTCATTGTCCTGTTCGGCATCACCACATACTCACAGCAAAATAAAATGACAATTTTAATTGAAAATGCTTTGAATGAAGCAGTAAAAATTATTTTCTTGTTTCTATCCTTGAGTATGGCTGGTTTTCATAGAATGGGACAAATAGCAAGTCTATGTAAAGTCTATCTTCTACCTACTGAAGTATGATGGTTATCTCAAGGAAAAGGACTTACATTAGAGTTGCAAGCTAACTTAACCACTTTTCTCATGGAATGTCATTTTTACTTGACAACAACCAACAAACTTTGGTTAAGCAGATTTGAGTATCCAGCAGACTGTTCACTTCAAGGAACACCGCAGCCAGTATTTGTTGCCAGTAATAGAATTTGAACTTTTAAATTAATATTAAAACTTCTGAAAAATTGTATCTGTACTGTGGGCTTAACAGCTTCTCAATACTTGAAGACTGTCAGATGAGATCATTTGGTGATATATTGATATTAACAAATGAGAGCTTTTTGGAAATTCAGTGAACCAGTACTTTGCAGATGTCCAATGCTTGAAGTATTGAAATCATGCATGGGGAAAGATCTATTCAAAGTGCAAGATGGATCAATGGATTTCAGTGTAATGAAGTATGAAAAGTTCATTGATATGGTTTCTGATCCTTCATTGCAACTAACTTTTAATAAATTACTATTTGTTGAGCTTTGTGGGAGTATCAAAGACAAGTGTCCACAGTTACCTGAAAAGGCCATTAGAATTTGCCTTCCTTTTCCAACAACATATTTCTGTGAGGCTGATTATTATTTTTATAGAGTTCAAACAAAGGAAGCCAGGACCTGCAGAGAGCTACTGGCACACAGATTCATGTGCAGGACCACTAATATAAAATAATATTGAATGTCAATTGTCACTGAAGTTTTAAAAAATTGTTTAACAATTCCCTCTACCTGGAGCAGAGCATACAGAGTTAAAATTATTATTTTTGAGTAGCATTTGGGGAACAGTAGCCTTTTTATTCTGTCATTAAGAAATAAGTTAGGTATCAAGTGTAATGTCAAGAATATTGACAAGTATTATTTATTTCTGTACTGGTAGCTTCTAACAATTGAATAACAGCAGACATATCTGGTTTACCAAAGAATCAATTTCTACTGATGAAGGATTAAAGTAAAGGTTCTTCTGAACCTCACAGTTATCTGATCTTTCCCCTTAGCAAACTCATCAAAGCCTGTCTGCCCTCAACAAACTTTCTTCCTTAATTGGATTACCTAGCATTGATCCCGATTCAGTCTGTTATACAACAGTAATAATTGGTCTTTCTCTCCCCCTTCCTCCTTTACACATCACTGTCAGATTTATTTCTATCAACATTTAGCCAACATCACACAATGGCTCCAATCCTTCAATAGTAGACTATTTTCTCACCAGATTATAAAGAATAATAATTCTTCCTTATCCTGGAAGAATGTATAGTAATTAAGCATGTGGGTTTTAGAATGAAAGAATATCAACTTGAATTATACTCTCCTACTAATGATTAGCTATGCCCTTGGCAAGTAATTTAATCTGACCAGCTCTCAGCTTCTTTAGCTAAAAAAAGGGGAGATGAGGGGTGATAAAGCCACCTGCTGCCTAGGTTATGGTAAAAATAAGTGAAAAATGAGATATGAAGCATTAAGAAGATGCCTGGCACATAGTAAATATTCAATAAACATTAACAGCCACGATTATGTGTTTTTAGTTCTAAATACCCATTTGTTCATTTTCTTTAAATAAAATTCTATTTCATTTGGAGTATCAACCTTTCTCTCTCGGTGACATACTGATTCCTCACATTCACTGTTCAGCTCTTCCCCAAAGTCATACTGAACACAGGAGGCATGTCATGTCCAGAGGGTGGGGAGTAAAGTCTCTAATCCCCTGCTAACCAGGTCACAAAGGACCCTTAAAGTCCAAATTGCTCTGGACTTCTGTGCCCTCAGAGAAGGAGGAAATCTCTGATCAGACCCGGAACCCTGGTGCTTTCCATCAGCCCCCCCCTTGGTGAGTCCAAGTAGAGAAACCCACTCAGAGAAATACCTTCAAGTTTCTCTTCTTTCTTTCTTTAACTCTAGACACTCTTTGTAAGCACTACCAATGAATTCAGGTTTTAAAAATAGATAAACAGAGCCTAATGTTTTCTTCCCTAATATTCAAATAATAATTCTGGCTCAAGAAGTTTTATATAAATGCCATGAAATAATATTAGAGAATGTATTTAAAATTGTTTTAATTTCAAATTAAAACACCAAATATCAGTGATTGAGTTATCTAAAAACAACAAAAGATTTTAAAATCATTGTCTTAAAAATTATCTTCTATAACTATGCTGTATTAACTAAAAACTGTCAAATTTAATTTTAACGTGATTCAATTCTGAATATTCACCAGATTTTCTAAAGCAAGGTCCCAATCACTTAGGCCAGATTCTTGGTAAAAATGCCTGAGGCCAGTTGTTTCCAAACCTTAAAGCATTAGAAAGTCAGATTCATAAGGTATGCAATGGGCTCCAAGAAATCAATGTGTGTGTGTGTTCTATTGTAACATATATAAATTTATCACTCTTAATCATTTTTAAATGTTCAGTTCAATAGCACTTAGTACATTCAGATTGTTGTACAGTCATCACCACTATTCATCTCCAGAATTTTCCACCCTCTTAAACTGAAACTCTACACCAATGGTTCTCAACCTTCGTAAGGCCAAGACCCTTGCATACAGTTCCTCATGTGGTGGTGACCCCCAACCATGAAATTTTGCTACTGTTATGCATCGTGATGTAAATATCTGCATTTTCCGATGGTCTTAGGCGACCCCTGTGAAAGACCCCCAAAGGGGTCGCGACCCACAGGTTAAGAACCGCTGCTCTACACCAATTAAACAAGAACTTCCTATTCCCCTCTCCCTCCAGTTCCTAGTAACAGTAACCACCATTCTACATTTTGTCTCTATAAATCTGGCTCAGTGGGTAGAGCATCGACCCATGAGCAAAAAGGTCCCAGGTTCAATTCCAATCAAGGGCAAATACCTCAGTTGCAAGCTTGATTCTTGGCCCCGATTGGGGCATGTGCAGGAGGCAACCAATCGATGTATCTCTCTCACATCAATGTTTCTTTCTGCCTCTTCCCTTTCTTCTCTAAAAATCAATAGAATCCTCATGTGAGGATTAATAAAAAAATTAAATAAATTTGGCTATGCCAAGCATACCTCATATAAATGGAATCATATAGTATTTCTCTTTTTGTGTCAGGTTAATTCACATAGCACACCATCTAAAAGGTTCATCTTGCTGCTCAATGTATGTTTTTAAATCTACCCAGATTATTGGTATATGCCAATTTAAAGGGATCACTAAAACTCACATATACATCCCAGCTTATTTTCTGAAGTGCAGATAAGCTTTTCAATCTATACTGTGTCTTATTAGTTTATTTTATATTTTATTTTATTTTTATTGAGGTAAGAACACTTAACAAGTGATTTACTCTTAATACGTTTTAAGTACACAACACATTGTTGCTGACTATAGATTCAATATTGAACAGCATATCTGTAGAGCTTATTCATCTTATTTAACAGAAATTTGATGTCTATTAGTAACTCTCTAGTTCTACCTCCCCTAACCATGGTCACCACCATTCCAGTCTTTCATTCTGTGAGTTGTGTTACTAGTAGATCCCTCATATAAGTGAAATCATGCAGCTTTTGTCTTTCTGTGATTGACTTATTTCACTTAGTATATTACTAGTAAATCCCTCATGTAAGTGAAATCATGCAGCTTTTATCTTTCTGTGATTGACTTATTTCACTTAGTATATGCTCTCAAGGTTCATTCATGTTGTTGCAAATTGCAGGAATTCCTTCTTTTTACAGGCTGAATTATATTCCATTGTTATGTATATTCTACAGGTGATTTTTTTATGCATTCATATGTCAATGCATATTTAAGTTGATTCCATGTCTTGGCTCTTGTGAAGAGTGCTGTATTAAATATGTGAGTGTTAATAACTCTTCAAGTTCCTGATTTAAATTCTTTTGGATGAATACCCAGAATTAGGACTGCTGGATCATATGGTCATTCTGCTTTTAAATTTTGGAGGACCTTCCATACTGCTGGGCATAGCAGTTGTAACATATTGCATCCCCTCCACAAGAGTGTGCAAGAGTCCCAGTTTCTCCACACACTCACCAATACTTCTTTTTTTTCTTTCTTCCCTTTTTTTTCTTCCTTCCTTTCTTTTCTTCCTTCCCTTCCCTTGCTTCCCTTCCTTCGTTCTCTTCCTTCCTTCCTTCCTTCTTTCCTTTCCCTTTCTTTCTTCATTCCTTCTTTCCTTCCTTCAGCCATCTTGACTGACAAATATAAGGAGGTACTTCATTGTAGTTTTATTTATTAGTCTGAATCCCCCGCATGTTTGTGTAAATTTCTTTAAGACTCAAGCACAACCTCTTCTGGGAAAGAATCTCTGGCAACTTTATCTAAGTAGGTATCCTGCTTGGTTAGCACCTATGCTTGATTGTAACCATCTGGTGACATAATGATCTCCTCCCACTAACATATAAATTCAATGAAATCCTTACTGTACAATAACTAATAGCAGGAAGTTTAGAAACAAACAAACAAAAAAGATGGTTTGGAATCCCAGTCTCTCCATTTCTTAGCTATAAAACTATAGGCATGTTACTTAAAGCCAGTAAGCTTTACCTTCCCTAGTCAGAAAATGAAAACTGCAAAGTTGTGAATAGTAGTAAGTATGAAGCACTGGGCAAAGAAGCTGCCATAGGGTGGGAACTCAATTAAAGGGACATATACTTTAGCTTGTATAATATTACACTTGTCATAGAGTGCGTCATGTAGTAGGTACTCAGAAGCATGCAAACTGAAGAAATATATGCAATAAAGCCAAATGCAATGAAACAATAGTGGTTTTGACCCAGGGCCACTGCCCAGGGTATGTGCACTTTGCACACTGCACCAAGGCACCTGCATGGGGGAGGAGCGATACTGAGCCTCAGCCCATCCAATCTGTACCACACCCATTCATCCTGGCAGAGGCTGCAGCAGATCAGGATCTGCTTGTTATTTTTCATGAACCATATGAATGTCTCCTTGGGGCTATTTACTATTTCCTCAAGAAGAATTCAGGACAGAAACCAATTAATTGCCTGACAGAGTCTTCTTAAAAAAAAAAAAAAAGTTACTAGCGTGGTTATTTAATAAAAAATAAATACCCACTGAGAGCTACTTTCAAAATCAGAACTAAGGTTACTCTGGTGCTCCTGTGGAAATGATCATGAGGACAGGAGGCACTAATGACATACTTTATTAGATTACCTCTGAAATGCTTAATAGCATCTAATGCAGGGTCTTATTCAGAAGATTGCTCTCTACCTGACCTTTGCCCTGCAAATCTTACAACAGCCTATGCTTAAGCAAAAATAAAATCTGATGGATTTTATGGAATTAAACAAATTGCATCTGTTAAAACTAAAAGGGAGCATTTGACATTTTAAACATTTAAAGCTGAGTTAATGATAATCAACCTAAAAGTTTCCACGTAGATTTTTTAGCCAACCTTTTGAACCTTGGGAGATGTGGTCCCCTGCCCCAGAGACTGAGCCTTTCTATAGCAGTGTTTCTTTCTCCACAAGGTGCCATTGGCATCATACATCTTCAGTGTGCATGGATGTCCTATGTACTACATAATGTTTAGCATCTCTCGTGCCCATGAAATACCAGCAGTATTCCTGGTCATTGTGACAAGAAAACATCCTCCAGAGAGGTAAGTCAAAACTTTAGAACCATTGCTCTATCATTTCATGTTTCCCAATTCACTGAGTTCTTGTTCTACCTAAAACCTCAAAACCTCCAATGACTTGCATCTCCTAGTGGCTAGATACCAGCTGCCCAGTAACTTGTACACTGAAGAGTCATTTGTTCAAAGTGCTTCTGGAACTTGGCTGCCTACACATAGATAAATGGTATCAAAGATGCTTCATCCTCAGTTTATGGCTGTGCCCAATGCTATTTAAACATTATTTCTGAAATACATTAGACATTCTACACCAACAGAAGAAAAGAAGGATTCCATCAGCAGGATGGAACATGTTATAGAACTTTAATTATTTTTTTATAGAAGTTATGAGTCTGTACTTGGGGACTAAACCACATTTAGAAAACTAACTGGAGGGAATAAAAGAGATAGTATTTTACAAACTTATTCAACCTAGTAACCCCTTAATTATTAAGTGACAGACTTCATAATAGTCCCTCTATGCCTTAACATGGAACATACCTTAGCAGGGTCTCTTGGTGAACTGCTGCATATTTTTGGGATGAGAATCAGTCATAATCTCTCCTGAGAAGCCTTGACTGATAATCTCCCTCCTCGGCTTCTTTTCACTCTCTGCAGACTCCACACAAATGCATCTCCTAAGGCACAGAGTCTGGGTACCTTTCCTCTGTCCTCCTGAAGTCCCCATTTCCACCTCTGGCCTAATATTGGACTGTGATTGTAAACTGAATGGTCGATTCATCATAGGGTCAGCAAACTATGACCCATTGGCTCACTACCTATTTTTGAAAATCAGATTTCAATGGAAGTCAGTCATGCCCACTGGTCCAAATATTGTCTACTGCTGCTTCTACAATACAAGGTCAGTGCTGAGTCACTGCAATGCATACTGGATGGCCTGCAAATCTAAAGGATTTACTACATGGCTTTGTAAGGGAAAGTGTGCCAACTATGCCTAGTCTTTTATCATCTTGAGGTCAGGCAAAATGTCCAATTCCTTCAGCTTAATGCCTGGCAAATGACCGGTGATCAAACTTGTTACATAAAAAAATATTTTACTTTTAAAATCAATCTAATATTATCTGACTTTAAGGTATCCGTCTTAATAAAATGTGAGGGATGGGATATTCAGTTCAGGTCACATAGTTAAAGATCTTATGCAATGTTCAAGTTGTTTTTATTTTTATTTTCTATGTTGACTTGGAAATACAGTTTCAAAGAAAGTTAACACTTAATAAACAAAAAACCTTGTATGGAAGTATGTAATATAAAGATAGAACAGAATTCAAAGGTCACTTTGTAGAGTATTTTTATATATTAAGTCTTGGTATGAATTCTCCTCCAATTACACTTTGAATCTTTCAAAGATGGAGTTTCTACTTTTTTCCCTTGGAAAATAACTTCTGAATACAATTGTTTAGTTGAGTACCTTTTCCTAGAATAGAAGCAAAATATTCTTTTGTTTTATTTTATCCTATTACACCTATATCTATTCTTTACCAAGGTATTTTCTTTTCTTATTTTATAGTAAATTGTTAGAAAGCATAAGAATACAAGAAATACATTCCCACTTTAAAAAAAAAAACTATAGCAATGTATTGGAAATGTTGATAAAGTTGTTTTGCTTTTAAAGCTCAAAGAGTCAATAAAAGAATCAAATCTGCTGACTTTTAAATGGTTTGCCTTAATTATAAAACTCACCTAGACATACAGTAGAATTGGGATTAAAAGATACAACCTATGTTAAATCCCTTTTAGAATGCACACAGTAACTACTACTATTAGCAATTATCATCACTTACATTTTAAGTGACTTCACAAAAATAATGGATAAGAGTAGGATTTACAGCCAGTAGCCCACGAAGAAACCTCGGCCACCAGGTTCTCTGTGTCACCCAGGCCTTGGACATCCAGGCCCAGAAATGCCTTAGCACTCAATTCTAAGTCCTGCATTATGTGCAGAAGTCAAACACAGGAAACAGTAACATGAATTTCCCAAGATTATGCTACATTATATAAAGGAGAGCAAAATATTTGACAATGGCAGTCTGTAAGGAAAAACAAAACTCTATTTTTGCCAATCAAATTCCACTCGAGATTCTAAGTCCGATGAAGTTTTAGCCAACCCACTGAAAATAGTTTACCTTAACAAAAACAGTAAATTTTAATGGCAATAATAAAAAATATTTTATCTACCCAACACTTGTATGTCAACATTTTTTCTTAGTAATTTTAACCGTAATATAACTACTGCTAACATCTATTCAGCATGCACTATAATCTAGGCATTCTGCTCACTACTTTACAAATCTTATTTTATCTGTAGAACAACTCACATTCTACAAAAACAAAAAGGTTTTAATATAATTTATACAATAATATATGTTCCTTCAATTATAATATTTATTAGTTTTCAGGCAAACTTAATAGTTTACTCCTAAGTTGATGCATATTTCCTCATTTTATTATATGCTAAATGAATAAATACCATGTAGAAAATATTTTGCAGTCAGGAAATGGACTACATATAATCTAAAAAATTAATTTAGCCTATGACTTCTGTAAGTAATGATGAATTAGTGTATTATTTTTTCAGATTCACATTTTTATTTCTGAGGACAAAAGTCATAGTCCAAAGGAGTGACTTGGATAGGAAACGTAGGAATCAGTACAGATTAATATGAATGGTGAAAATGTATAAGAACTGAAAGTAATAAACACAGCACTAAATATAAAACTAAAATCAATTATTTGGGGAAAAAATAGTTCACTCTTACTTATGTTATAGTGGCAAGTAATGTAATATTATATCATCTTTAAGCATTTAATAATTTTAGCTCAGTCCTAACGTATTTTTATGACCATTAAATTTAAGTTTACTATTTTAACTAGTCATAAATGTGAGAGGCCTGCAAGATGGTACTAAATGCCAAATTAAGCTGAATAGTGTCTTTTTAAGATATGTCCAAGTATCTATATTATCAGTAATTTTTAATTATTGTTTACTATGTGCTAAACCCAGTGTTATAACTTAAGTCCCAGCCACATTGCTTAGTAACTATGTGACTTAGAATAAGCTAATGAACATTTTTTGAATGTTTTTTCATCAGTGAAATAAAGATAATAGAACTTCATATAAACATTTTATTTTTCAATAATTCTTTATGTTGTCATTATCCACATTATGCAAAATGAGAAGACAAGACCTAAGGCCTCAGGCAAATAACGTCACCTCCCTGGATGTGAGTGGCAAAACCTTGATTCAAAGTCAGAGCTGGAGTCCTAGGGGAACTCTCAAAACAAACAAACAAACAAACAAAAAACAGTGCTCTGCAGGACATTTGCCCAAATCTCAGACTGCTTAACTAGTAGACCTTAGAAAGTTAAATATAAACTTGACTCTAACATCTCTCCCACAACAGCCAAACTGTAAGGAAGCCTAAGCTACTGTGCAGTGATGGGTCATTAGAGAGTGACTCAGGAGGACATGAAGCAATCTTGAACTTTCCAGCCATTGGCGTGATCTCCACAACACCATGTGGAGCACAAGATCAGCTCACTGAATCCCAACAGTCCAGGAAATGGTGAAAAACAATGTATCACTGTTGTTTTTAAACCACTACATTTTGGGGTAGTTTAGCACACAGATATCTTAGTGACACTATATCATCTCCTATAAAAATAAACTTTTATTATAATCCATGACTATGATTCAAATAAAACCACCTCCACTGACCTATTTTCTGTATGACATCCTAATTCTTATTATTGACTTGAATAATATTTGGAAGTAGCAGAAGCTACCTTCTTTTTTTGCCAAAATAAAAGAGCCCTCAAGTTTTAGGACATTAATTTTTCAAAGAAAAATCTCTTTGTTTTCTCAAAAGTTTCTTAATAACTGAAGAACACGATTCTTCCTGTTCTTTGTTTTTTGTTTCGTTTTTTCCTCTTAGTCTTAAGGCTTCCTATCACCTGCAAGTTCAAATGGCTAATAACAGGAAGACTATGAAATTGGAGCAGCCATAATACTACATGAAAACTTAAACACAATAGGTTCTTTTCCAAATATATTTATCTTAACCAATCCCATTTTGATACACATCTGCAGTATGAGTATTCTGCTTATTTTCTTTTAGAGAACACCTGTGTCCTTTAAATCTCCAAAACATCTCAGAGATAAGTAAAAATGTTAATCTGTCAAACATGATAGTTTAATGGCATAAATGTAGCCCCAGCAAATTCCTTCTTTTCATAAGTAAAAATGTCTTTCTTAACCCGTGGTAAGTCATGATTATCTCAAAACTGCAGGGAAGTCACAGGTGGTTGGAATGTAAAGTTTGTTTGAATTTACAGAAAATGTAACTGAGGTATGGCATGTTGAGACACCAGCTCAAGCTTAAATTGTGTTATAGATTCCAGTTCCCATGCATGCCCAACCGTGTCTGGAAGATTTTAGGGTATCTCTCACAAGTCTATTGGCATGAGGGACTGATGAACTTTCTGGGAGAAAAGTCATTCTGAATAAATACGAAGTCATAAAAGTTCAAACCAGTATCAAAGCATTGGTCAAAAGAGAGAAAGACAAAGCTCTGAGTACTTCACGGTTATCAGTCATTTGGATTTGTCCTGGGGGTGGGAGGAACTAGGAATATAAACCCCTCCTCTGTGTGACTTAGACGTTTCCTCTATAAATCTTATGAACTATCAGGATGTGAGGCAGAACAGGAGACAGTATCTCTACTAGAATTAAACAGAAAAGGAAATAAAGGCAATCTCCCCATTTCAGCATCAAACACACAATGACATTTTAGATGCATGGAAGTTATAGAAGAAAATCTCACTAAAAATGCTGGTGTAGAAGAAAAGGAAAGTGGTGAATACTGATTGGTGGTAGGAAGATTTTTTTTATAGTGCCACATGGGACAGATCATTAGATTGTCATAAAAATTAGACAATTGGCAAGGATAACTGATTAGAGAGAGAGCCTCTAATGTCACAGTAATGTGTCTCCATTAGGTCAGTGGAACTTCAGAAATCTCTGCTTATAAAAATAATGGCAGCCCTGTTCATGTAGCTTAGTTGGTTGGGCATTTTCTGAATACCAAAAGGTTGCTGGTTTGATTCGTGGTCAGGGCACATGCCCAGCTTGTACGCTCAATCACTGATGGGCAACCTGCAGGGGGCAGTGGATCACATCAATGTTTCTCTCTCTACTTTTCTCTCTCTAAAATTCAATTTAAAAATATTTTAAAAATAATAGCAGATGGGGTTAACAAATTAGAGCTAATAAACTTTTTGTTCATGAATTATTAATTCATTTCTAAAATGCATTAGGAAGTGGATCAGTAATGAGATTTTCCCAAAGGTAGAAAACTCTTGTGCTTTAAACATATGTGTGATGGCTCTAAGTCACATTACTTAATATTTTGGCAGCTCATCTCCCCTTACAGAAAATGGACTAATAACTCCTTATCTACTTCCCAACAGAATTATAAGGATCAAAGTGCTTTGTGAAATGTAAACCATGATGATTTAAATTAATATCACACAAAATATTTCTCTAAATATCAAATCATAATTTTTGTTGTTGCTGTACAAAAGGTGCCGTTTTCTGAAGTAAAAGATGGAGAATGAGAAAATTACTTTCAGAAGCAAATTTCCCATGGGTGTGCAGGCTGCTATGGGGCAACTACAGAAGACTCACTCCCTCGAGTCCACGTAATTGATGCTTGCTGGGCTTGTACAGGGCACAGCCTGGGAGTTAGTATGCAGTGGCAACAATTTCCTGGCTTACCCTGGTATGCCCTTGTGGGATTCAGACACATGTTTTTGAAATTTCTCCCACTCAGTAACCTGCATCACATTTAAGAACCCAGGTGTCCATTTGAGGCATTCAACTTGGCTATTTCACAGAGGGGACTGCAGCTGCCTTCCCCAGTTTCAAAGATCTATTCTCAAGCCAACATGAGGAGAGATAAGCTCCAGATGGTCACAGTAGAATACCAATATCTATTCTATATACCGGACTTGGGTTTCCTATGGAGGGAGGTTCATTTAAAGTCAAGGCCACAAAGTTCCAATAGCTCAGTTGGGTTGGTCACGCTGAGAGAGATACAGACTCATGAAATTCCAATAAAGAAACCTCAGAGAAAATGATTCATGGTAGTTTTTCCTGTCTGCAGACAATCCCTCCTCTCTCCTCTGACTCCTACAGCACTTTATAACTTTCTATAACTTCTCACATACGGTTCTGAATCACAGTGTGTATATGTCTGCTTCCCAAGAAACAGTAAGATACTGAGGCCAGCAATGTATCTTAGTCCTCTGTGGGTGATTTACATAAAGCAGAGCCTCCATGAGTAAGCCCTGCTCTCACCCTGCCCACTTGAAAAGATTAATAAAACCTTAAATATATGTGATAGACCAGGATTCTGTTTATTTTTTTCTTATTCAGATAATGTCATAAGAGCCTACATAAAGATACTTATAGCCCAAAGCAAAATTTTATTTACACACAAACAGATTTCGATGCTGGTTTTATTTCTGTTTTGATATTAACTGAAGGATTTAGGGAGTGACACAAACAAGGAAATCTCCAGGCAGAGGGAGGTCAGTAATACTGCTGCTGTGTGGGTAGGCCTGTGATAATGTGATGATAATACGATTAGACAACCCAATTCTGTTTGCTGAGGCCTGTTTTCTTAAATAAGTGGCTCAAGCACTTTGTTTTGTCACTGCATGGAAGTCAATGTGCATGTCTGTTTTTTTCTACATGTTTTTTCTTTGACAAAATTCATTATGAAAGACAACCCCTCGGACTGAAGCTCATTTGGAATTCTCCAAGCGGCAGCTCTAGTCAGTCTGTCTGGGAGGGGAGGAAAATAACTTGTGATGGGAATACATTCTTCAATGGACACGCTGGCTACTCCTTTTCTGGTGATGCTGTGGGGAGTAGCAAAACGAGACAGGGAGTTGCTTCGAAAGAGGACCTCAAGAATTAGGCCATGGTAGTAAGATGATTATGGGGCCTAATGGCACAGGCTAAAGCCCTTTTTTGATCACTAAGAAAAATAATTTAGAGTAGTTGTGTGAGAGCTATCTGGGGTAAAGGCAGTTCCTTTACTTCCATGTGTCCACATTCTAGGCCTGTTGTCCATTTCATGGGGATGACACACAGAGAGGGTTTCTTTCTTACAGTTGCATCAAAGCAAACCCTCCCTGTTCAACACAGCATATAGGAGCCAGTCAGAATGGTCCCAAAATCTAACCTGTTCACACATAATTTACTTGTAAGCAGAGCAGGACACACAAGTGCTATGGTGTGAATGTTTGTATCTTTCCCCCACTCTCCAAAAATATCATATATTGAAATCTGAAGGACCTGTGGGATGGTAGTATTAGGGAGCGGGGCCTTTGGAGGTGATTCGTTCCTGACTGTGCAGCTCTCAGGAGTAGGGTTGGTGAGCTCTCACCCTTTCTACCACATGAGGATACAATGAGAAGTCCCTGCCCCAAAGCCAGCCCTCACCCTCCCATGCAGGCACCCTGACCCCACACTTCCAGGACTGTGAGAAAGAAATTTCTGTTGTTTATAAACTACTCAGTCTGTGGTATTTTGTTATTGTGGCCCAAATGGACTAAGATAACATACACATGTATCCATTTTTTTAAAAATATTTATACACACACATTTTTAAAGCATATTCTTTGCTACAATGTTTAATTTTCTCTATATCTTCAAGAACTAATTAATATGTACTAGTACATACACACTTGGAAGCTTACTTTAAAAAAGAATTAAAGAACTGAATTTTGTTAACTTAGTTTATACATTTTCCTTAGAAATAACATATATATATATATAATAAGTCCTTAAGAACAATTTAGCAAAACATGGAGATGATGAGTTTATTTCTAGTTTTAACTAGCCTGTCAACCACTGGAAATTCTGAAAATTCATCCTATCATCTTCTGAGTGTGTTGTTGGCCTAATTATGAGAAATAGCCACTTAACAAGGTAATTCTAATCTGGATGCTATCACTATGGGGTGAGAGGTTGGGATAATAAAAAAAAGAAAAGAAAAGCACATTCCAATTATCTATATGAAAAGTTACTGCTTAGAATAAAACATGTGGAACCTAAAGAGTAAGACAAAAGTGCTTCAGAAGGAAAATCTTCTTGGTGCAATCTTTTTGAACTTGGTTTAATATTCTCCACATTCCTGTTTCAGATGCTATTATGGAAAGACTAAGGCCCATTGCACAAAGATTTATTAAATTATTTTGAAAAATCAACGTATTGTAAATACTCCTGAAAAGCTGAAGGCCATCTAGTCAATCAAAACATTGTTAAAAGGAGCTCATTAGGTGAGCTCTTTATTCAAAGAGAATCTGAAGTGTATTTTACAAAAAAACAGAAAAAAAAAAGGTTTTTTTGAAAGCCAAATGTATATATTTGTTATATTCAGATTATGACATGTTATTTTGTGCATATAACTATTTTTTATTAAAACATTCTCATAGCGCCCTCCCGCCTTTCACGGGTCACTAACTGGATGGCTGGAGAGTATACACTTGGCCACTGAAGCACAACTCCCTCATCTCATGACCACAGTCAGCACTAATCCCCTGCAAGTGATGGCTGAAAATTCTAGTAATTCCTGACCTTACAGGTAGAAAATAGAGTTGAATTTTATGGAAAAGGGTACTATCATTTTATGTATTTTTCTTCTAACAAACCAGGCTCCCACAGAGCATACCTTGTAAGTGGAAAGAAAGGGGTGACTATTTTGATAATTACCATTTTTGAGAGATGCTATTTGTAGGGCCCAGTGTTTTATGAAGGTGGAGTCTCCAGAATTGCCCTAACTCGGCTCCTGCAAGTGTATGGCACACAGGAGGGACTCAAATGATAGTTGCTAGGTTATTTGATTAAATGAATAATTTCACACAATCTTCCCAATAGGAATGTGAAGTAAATATTATCTCCATTTTATGGTGGAGAAATTGAATGAGAAATTGCATAATTATTTTCAATGACAGACAGCTGGTAAGTACTAGAGGCCTGTGCTCATAACATTTTTTAGGGAGAAAAAAAATGACTATCTAGTTCACGATGTATGTTTCCTATCATCTAAATTATTTTACCACTAGAGGCCTGGTGCATGCAATTCTTGCACAGAGGGTAGGGTGGAGTGGGGAAGGGTCCCCTTGGTCTGGCTTGCACCCTTGGGGACAGTTGGACATCCCTCTTGCAATATAGGATCCTGCATGCACCAGTGACCACACTTTTCACACCGGTGAAAGGCATCTTGCTGTTGCTTGGGCAGCTACATTTTTTTGCCCTGATTATAAAAAGTAGTAAATAACATGATCCTTCTGAGGTAGTCATACTATTTTCCCCATCTTATGGGTGGAAAAACTGAAGCAGAGAGAAGTTAAGTAATTGACTTTGTCACACAGTTATAAGTGTCAGAATCAGGGCTGATCACAACATGTGCAAGCCAGAGTCCATGCATGTCATCAACCTGTTTTTTTTTTCAGTGTTAGAGTAGCATTGCCAGGTTTTTTTTTTTTGGTTGTTTGTTTGTTTTGTGTGTTTTTTAATATATTTTATTGATTTTTTACAGAGAGGAAGGGAGAGGGACAGAGAGTTAGAAACATCGATGAGAGAGAGACATCGATCCGCTGCCTACTGGAGATGTGCCCGCAACCAAGACACATGTCCTTGACCAGAATTGAACCCAGGACTCTTCAGTCTACAGGCTGAGGCTCTATCCACTGAGCCAAATTGGTTTTGGCTTGCCAGGTTTTAAATTTTAAATCTAGAAGATGCTTCCAAATATATATAGGGTAGGGTCCCTAGACCTGGCTGGTGATCGGGGCCAATCTGTGGGGCAACCAGCAGGAGGGATGATGTGTGTGTGGGGGGGGGGGGAGGGTTGCTAGCATCCACATTGGCTGCCGGCCTGGCACTGCCTGCTGGACAGCCATGCCCCCCCACTGCCACCAGTCACCTCCCTCTGGGGGTGAGCAGAAGCTCAAAGCAGGAGCTGCCCCTGGCCAATTTGCATATTAGGGTTTTATCATATAGGACTAGAAGCCCAGTGCATGAAATTTGTGCACAGGGGTTGGTCTTCCTCAGCCTAGCCTGCACCCTCTCCAATTTGGGATCCCCTGAGGGATGTTCGACCACCTGTTTGAAAGCAAAGAAAAGTTAAGTAATTGGCTTTGTCGGAGAGCAACTAACATGGCAGCATAGGTGAACACCTAAACTGGGGCCTCGCACAACAATTTCAAAACTACAGCTAAAAGACAGAAAAGACATCATCCGAACCACAGGAAAGCTGGCTGAGTGAAAATTCTACCACTAGAAGGAAAGAGAGGGGCTCACGGAAACTCAGAAGAGCTGCAAAAAGCTGAGGTATGGAGAAATGCATGTGGAGAGGACAGGTGTAAGAGTGCCTGGCTGGTTTCCTCTAGTGGGCGGGAGATGGAAACTCCCCACTGGACTGAATCATATTTGTGACTGCACTGAACCCCATTTCTGGGTGAGACTCATACAGGGGGAGCCTGGACTATCGTGAAAAGGGAGGAGTGCATGGAAATTTAGAGGAGCCATGAAAGGCTGAGGTCTGAAGGTGCATGCAAGTGTGCGCAGAGATGACTGATTGCTGATTGTGCCGCTGACTTTCTCTAGTCAGAGGAAGATAGAACCTCCCAACTGCACTGAAATCCAGTTCCGACAGCACTTAACCCCAGTTTCAGGCAAGACCCTGGAGACCCAGACTCATACGGGTCCCCAGAGTGCACGGAAACTCAGGGGAGCTGGAAAGGCAGAGGTCTGGAGGCACATGAGCGTGAGTGCACGTACAGAGGGCTGCAGTGATTTCCAGGGGACACAGAGACCCAGGGGCTGCACAGAGCAGGGCTGATGGGAAGACAAGGCTATCTGCTCTGCCCTGAGACTCTGCCCCATCCAAGCTGAACACAGAGGATTTTGTAATTTTGCAAGTCTTGTATCATAAGGCTGACTCCAGCACAGAAGTTCTCCCTGTGCAGAACCAATCAATTGGCTTGGAGGTCAATCTCCCCAGTGATACCAACAACAATCAAGAATTAACTTGGCTATACACATAGTCCAGAAAGGAGTGCACCAAGAGAGTCCACCTCAGGTAACTGGGGAGGCGGAGCTATTGGGCCATATAGGATACTTGGCACACAAAGCTACTCTACCAACTAAGGGGAGCAGCAAAAGTGCAAACACAAAGAACAGATCACAAACAAAAGAAATGGAGGAAAACAAATGACTAGATATAGAGTTCAAAACCGCACTTATAAGGTTTTTCAAGAATATCCTAGAAAAGATGGATAAATTTAGTGAGACTCAGGAGGAGATGAAAAAGGACCAACTAGAAATTAAACATACACTGACTGAAATACAAAATATTATACAGAGACCTTACAGCAGACTAGAGGAATGCAAGAATCAAGTCAAAGATTTGAAATACAAAGAAGCAGAAAACACTCAACTGGAAAAGAAAAAATAAAAAAGAATCCAAAAATGTGAAGATAGCATAAGGTGCCTCTGGGACAACTTCAAGCGTACCAACATCAGAATTGTGAAGATGCCAGAAGAGGGAGAGTGAGATACTGAAAATTTATTTGAAGAAATAATGACTGAAAACTTTCCCTACCTGGTGAAAGAAATAGACTTACAAGTCCAGAAAGCACACAGAACCCCATATAAAAGGAATCCAAAGAGGGCCACACCAAGACCCATCGTAATTAAAATGCCAAGAGCAAAAGACAAAGAAAATATTAAAAGCACCAAGAGAAAAACAGTTAATTACCTACAAGGGAGCACATATACAATTGTCAGCTGATTACTCAGCAGAAACTATGCAAGCCAGAGGGGAGTAGTAAGAAATATTCAAAGTGATGAACAGCAAGAACCTACAACCAAGATTACTCTATCCAACAAAACTATCATTTAGAATTGACGGTCAGATAAAGAGCTTCACTGATAAGAAAAAGCTAAAGGAGTTCAGAATATAATATAATAGAATAGAATAGAATCAGGGGCATACAAAGGGAGTGGACTGAAAATTCTCAAGGGAAAGGGGGAAAGGGGGTGTGGGGAGAGACTGGACAAAAATCATACACCTATGGATGAATGGATGAGGACAATGTTGGGGGAGGGAGGTAAGGGCAGAGGGAGGGGTGGGAGTCTGGTAGAGGAGAGCTCTGAGGGGAAAAAAGAGGAACAATTGTAACCTGAACAATAAAGATTAAATCATAAAAGAAAAATTTTAAAAATTTACACTGCTTCAATTTTAAATTAAAATTAAATGAAAAAAATTTTTAATGTATTTGGCTTTGTCACATCATGATAAGTGTCAGAATCAGGGCTGACCACAAAATATGCAAGCCAGAGTCCATGCATGTCATCATCCTGTTTTTTCAGTGTTAGAGTAGCCTTGCCAGGTTTTATTCCAATTGGGATGGGGCCTAAACCGGGGGTCAGACATCCCTCTCACAATCCAGGACTGCTGGCTCCCAACCACTTACCTGCCTCTGCCTAATTGCCACTAACCGCTTCTGCCAGCCAGCCTGATCACCCCCTAAACACTCCACTGCCAGCCTGATAGATGCCTAACTGCTCCCTGGCCAGCCCAATTGCCCCTAACTGCCCTTTCCTGCCAGTCTGCTCACCCCTAACTGTCTTCCCTTGCAGGCCTGGTGACCCCCAGTGGCCCTCCTCTGCTGGCCTGGTCACCCCTAACTTCCCTCCCCTGCAGTTCTGCTCCTGCCCAACTGCTCTCCCCTGCAGGTTTGGTCCCCCCCAACTGCCCTCGCCTGAAGACCTCATCCCCCTGCAACTGCCCTCCCCTACAGGCCTGAATCCCCCCAATTTTTCTCTCCTGCTGAACTGGTCTCCCCCAACTGCCCTCTTCTGCCAGCCTGGTCACCTCTAACTGCCCTCCCTGCTTGCCTGATTGCCCCCAACTGCCCTCCCCTGCAGGCCTGGTCCTCCAACTGCCTTCCCCTGCAGGCCTGGGTCCCTCCCAACTGCTCTCTCTTGCTGGCCTGGTCTCCCCTAACTGCCCTCCTCTGCTGGCCTGGTCACCCCCAACTGCCCACAACTACCCTCCCCCACCAGCCATCTTGTGGCAGCCATCTTGTGGCAGCCATCTTGTGTCCACATAGGGGCAGCCATGTTTGACCACATGGGGGTGGCCAGCTTGTATCTTGGAGTAATGGTCAATTTGCATATTACTCTTTTATTGGCTAGGATAACTTGCTGTAGTTTATATGATGTCTTAAATCAGATGATTTTTTTTGTTGTTGTTAGGAGGTTGCTTAAAGGAGTAGTGGCAAAGCCCTCCTTAAATACTGGCAGGCTTTGAAACATTAACATTTCAAATACAAGTGAAGACACAATTTGCTTTAACAATGTGGTAGGTTTGCAGATAATGAATTTACGCAAATATGGTAAAAATATTAAAATCACTTCACAGTTGTATGATATTTTGATGTTACTGTACTACTATTTTAGAGCTTTCTGCTCTCTTGCATAAATTATCTAACTTCTACTTTCACCATTAAGGCATTTTTTAAAAAGTTGAATACCCATTTATTTTTACTGAAACAGAGCAGTGTGCTGAAGAATGCATGAGGCAATATTTTTATCTTTTTCCATAAGCACACAGATTTGTGGCAAAGGGAGGGTGAATCATATACAGAAAAATTTCCCAGACAGCTGATTGGAAATAATCACTATAAAACCAAACTACAAAGTTTGCCCAGTAAGCAAGATGTAGTGAATATGTCTGCCTAGCATTTGGAAGTACTGATATGCTTGGCTCAAATCTTCTCACAGACACATTGGCCATGGACCTTCATTTTTCCATCCAGTGTCTAGAACAGATGAATGAGGGCCCAAGGAAAGTGGAGACTTTTACTTCAAGGTAGTGGAACATTTAGTGCAATAAAGTGTGAAGATCAAGAACTTGCTTCCAAAAATAATTATGCAGACAAATGATAGGGTATGAAAAATCATGCATTATTCAACAACTAGAGGCCTGGTGTATAATATTCGTGCCCCGGGCGATGTGGAGGGGAGTCCCTCAGCCCGGCCTGTGCCCTCTTGCAGTCTGGAAGATCTCAGGATATATCCAACTGATGGCTTAGCTCTATCACCACTGCTGCATGTGGCTGCACAACGTTCCCCGAGGGAGCACACTGACTACCAGGGGGCAGCTCCTGCGTTGGGCATTTGCCACCTGTGGTCATTGCATGTCATAGTGATTAGTCATTACTCTGTTCAGTCAATTTGCATATTATCCTTTTATTATATAGGATTATGGGAACATTTAACATTTTGGTGTTTTGAATATTTTATTACTTGTATTAATTTAGAAACTATTCAGGCTATGAAGATAGATAGTTGATAGGTGACAGATTAAAAAATAAACTTCAATGAACTTAATTCCTTCACAAACAGACAACAGTATGGTAATTACCAGAGGTAAAAGAGGATAGGGGAGGTAAAGCAGGTAAAGGGGAGATAAATGGTGATAGGAGAAAACTTGATTTGGAATGGTGAATACACAATACAATATACATATGATGTATGTTAGAATTGGACCCCTGAAATACAATACATATAATTTTATTAACCAATGTCATACCAATAAATCCAGTAAAGATAAAAATTAAACAAAAAACAACTCTTCAATTAACTTAAAAAATAAACAGAACTCTCATATAATCAAAATTTGACTACACCATACTTTTAAGGATAGAAGTTGATTCTATTCTAAACAATAATAATTATAACAAAAAAAGCAACTTCTAAAATACAGCCTTTGGTAAGCAAAAATTACTAGTAAAATTAATTTCTTGAATTTTCTTAACCTATAACTATGGTATTATTCAATGAAAAAATTATTATTTTAAATCCTATATCACAAATTATCAAAATAAGATTGAATAATATTTATTATGTTTAATAAGAGAGAAAGGGGAACTGAAGTCTCTTAAAGGTATAATCTTCATTACGAAATACTTAGATGTTTGAGATTATACATGTAAATTCTAGTACCTTGCTTGTGGCCACATCCCCAGTAGGGGGTGTGCAGGAGGCAGCTGATAGATGTTTCTCTCTCATCAATGTTTCTAACTCTCTCTCCCTTCCCCTTCCTCTCTGTAAAAAATCTATAAAATATATTTTAAAAATAAAGTTATAGAAATAGATTGACACTAAGAAGATACATACTTGTAAAATTGTCAATATCCAATTATTTTTCCAGTAATTTTCTATGGTTCAACCTAGCACAAAAAATAATTCACTCTATATACAGATATTAAGCATCTGTTATTTAACAGTTGCTGTGGAAGACACAAAGATTGATGAGACATATAAAAATATTATCTGTCTATAAACAATTTACAATAACATAAGGATTTACCAGTAGTCATATGGTAAGCATCCTAATAATTTGGTGGAAACAATTATATAATGATAAACTAAGGATGCTAAAACTGTGTCATAAACTGCTAACTTTGGGCTACGATGGTGGCTTCCATGCCCTGACTTGAGACATAGGGTTTTTATGCCCATATCTACATTCCTGTCATGGGAAGTGGGCAGTAAAGGTGGTCAATAGGTGGGAAAAAAGGGGGTGCGGACCAGGCTCAGGGAATTGGTAGAGCCCAGAACTAGTCCTGGAGATGCATGGAGGCAAGAAGAGGTTTATATAAATCTAAAGATGGAATTATTAAGAATTTCAGGACAGTAGCTACACAACATTAAACTCCAAGCATGGGGTTCTTCTGGGCACTGAACCTTGTGGGATTATACTTGTCCCACAACCAGAAAGCTGGCCATATCTGAATGGCTATGAGCCAGAATAGTGCTGAAAGTAAACATATGGCTTAACTTTTTTTTTTTACCATACTACCCATATTCTAAAAAAAGGTCATAGAAATCTTCATGAAATACAAGCTCAGAAAGATGAAAGAAGTCTGAGAGTGTATAGCAAAACTAAGTGAAATGGCACTCAAATAATCAGAAGCTTCAATGAAGCTTAGTTGAGAAGATACTTCAGAGAAAGTCAAGGATGGGAAGACCAGTGGGTCTTCAGTAAACAACTACCTCCTGATTCAGAGAAAGGAGAAAATGATCAGCAGTCATTTTCACTGAAAACTGGTGGTTGAGCTGGGCTACTGTAGAGGAGTCAGGTGAATGGAGAGGATTCTATGTGCTGGGGACTGGAGCACACACGTGAGCAATTGTTATCTATCAGGAATGTAGAGTGGATGGAGAAATTGACTTGACAAAACGGTGAGTTCAATTTTAAACATGTGTGTTTTAGTTCTAGGCTATGCCCATAGGTCTGGGCTAAATGAGAATTGGAAGTTCAGGGGTAAGAAATCAGGTAGAGATCATACTAAGATAATAGTTGCCTAGGAATCCTCCACTAATCATGATAGTTTAAGGAAATGAATTGGTTTTAAGTGTGAGGAGGAAGAAACCTTAGAGGAGAGAATGAAGGAGAAATCCCTGGGGAACATAAGTAGGTGGAAGGTGAGGGAAAGGGAAGGAATCAGAAGTCAGAAGGTATCCATCAAATCATAATGTATCCGATAAATAAGATTTCTTTAACAAAGAAACTTTCATTCCTGAGCATCACTGAAAATCTAGAGTCAAGTGACTTACTTAAGAAAACAACAACAACAACAAAAGACATACATAAGAAAACATTAAAAAAAATATAATACTTTCACGTCATGTCACTTGGTTCAGGAAGTTTAGCACCTTACTTCCTAACAATGAAAATTGCTATTTAGAAAAGCCCCTTCAGGAGTAGAGTCAAAGCATCCACTGTCAGAACTGCATTGCCTTAGGACAGTGGTCGGCAAACCACAGCTTGAGAGCCACATACGGCTCTTTGGCCCCTTGAGTGTGGCTCTTCAACAAAATACCATGGCCTGCACAAGTCTCTTTTGAAGAAGTGGCGTTAGAAGAAGTTTAACTTTAAAAAATTTGGCTCTCACAAGAAATTTCAATCATCGTACTGTTGATATTTGGCTCTGTTGACTAATGAGCTTGCCACCCACTGTCTTAGGACAAAAGCCATGGCAAACATTTGCTCATTGACTCTCTTTCAAAACCAATTATCTTGGGTTGTTAAGGAAAGAATCCTTTCATGTTGCTTTGATTTTTTTTCTTCTTCTTCTTTTTTTTTTTTTTTTGAGCAAGGTAACTGAGAAATAATAGTTTTTCTTCAATTCTGTAGTCTTAAAAATGTTTTTAAAACATCTAGGTTGTTTCTAGATTGATTAGTAGGATTAACATTATGACTCACAACCCTACTTTCTAACACTCTGGTTAACAGTCTGTAAATTGGATTTAATAGTAATGTGGTTTATGTGGCATACAACAACACATATCTTTCGTAAATATATAAAGCATTTTCTTTCTGTCTGTCTTTACTATTGTGATAGGTCAGACTATCTATAGGTTTGTTTGGTTTGGGACTTTCCATTTCCCCTGTAGGAGTTTTGTTTTGAATGCTGATGGTTTTCTGGTTCCAAAGCAGTCACAGAATAACATGGCTTCTATTTAAAAACACACACACACAATTATACAGAATGTTCATAAACACTGATGACTACAAATCTGGCCTATGATAACCAATGCATTTTAAGTTTATTGACCCAGAGCACATGAAACACATGCCCGAATGTATGTATATAATGCCATGTTAGGATTCCTCATTTTTCCTGGAAACTGCACCCACAGGGAGACTGACAATCAATGGAAAGGTGTCTCTAAGAGAACACGGACTTAGAGGAGCAGGCTTACAAGGCAGAGATGTAAACACAGGTGGCACAGAACACCTGAAATGCAAAAACCATGCCCTGCGAATACACCCTGGGGGAGAACGATGTTTTCAGTCACTTAGAGAGTGATTTGCTTTGATGGTGTCAATTTTCATAAGCAAAGAAATACATTTATTAAGCAAGGTGCAAACATGACATGTCAGTAGCAAGACAAAATGCTTGCACTGGCATGGAATAGATTTAAAGTCATATTGCAGGATTTAGTCGGAAATCATTTGAAAACAATCTGTCCATTAAAGACCTCAAAATATTATAAATACAAATAGAGCAATAAAGTTACTCACTGGAAAAACAAATCTGGGAAAATGCCCTAAGCAAATTTAAATTAGAAAAATTTGCTCAGCATAGGAGACTCATTCACTCAACAAAGTTCTTCCTATGAGCACTCATTATAACATCGAAAGGGTCTAGCTCAGTGGTCGGCAAACTCATTAATCAACAGAGCCAAATAGCAACCGTACAACGAAATTTCTTTTGAGAGCCAAATTTTTTAAAGTTAAACTTCTTCTAACGCCACTTCTTCAAAATAGACTTGCACAGGCCGTGGTATTTTGTGGAAGAGCCACACTCCAGGGGTCAAATAGCCGCATGCGGCTCGCAAGCCGCAGTTTGCCGACCACTGGTCTAGCTGATCTCTGACCTCTCAGCAGAATTCTCACTTTCAGGTTCTTGCCTTAGAAGCTTAATAGATATTCATACAGGTCTTTGGGCTTTCTGGAGCTTCGAGAAAGTGTATGTTATTTGTGCCAGGAGCTGGTACACATTTGAGAAGCCTGGATGGCCTAAGGGAAATATACACAGGGACAGCGTCTTGAAGTAGGGCACTGTCCAATAATTTTATCGCTCTATTTGTATTTATAATATTTTGGGGTCTTTAATGGCACAAAGGCAAAGTCCTGGAGAGAAAGGTGGGGTGGTGGGGTGGGGGGTGTAGGGGTAGGCAGGACACTGCAAAGCTATTGATGGGATTCAGGACAAGGTTACCCTAAAATATGACTCCCTGACATAATGGATGTTTTAAGCTGAAGGGGTTTGAGAAAAGGGCAGAAGCAGGAAAGTCACTCTACCTTTCCTTGTCTCATCCCCTGAAACAGTCATAAAACCCTCATGGGAGAGGTGCCCTCTCTGTACCTGGACAAAAGGAGCATCCTTCTCTCTGAAGAAGATGGGATGCCAAAAAGAAATTAGCCAATGAGTTTTAAGTTTCCCTCAGCTTATATACTCACCTCATCCTCCCTGACCTTTCATATCTCTACAGGACTGCCCATTTTTCATTCTGGTCTATAGTTCTTTAGGAAGGCTGCCATATAACATAAAACTTACATTAAACAATGTTCTGTGTATTTCTTCTGCTTAATCTTTGCCTATTTACTTTTCCAGCCCAACTAGGGATCCAGAGGGGGTTGAGGAAAATGTTTTCTTCCTTGTACTATGAAGACCTGTCTCTTTGGGAAGTAATAATAGAGCAGAGGAAGAAATACCTCCCAGAAAGCCAATGCTGGGTATTTTCAGACAAAAAGAAAGGAATTTCAATAGGTTTTGAGAGTATTTGTTTTTTAATTTATTATTTACTAATCTACCTCTCCTGGTCACAAACCATGCTTTTCACTGTGTTTACATCAAAACTAACTTCTTCTGATGTTCAAGGTGCTCCAGGAACAGGCCATGCTTCCCCCAGCTGCTCTGTTTCATCATACCCTCCACAAGTCAGTACATCCCACTGCCCCATGGGCAGCCACGGTTGTGGATGCCTTTATCTTTATTCTCTTCTCCTGGAAAGCTGGCTTCCCTCTACTTACTAATTAAAAGCCATCCTTGTACAAGTCATACTTACCTTTTCCAGGATTGATGCATTTGTCTAACTCTGAACTCATACACTAATAGAAGTTATTATCCAGTCCCTCACCCTTCTACCAACATTATTTATACATTATTTATCCACTAGTCACTGATGTACCAGGGCCCTGGGTATGTAATAATGAATAAAAATTCCAAACTCAAGGAAATTCCCATGTGTAGTCAAGAGTAAGACACAAATAGAATTGAACTTTAATTTTATTTACTAAAAAATGTAACTTAATTTTCTTTGTATTTTGTTAACCTTGTCTTAGTCTTTCAAGTTCTTTGAGGGCAGAGATCTTGAACTCAATGATTTGTACAGTCTTATTTACAATAGCAAGATATGGAAGCAATCCAAGTGTTCATCAGTAGATAAAGAGATTAAAAAAAAAGAAGAAATACAGATATTCAATGAAATATGACTCAGGCATTAAAAAAAATGAAATCTTGCCATCTGCAGCATCATGGATGGACCTAGAAGGTGTTGTGCTGAGTGAAATAAGTCACACTGAGAACCACAAACATCTTATAATTTCACTTACATGTGGAATATTAAAAAACAAAATAATGAGCAAACAACACAGAAACAAACTCATAGATACAAGAACATTCTGATGGCTGCCACATTGGAAGGGTTTGGGGGTATCTGTGACAAAGCAGATGGAATTAAGAAATACAAACTGAGTTTGTCTTACTTACAAGATAATCAAACTTAAAATCAAGGGGAGAGAACACTTGAAAAGGCTAGACTCTGTGACAATGGCGAGCCTGAGCACTGGAAGGACCACCAGCGGCAGCAGCCACGGTTGGCTGAGTACTTCTAAGGTTCGGGCATTGTTCCAAGCCCTTCCTTTAGAACATTTCATGAAATCATCACAACGGTCTTATGAAGTGAGTTCTATGTTAATGGCCACCTTACAGAAGAGGAAATGGATCCCCCCTTTAACCCTCTAAAAAGGGCTTTAAATCTCCATGAGCTGATTTAATTTCTCATACCCGTGAATGGAGGAGACAGGATTTAAATCTCGGCAGCCTGACTGAACTCTGTGGCCTCCCATACAAATTTAGCAACAGCTTTGCAGCGAATACCAACAAATATTGAATGGGTGACTTCAGAGATATGTACATCGTTTCCCAGCTAGTCAGGGGGAAGGATAGAAAGAATTCCATGTCCCAGTTCTCAGAATCTGTGACTGTTACCTTATACAGAAAAACAAATATTGTACATGAGATTAAGGATTGTGAAATGGGGGGATTATCCTTGATTATCTGAGTGGGCCCTAAATGTAATCCCAAGGATCCACATAGGAAAGAGGCAGGAGGGTTATGATGGAAGAAGGTGGTGATAAGACAATGAAAAAGACTTTGCAGTAATGTGGCCAGAAGTCAAATTATGTCAGCAGCCTCAAAGAACCAGAGAGGCAAAGGACAGATTGTCCCCTGGCACCTCCAGAGGGAACCAGCCCTGCTGACACCTTGGTGTTAGCCCCTTAAGACTCACTTTAGATCTCAGAACTTGAAGAGAATATGTATTGTTTGAAGCTACCAAATTTGTAGTAATGTGTTGCCATTTTTTCCCTAGCTATCCAATAAGTGCTTTTTGCATTTTCCATGATGACAAACTAACAGGAATATACCTTGATAATGGTCTGCATGTCAGAGTTTTCTAAGTAGCATTGAAATTCAAGCATCTCAGACAAATCTTATTTCTAGGTGAAAATATTATAAATGGAAAAGAGAAAGAGATTGTTGAAGCAGGAGAAAATGATTCTCTGCTTGAGATTTAGAAACAAAATTACTCATATGCGGGATACAGAACTGAAACTCATAGACACAAACAATACGGTGGTGATCAGAGGGAAGGGAGATGGGGAGATATAAAGTGTAAGGGGGCCAAATGTATGGTGATGGGAGATGATTGGACTTTGGGTGGTGGGCACCCAATGCAATAAACAGATCAAATATCAGACACATGCAGCTGAAACCTATCTAATCTTATTAACCAATGCCACCCCAATCATTTAATTTTAAAAAATAAATAAGTAAAGAAGAAGCAAATTCCATTTTGTGCTTGCAAGATGACTTACTTGCTTGCATGGAAAGATTGGGCAGGCTGGAAATATACATAACTGTATCCCTCACAGCAGAACACATTATCACAGTTGACATGGAGTTAAGTAGCAGAAGACACCCATACTCAACTGAACACAACCACTAAAACCATGGGGGCAACCTAATTATCAAACCCAACTTTAAGATGGCCAATAAAGAAATATATCTCCTCTCCTCACCCCCACTGCAAGAATTTATCCAGCTACTCTAGAACAGAAAATGAGAATGTCTGATATATATACAACACTCTCTCTCAAAGACATACCAGATGAGTGATAGGGGCTAGGTCAGAACTCAGTCAAGACTTGCCAGATATGTACTTTAATGCACACCCAAAGATGGAAAAGGTAGCAGAACCTTTGACATATTTCCAACTTTTACTTTATTCCTTAGTCTGACAACCAAAGAAATAGTATGCTACTAACAGGTGTAGAAATAATAAACCCTACAACCTAACGCCAAATGATTACTTCATACTGCCAAATTGTATTCATTAAAAAAAACAATTTATGATTTACTATAGTTACTTTTAAAAAATTTAACACTCACTGGGTTTACAGGCATCTAAATGTGTGAGGTGGAGTGATGGTTTGCCTTTCCCTTTCCAAAATATTGTACATGGGAGAATATAGTAAAACAACTGCTGTTTTTGAAATGAAAACAATTTTGAAAGCTTGCATTTACCACTTGCTTTTGAACAATAAAATAAATAAATAAACTTGGATACAGGGACAGATGCTTAAGATGGCAAATGTACAAACCCCCGTAACACCCCCCGAAGGACCATAAAAGACAAGTACGTGATGAGATAACCAGCTGTGAAGACTGTTTAGTAGAACCGAGACCGCTTCTCTCCCAAATCAGCCTTTTCCTTGAGGCTCTTACAATGCCCACACCACACATTTGGCAATAAATGTATCTGATGGCTGCCCAGATATAAGATGCCAAGTCCCCTGAAATACCTTGTGTACAGTTGTTTAGTATTTTGAAAAGTTATTGTTTTCTGAGCTACGACTGCTAAAACTCATGAAGTCACTACTGTGCCAAAGGCTTTATCAGTCTAGTGAAAAATCTTCCAACCACATTACAGTAAAGCAGGTACTAACTAATACACACTGCGAATGGTGTGCAATACACTTCTCCACCTGTGCTATGCCTGGGATGAGCGCTTTCTCTTTCCCTAACATTTGGTTGTTCTGCAGGTGTTTTTGTTTATGCGAACATGTTCCTGGAGCCGCACTCCATGTAGCAGATGTTAAACACTCATCTTCCATTTGGGGGTTGGATAATTCTTTGTAATTTTGTTGCCTTTCTGAAGTTTAGGCACTCACAGAATATTCACTGGCTATCCATTGTACACAATTTAGAATAGCCGGTGGCACAGAATAAGTGCCCACGAAATCATTGCCAGCCATATGCCGAGATACACAGATGATGCATCAGAAAGAACACCTATTTTCTCTGTCCTGAATCAGCAGTCCTTAACTACAACTCTCATTTATAAGATGTGTAACTAAAGCATGTTTTTTGTTTTCCTTTTGTACATGGGCACCAGTTTGAAAGAGTTGGGCATGAAGAGGCAATACAGTATCTGAATCCCTGACAATATTTTGTTATTCAGTTTAAAGAACCATATTTCTGTCTCCTTGGTCTCTTTCATGTATCTAGATAGACAAGCAGGTAGGTAGGCAGACAGACATCGATAGATTTGTTGATATATATAAGAAAACTCAGAAATTGTATAAAATATATACACTTGTGAGTGTATGGGTGTGTGCAAACTTAGCTTTGCCTTAAGATAGGTTATTATTTTTAAATTGGGGGCGGGGTTGCATAAATAAAGAATGGCAAGTGCCTGAAACATATGCCTCTACCTTCCAAACCCTTGACCACCGCAGACCTCAGTAATTGACCATCTCAGTCTTTATTGCTGAGACAAAAAAAGGCCTCAGAATCCTTCTCAAAATAATGCTCCTGGCAGCCCCTACTACTCTACTGAATTAGCTCTCACCATGAAATTTATTTGCCAACCTTGGCATCAGTATAACCAAGTGCATACGGGTGTCCTGAGTATTTATTATCAATACTGCGATTCAGTTCCTAAACGTCCAGATGTGCGCTGTAAAACTGAGATACAGGAGAGACACTGCAGGAAATACCATTGGAGCCATTTTCCCAAACTGACCTTGTTTTTATACATAGCTCAAGAAAGCTTTTCTACTTCAAAAAGAAAAAAGAAAAAACAAGCTTTCTTCTCAGCTTTTATCCTTCATGTTCAAGCTGAAATGAACACACAGGTGATCACATGTTGGAAATTGCACATAATTCTCCTTTGACATAAGATTGATTCCATGTAGTCACTGGACTTCCTATTGCTATGTTGAGGAATTTCCTAGGATTGATCCTTTCGTTATCAGTTGCCAGCAGAACCTTCTACCAAGAGCCTAAGGAGACTTAGAGGGTCAAGAATACAAGTAAATAGTAATTACCTTTTATAACCATAGAACATGTTATGCACAAAGAGTATGTAAGTTGACTAAATTATTTGAGAAATTAGAACTATATCATGTGAGAGACAAGAGAGGCATCATAGATCTTCAGCCTGTGCCCTCCTTTTAAATATGAAAACCTGAGACACAGGGAGGCAAAGACATGAGATACCATTAGCTGCTATAAATGAGAAACTGAGCAGTGATTTGGATAAAGCCCCAGGGATTGCTTCATAATGAACTGCCTTCCACCACCCTACCCTCAATTGCTTCATGCTTCCTTTAAACAACAGCACAACAACAAAGATGTTCCCTAAAGTCAGAACATTGATTTTTATGCCTCCTGAAGTAACATAATTGCAAACTAATTCATGTCCCAACTTTAAAATTGGTATTTCATCTGTAATAATAAAAGTGTAATATGCTAGTTAGACCAGGCAGCCAAACAGTCTTTCGGAGCCCCTTCTGGACCACCTTCTGGACAAAGCCGGGGCTGCAAGGGCCGAGCCTCTAGCATGAATTTCGTGCATTGGGCCTCTAGTTTAAGAATAAAATCCATGCACTGCCACTGTGACTACTGTTATCTAACAATCCCACTTAAAGAATACTTTATTCTAAAACTGTACCCTCAAAACATCTTCAGGCAATTGAAGATGATGTCAAGCAGTGTTGAAAAGCAGCTGACAGTTTTAACAGTGAACATCTGCAGCAAAACAAGATGTAGACTTTGTTGTCCAAAGTTGCCCATATTAATTTTTCAGATGCAAAGACACTTTCTAGTATTTTACTTTAAAAAGATTTTTAAGTAGGCGAAAGTGAAAAATAAAAACAGCATTTCACTAAGATTTTAGAAATCTGATAGATAATAGCAACTATTTCCTTAGCACATTCCATGTGCCAAATTCTGTGCTAAGTGTTTGATGAACATTATGTCACTAATTTCCAAAAACCATTAAGTGAGGCATGGTCTATCACTAGTTCCTTTCACTGAGGCTAAGAGGGATTATGTAATCTGCTTCAATCAACACCTAGAAAGGAACAAGTCTGGACTTTGAATCCCAGGCTACCACCAGAAGTGATGCTCTTAAAATGTACCACAATCTGTGTCTCTAAGGGAAGTAATCTGAAAGTCCTTCCATGTTAATGAGTCAAAGAATTATCTATACTAATAATAAGCAAATATGTAAACTGACCATCCCTCTGCAATGCCCATTGGTGGAGGAAAATCAGGAGCGAGTATGAAAATTAACCCAAAGATGATGGGCCTGGGGGCAGTGCGTATGCACACAGGCACCAAGCAACTGGTGGTGGGGTGGGATGCTGGCCTGCCGAGTAGCCTGGGCGACACAGCTGGCATCCTCGGGAGCCCGCCCCCTCTGAGCCTGTAGCCAACAAGCACCAGCAACGAGTGGCCAAGGTCATGGGGACGCCACTGAAGTGTCCAGTCTTGTCAGCCTGGCATGGGAGCGGCTGGAGTTTCAAGACCTTTGGGTTTCTGCAGCCCCTGGAATGGAAACGGAAGCCCAGAGTGTGGGGATAACCAGGAATGCTGGGAATCATAGTTCTGGTGGCAGGTGCATTGTGGGATCTCCTCGACACTAGAGCCAAGTGAGACTGGAGCAAGTAACTGTTGTGGATGGGGAATGGAGGGAAAGCAAAGGTGAGATACATAAGTGAAGTCAGAATGTCGAACAAAAATTAAAAGGAAGATATCCTATAACTTCTAAGAAATCTCCACCAATGGAGCAAAGAAAAAAAAGACCTCTATTATTCTGTGAGCACCAAACCAAACTGGGTTGGGGTCTCAGAAAATTCATTCATGTGATTGCAAAAACAGACACAAACTCCCAGATGGTAGTGGGCCCCGACATTGGAGAGGGTGCACGTTGGGCTGAGGGACCCATCTTCCCCCCTCCCCTCTCCCCGCCCCCTAATCCCGTGCACAAATTTCATGCACTGGGCCCCTAGTAGATAATATTTTCACAGAACAACTATCTGTTTTCTTATAAATATACTAGAGGCCCGGGTAAGAAATTCATGCATGGCGGTGTGTGTCCCTCAGCCCAGCCTGCACCCTCTCCAATATGGGACCCCTTGAGGGATGTCCGACTGCCCTACCAGGATCAGGCCTAAATGGGCAGACGGACATCCCTCTCACAATACAGGACTGCTGCCTCCCAATTGCTCACCTGCCTACCTTCCTGATTGCCCCTAACCGCTTCTGCCTGCCAGCTTGATAACCCCCTAACCACTCCCCTGCCAGCCAGATTGATGCCTAACTGCTCCCCTGCCAGCCCGTTTGCCCCTAACTGCCTTCCCCTGTAGGCCTGGTCATCCTAACTGACCTCCCCTGCAGGCATGATTGCCCCCAATTGCCCTCTCTTGCAGGCCTATCTCCCTCAACTGCCCTCCCCTGCTGGCCTGATCACCCACAACTGCCCTCCCTTGCAGACCTGGTCCCTCCCAACGACCTTCCCCTGCTGGCCATCTTTTGGTGGTCATCTTGTGTCTACATGGGGGCAGCCATTTTTGACCACATGGGGGCAGCCATCTTGTGTGTTGGAGTGATGGTCAATTTGCATATTACTCTTTTATTAGATAGGATTTCTACTAACCAGAATAAATTATGCTTTTTAAATCCTGCTGATGTGAAATTTGTATCCTGTTCAGCTTTAACTCTATTTTCTTCATGGAATAAGCAAGATACTAAACTGCAATTGACTTAAATGCCAGCAAAAGGGAAATGATTTTTTTTAATATATTTTATTGGTTTTTTTACAGAGAGAAAGGGAGAAGGATAGAGAGAGAGAAACATTGATGAGAAGCATCTATCAGCTGCTTCCCGCACACCCCCTACTGGAGATATGTCCACAACCAAGGTACATGCCCTTGACCAGAATTGAACCTGGGACCCTTCAGTCCATAGGCCAATGCTCTGTCCACTGAGCCAAACCAATTAGGGCAGAACAGATATCTTTACTGAATGTGGACACTGGCATCAATGTTTCCTAACAATAGATATTAATGGCATGCTATCATGCTCTGTGGTTTTTAGTGTATACACAAACAACATCTACATAATTATCCATATATGTTAATATGGTGTCAAAAAAAAAAGCTATGCAAGCCTCTGGTCCTTTTGGAGAATTGGGATTACTCTAAAGAGACTCTTGTATTACAGATCCAATAGAATCACTGTCACTGGTTTATTATCTTTCTTCATTTGTTTGATCATGGTGAAGGTCATAGACAAGAGACTTCAATTTTTTTGAACTTTTGTCAACTCCACTTTTTATCATGAAATGCCAATAAAATTGAATCATATGTGCAAGGACTGACGAATTATTATTTTTTCCTTTGCTGGCTGTTTTACCATTTGTTAATACTTTGCCAGAGGAACAGGAATGAAAGCAATATAACAGTTCTTCCATTTTATTTATCAGATAAAGGTTTGTTCTAGGAAGAGATGAGCAAACTCTTCTCTCATATGGGGAGGCAACACTCACGACAGATTATTCTAGCAATGAACACTGGCATATTTACCTGCAGGTACCTTTAAATTCTAAACATATGCTTGGGTAGAACTGAGGTGGTTGGTTGCCTATTTTTAAGGATCTGGTTCTCGAACAATGTTTAGGATTAAGGCTATCTACAGAGGGAGGCAAAGGTAGGTTTACAGTTGTCAGTATGTGAAACATGCTTTACTCTTGAATTATTATCTATCAATTATTGTATTGCTTTCCATGTGATCAACTGTAAATCTACATTTGCCCCACCATGTACATTGTTATATGACTTTACAGTTGCCCATATCAAAGAGAAAATAGAATGGCAAATAGTAAATCCACACTTCCTCTCAAAAAGCTGTTCTAAGAAATGTTTGGTCAGACAGAAGAACTGACCAATATCATTTTAGTTAATATTAAGCAGTTTATATGAAGGGCAGTGTGGGGAATATAACAGCGAAGTCTATTTTGTCCACTATAAAGTATTAAACTAAAACTAAATGTGACCACTCTAAGAAAAAGCTGATTTACACATATGAGCTGGGAGTCTATCTATCTATCTATCTATCTATCTATCTATCTATCTATCTATCTATTTACCTACCTACCTATATAATATAGAGAAATATGCTCATTAACCAGGATGCTGTAACAGGTCAACCAGACAGGAGGAGGTTGAGCGTACAATGTTGGGGGTGGGGCGGCGGGGGATTTCATGCACCTGTTCTGCTGGAGGCCTGATCAATAGGGGCTGAGGTGATTCAAGGGTGGGAGAGGGAGGCAGGGCCAGGCTGGCAGGGGCTGCAGCTGCTGTGGGGCCCAGGGAGTGAGGCAGGGCTGGAGCAGCAACTCCAGGTGGGCGGTGCAGAGCAATTTTGAATTTCGCACTGGGCTCCTAATCTTATTATAAGAAGTGAGATTATACAGTAAAGCACATTTCATGTGTTCAAGAACTGGCTTTCCAGGGTTAAAGAGGTAACAGATGAAGACTGGTGGTATTAAGTGCCATGTTGGTAGTCATAAAAACTATCATCTATTTGGTGTTTGCTTATATACCAAGTTCATTTCATCTTCACTTTATAACAAACAAGGCTATTCATTTAACTTCCCCATTTTACTATAACAGAAGCCATGGCTTAAGGGCTTTCTAAAACATATGGAAGCTAGGTAGAGGTAAAGTCTAGATTAAATTCCACTAGTTGTTGGTTTTGTTGCTTTTAAGTAAATAGGACAACACTCTTAAACACCATAAAATAACTAAATCCTTAGAGACTTCTAGATGGACAGGCATTAAATGGCAGTTGGTACTTAAGCAAAGCCTTTGAATAGAAACAACACCTGGAAGCCTAGTATCTGGAAAAAAATGGGCTGAAGAGGAAAAGGCACCTCCAACATGGAAAAAAAAAAGGTCTGGAGATTGGAAATCACACATTATCTTTAGTGAAATAGTTCATGGTCAAAATTACAAGAGAGAAGCAACTGCAAAAGTAGACATGGTAAAAGCTCATGAGGGCATTTTAGGGTCAGTGGATAAGGGAGAGCAATAAGGCAATTGGACCACCCATATTCTGAAACTGCTTAAGTAATCCAGTCTAGAATTATTTTTCTTCCCATCGACTTTAGTACAGATAACTTAGATCAAAACACAATAATCAATAAACATAAGATGATATAACTGAAATTTAACCCAATCTCATCAAAGGAAAAGTTGGTTTTACATCCTTAAGAAACATTATCAGATATTTTATTATAGACCAACTAAAGGCCTGATGCATGAAATTAATGCAAGGGGCTCAGCTTCCCTCTCTTGTTCCTTCCCCCCACTGCCACAGTGGCAGCTGCCTCTGCCTCACTGCTGTCTCGCCTAAGTGGCTTCGTCAGGAAGGTCATCCAGTGTAATTAGCATATTACGCTTTTATTATTATAGATAAGCACTGGCAAGGCAAATTGCCCAGCAAACCTTATTTGGACCAAGTATAAATTCCTGTTCTTGTATTTTACATGTACTTGTTTCCCTCTGGCTGTCAACATAATTTTGAGCTGAATTTTAACATTCTGGCTATTTATTAACCTGCCTACTTGGTAGTTTCTGATATTCCTCTAGAACAGTGGTTCTCAACCTTCCTAATGCCGAGACCCTTTAAGACAGCTCCTCATGTGGTGGTGACCCCCAACCATAAAATTATTTCCGTTGCTACTTCATAACTGTAATTTTGCTACTGTTATGAACTGTAATGTAAATATCTGATATGCAGGATGTATTTTCATTGTTACAAACTGAACATAATTAAAGCATAGTGATTAATCACAAAACAATATGTAATTATATATTGTGAAATATTTATTTCTAATTACAAATAAATGAAATTTTGTCTTGAATCGTAGTGTAGCATGGGCAACAGTCTTCATATGACAACAGTAAACTACATTGCTACACTTTGTTACACTGAGGAGTGGTCTGTTGGTTCCTAAGACCATGGGAAATATGTGTTTTCCGATGGTCTTAGGCGACCCCTGTGAAAGGGTCGTTTGACCCCCAAAGGGGTCGCAACCCACAGGTTGAGAACTGCTGCTCTAGAACTTGTGTCAAAGCCTGATGCTCTTTCATCCTTCCTGCTAGTAAACCTTGTTGCCAAAAGCGAAGTAGCATATGACGCCAACTTACTTTTTATTAGTACTGTATAAAGTAAAAGCACACATTTTATTTTAGGAGCAATAATTAAATGTGACTCAAACTAAATAAACCTAGTTATAGGAATAAATAAAATCTATCAGCTTTTATAATAGGCATAAAATGTCTCTCAAGAGATTTTAAAACCATACATTTTTCCCACCAGGACAAAAATTCTAATGAAGCAACTGTTATAGGACCTGTGTTACATTTGTTATTCTTCTTTTAATCTTTTAATCCTCTTATTTACTAATATAATCTTATTCCCAATTTCCACATTGTTTTTACTCCTAAAATGGATGCTTCATTCACATGGTGACATTTCTGTAATTAGAACTTGCCTTGCAATCACTCATATATTTAATGGTTTCTTCTTTCCTCCCCAAAATCTGTCATTAAAACGATGGATCATCCTATTGTCAGTGTTTTTACAGAATGTTGAAATATGTCTTTCTTTTAAGTTTTGTTTTTGTAAAATGGCTATGAAATAAATGCACTAAGCAATAACAACAAATGCTATTTATGAATATAAGTAAAAATCAGTTTAAGTTTATTTGTTCACAAGTGAGTTATCTGAATAACCTATCTAATGGAAGAGTAATAGCCGAAACTGGTTTGGCTCAGTGGATAGAGCATTGGCCTGTAGACTGAAAGGTCCCAGGTTCGATTCCGGTCAAGGGCATGTACATTGGTTGCAGGCACATCCCCAGTAGGGGGTGTTGCAGGAGGCGGCTGATCAATGTCGCTCTCTCATCGATGTTTCTTTCTATCCCTCTCCCTTCCTCTCTGTGAAAAATCAATAAAATATAAAAAATAATAATAGAAGAGTAATATCCAAATTGACCATGGCTCTGCTACACCCACAAGCCATGCCCATAGGCCATGCCCACAAACCAATCAGGAGCAAGTATGCAAATTAACCCAACCAAGATGGTTTCCCCGGTGATGGAGGAAGCCAAGTTTTCTGCACACTGTGGCAGGCCCAGGCCTCCACTCAAGGCTACAAAGTTTCCATTATAGAAGATAAATAAATCCCAACAAAAATGGCAGCAGCCACAGAGTTGGAGAGAGGAGGCTAGGGTTGACTCCATGATGAAGGATGCCACACTTTACGCACATCCTGGCTGGCCCAGGCCTCCACTCCAGGCTATAAAGTTTCAATTACAGAAGATAAATAAATTCCACATAACAGGGCCTCTGCTTGGGTCACTGGCGGGGTGTGGTTGGCTTTCAAACCACCACAGGCCTCTCGCCCAGGCTACCCCATGCCCAAGTGAACACCTACCCTAATCTGGGACACCTTTCAGGGCAATCCAGCTGACCCCGACCAATGTACCAGGCCTTTATCCTATCTAATAAAAGAGTAATATGCAGATTAACCATCACTCCAAAACACAATATGGCTGCCTCCATGTGGTCAAAAGATCCTGCGCCCATGTGGACACAAGATGGCCATCACAAGATGGCCAGCAGGGGAGGGCCATTGGGAGGGACCAGGCCTGTAAGGGAGGGCAGTTGTGGGAAATCAGGCCAGCAGGGGAAGGCAGTTAGGGGCAAAGAGGCTGGCAGGGGAGCAGTTAGACACAATCAGGATGGCAGGGAAGTGGTTATGGGGTGATCAAGCTGGCAGGCAGAAGCAGTTAGGGGCAATCAAGTGAGCAGTTGGGAGGCTGTAACCTGGAATGTAAGACGGGTGTTCAACTCCCCATTAAGGCCCTATGTTAGTGGGATTGGGCCTGAACAGGCAGTCAGACATCCCTCGAGGAGCCCATATTGGAGCACGTGCAGGCTGGGCTGAGGGACCACCCCCTCCCTCTGCCCATGCATGAATTTCATGCACCGGGCCTCTAGTAGTAACTATAAAGGAATAAAGAATTTGGAGGAGAGTGTATTCATGTTTAGTTATTATTAGGGTTATATATATATATATATATGTATATATATATATATATATATATATATATACACACACACACACACACACATATATATATAATATAATTTAATTATTATTAGGATTATATATATATTCATTATATATATACAGTGGTACCTCAAGATACAAATTTAATTTGTTCCGTAACCTTGAGGCATGGGAAACTATGAGATGCTCGAGTGGCAGTAAACTGGTGGGTTGTGTGCAGCCAGCCGATCCACGCGATTATTCATATCTCAACTGTTGCTCGTATTTCAAAGCAAAAATCGCTTGCTTGAGGGCTCGTATCTCAAAAATCTCATATGTTAGGGCACTCGCATTATATGTAATCCTAATAATATGTATTATTAGGATTACATATATATATATATGTAATCCTAATAATAACTAAACATGAATATTTTTTTTAAACCTCATGCAAGGATATTTTTCCATTGATTTTTAGAGAGAGTGGGAGAGGGAAAGACTGAAGGAAACCCAAATATGAGAGAAAAACTTTGACTGGTTGCCTCCTGCACAAGCCCTAACCAGGGCAGGGTCAAGGGAGGAGCCTGCAACAGAGGTACATGCCCTGGACTGGAATCAAACACAGGACTTTTAAGTCTGCAGGCATATGCTCTATCCACTGAGCCAAACCAGCTAGGGCCCTGCTTATTTGAATTACTCACCTCCTTCAATTGGAAAAAGAGACTCAGTTCTAAGTGGAGCAATTTAGAAACAGTAAAACTAAACCAGGGGCTTTCCATGAACTTGTTTAACAAACGCCCTAATTACAATTCTATTTCAAATTTAATACTCCTCGGTAAGAAAAAATGGTGTTTGCTCTCTAAACACAAGTTGGAGTGTAAGCTGAGAGATGGTGGAAATCTCTGTTTGAAATCAGGCAGTTGCATGTTCCTCTCCACCTTCTGGATGCTGGGCAAAACCAGTCCTTCAGTTTGCAGATCAGAGATGGGTGGCATTCAAGCTGATATTAAGGATGCAGGGGAAGGTTCGGGGGGATGGGGGTGGGGGGCAGTTAAGAGATCAACCAAAGGACTTCTATGCATGCATATAAGTATAGCCAATGGACACAGACACTAGGGGGCTGAGGGCATGTGCTGGGAGGTGGGGGAGGCTGGGAGGAGCTTAATAGGGGGAAAACGAGGTATATGTACTACTATTTGTAATACTTTAAACAATAATAATAAAAAAAGGATGTTGGTGCTTTTTTTTAAGATTTGACCCGCCCCTTTCCTCCAAAAATTTATTTCAATTAGTCACTAGGATGAGAACATAATGTTGAAAAACAAATAATTTTATGTTAAGCTGCTTATGTAGCCTATTAAAATAGGTTCTACATGGTCAGTATGGCAACAAAATGTTACTGCTTGACCTGGCACGCACCCATGCAAATATGGTGACCATCCTGGCATTCTTATGGTACTCGCATGAACTTGCTTTATTTTCTCAGAGAAACAAAAGCACTTAAACTTTAAGATCTAGAAGAAATTATTCTTCTAAAATCCGCATTTAAATTATAACTAACAATTTCACAAATTTTAAGTGAAAAATAAATGTAATGAAATATCTATACCTATAGATTATTTAGTGATGATTAGTACTAGAATTATAATCATAATTATCTTTTGATCTCAAAATATCCCAAAACCTTAAAAGCAGTTAATATTCTAAAACTTTTTAAAATATTAAATTATTCCATATTTTTTAAAGTAAGCATTCACTATAACACTAGGCCAGAAATGGCAGGCAAGATACTATTTCTTAAAAATCCTAATTTGGTAACAAAAGAATAAGAGTTTGATGAACATTTCTTAAATATAATATATATTACATATGCATGCACATGTCATACATATAAACACATATATACATACTATATATATACAGATTAGGAACAAAGAAAATTAACAATTTAAAGTGATATATAGTGTGTATAGTATGTAGAAACATACACATATAGGTATAATATGTAGATATAAACATGGATATATGTATGTATACATATTTATACATCACACACATGTGCACACATATAATTTTGAATTCTAGCAGCTGTCCTGGAGGAGGTGGGAGTGGCCGAGGAGGGATTAATGGAGAACAAGGAAACATATGTAATACTTTAAATAATAAATAAACAAACAAACAAATAAAAATAAATTCTAGTAGCAGTCCCACTGCTAAATGCCACTCAAATATAAACAAGGACATTTATTTCTTATAGTATGACAGATGGCAAACCCCATGCCATGAAACATGTTTGTCATTACTGATCAAGACTCAAGAACCACACCTAAAAGTCAGAGGGAAGAAGTGGCTCAAAACCTCTGTAAGATGGGGCCTCTGCTACCATTCAGATGTTTTCTAGGGCAATTAGGGCCTGCTTCTATTGGCTTAAGCTACATGCAAGTTGGGCAGTGTCCTAGAGAATGTGCTCTCATAGCATTCGGTCATCAGCTGGGAGCATTACCTCCACACAGTACAACAAATATAGGTCTGCCTTAGTAATGTCGGCTTCACTGCTTATTACTGGTGGACCCAGAAGAGCCATGCTGTAGAACGTCAGCTGTAGAATCTACTTCAGGAGCACTCCCCTAGGAGCAAAGCCCAGAGCACAGTGTGTAGCAGAGTGACATAAGAACCACTTAGCCATGGGAGGGAGTCCAGCTGCCCAGCGTTCAATCTGTGTGAACTGAGAGTTTTGACCATATCAAAGTTTCTGGAGTTATCTATTGCAAAATCCAACAAACTGCCATATTTACTTTTTTGTTGTTAGAACAAACTCAGTCACAGCATACATTTTATCATATTGCTAAATAAATTGGAAAATTCACCTGCATAAGAAATTCAATTTTTTAATCTCTCTCTCCAAAAACCTTACACTGTTTTAATATTTGTAATTCATGGTGCATCCCTCAGGACTGATCTTAAATGTTACCTCTTTCTGAGAGCCTGCTTCTAAGTCCAGGGCATGTACTCTCTCAATATGCTTCCAAACCACTCTGTACTGACTTCTAACAAGATACTGATCACAATGTACCACAATCACTTCTTTTTCCTTTTCTGCTGCCCTCCAAGTTGACTCTGAGCTCTTTGGAAAAAAAGACAGTGTCTTCTTCAACCATGAAGCCCAGAAACCTGGCTCGTGTTTGGCAGAGTCAGTGTTCAATAAATGTTTGGTGAACAAAACCATCAAAGAGGAATTACGTTTAAGTGAAAGAGAAGTTGGCTCTCTGGAGGTAAGTTACAGAGAGGCCAGAAGGCATTCTGAAAATCCAGGGAGCTTCATTGAGAGAAGATAGGTTCTTTATCACTGGGAGGATTTAAGTTGGCACAAAATGGCTATTTAACAAGGAAACTAAATCATTCATCAGTTGCTCATCTGCCTGGATGCACTCCTCCACCTCTGAAGTTATTGGCTTCATCATCTCTAGCCCATAGAAGCAAGCCCTAGGTTTTAATTATTGACTACAGTTTGGTATTTGTTTCCTTGTGTCACAGATGCTGAATGGTGCTGATTTCCTTTTAAAATAGCAACTTCAATAAGGACATCCATGGCATTGCAAAAAAAGCTGTGTTGTGGGTCTCATGGGGAACTCCAGGATCCATACCAGTTTTGTCAGCCAATTCATGACCATAAAAAAGTGTCAGAATTAAAAAGAACTCCTGGATATACTGGAAATGTTAAGGCATTGCCGCTAATCACACAACCAATCTCTTAGCAAATGAGATGTTAGCTTAACAAGAAAATTCTTGGTCTAATGGAAAGGGGAAAACAAAATTAAATCGCTTCAAAAATCCTTAACATCCACAGATGCCTTATTACAAGCTACCACCTGTGGTCTTTGTTGCAGCGTGCAGGCTTCCAATTTATGTACACTACTGTTCTGGGTAACAAGCTGTTTCCCGCCAGACGCATCAATTCATCATTTTAGCAAAGTCTCAAAGTGCTCCACAGATGGACATTAGGGAGAAAAAGCAATGGTCTGCCACATGCATTTGACAAATAAATTGTTCCTGAACTGCTATCTAAATTAAAGCTAGATTTGAAATGCCTGGGAGAAAGACAAGGCTGTCACTTAGTGAACCCCATTAGTTAAACTGGCATCCTGGAGAAGTATGGACTAAAATTAGATACTGCATCTCACCTAGAAATTGGATGCAATGCTTCTGGGGAATGTAGGGGGGTATTGCTACTGGTAAATATGATTTATTTTTTCAAATGGCTAACTAATTTTGGAGAACCATTTTCTACCTACAAGGATTGGAAAGTTGTTCTAGAAGGTTCTTCTGTTTTACCTAACAAAATATTGGTAATTTAACCTTCATAGGAAGACAGGTCTCCCACTATTACAATAAGGTAGTGAACGGTTCTTTTTTCTAAGATATTGGTTAGTAAACCACTACGATTGTTGAGAACCATGGGTACTCAAACCTACGTCAGCTGGCTGCTTATAATTACTTAGTTGGCTTTCAGTATAATTTCTTTCAGTTTTAAACACTTCCCCAAATAAGAATAAACTTTCAAAAATACTGCCTGTATATAAAATCAATGAGTCATTTTTTTCTCCTCACCATATTTTCTTTTCAGCTACATTCTTATTCTAAATGCAAGCATTGAAACTGTTCCTGAATTAAATCTTTCCACTAAACGCAGTGGGCATAGGTTGAGCATGGGGGTACTAAGAAGATAAATTTCTTTGTTGGCTTCCATGCCATGTGTTCCCACCATAATTTTGAATAGAAAAATCTGAAAAGGACAGCAACAGGAAATTAAGTGAGGGTAGAAATGAGCTGGGAAGGTCAGTAATAAATGTGCATTTCATGAAATAAACATGTGCATTTTATCTTTATTTATTTCAATTCTGACAAGCTGTTTAAAAAACAACTTTTCAACCAACTGCTTCAGTCCTTCCTTATGCCAGGGGTCAGTTTCTACATTTCTGACCCATTAGTTAGCTACAGAGTCCATTTATACTGGCAGACTATCTCAGTGGGATTGGAACTCTATTACAGTCAGGTTCTTGACTCTCCATTCAAAAACATCAACCCCAAAATTTATGTGCCATTAATATAGGCAATAATGAGCTCTAGTTTCAGCTGAAAAAAAACAACACACACACACAAACAAACTGGGTTATCTCAGCACTTAAGACGTTTATCTGGTTCATAAGTAACTTGGTCATTTTCATTTCTAATCAGTAGACTAAACAGACTTAGGGACATAATTTTTTTTTCATCAATGTGGAAACACCCCAGTACTAAAAGCTCTTGAATTGGGCTTTCCAAGAACCAGGTGCATAGTTCTCCAATATTAGTTAGCCATCTCAGAAAAAATTCATATTTACCAGGAGCAATAACCCCCTATTGTATTTTGAGACCAAAAAAAAAGGAAGAAGAAGAATTTAACCAAGACTTTGGGACCCCAAAGATTGAAGCTGGTGATTGACAGCTGCAGGATACCTTCTAGGGAAAACTATCCCTATCTTTGACTTAAAGAGTTTCCCTTCAGAAGTTAGATATTGGAGACCTGATTGGGTCTTAGAGGACATCTTCTACAAACTGCTAAAAATATTCAAAGGTTGTATAGGAGTTCATTACTCATAGTTAGATTTTCTGTCTCTTTCGATATGGCTTTCAACCATGTTTCCACTATTTACACGGTTGTGAGAAGAGGTAATGACATATAACTGGAACTATTTTGTTATTTTGTATTACCTTGAAGAACCAAACCAAAACCAAATCAACCGCTGGGCAGCAAACAAAGGCTTTGGACCAGAAAAATATAAAATCTTTAAATCAGAGTATATGCACGCATGTATTATTAAAATATGGCTACAACTTTAATTATATTTTAAATATTTCCCCCCAAATTCCTAATCATTAGTCATACATTCCATCGATTTCAATCTGTTTTCACTAATACATGTCTGTAACTATTGCTGTGTTTAATAACATATACTGATATTGACCACCAAGAGAGGAGCAGGTTAAGTAAACCAGTCTTCAGACTGAGAGAAGTCCATTGTCACACAACAGGCAAAGCCTGAACGGAAGCAGTGAGTTTCCTCCCACTATAACTGTCCAATATGCAGAAGCAGAGAGTTGGGTGAATTAGAAGTAAACATATTATTAGAGAAATCAAACAAACTTTAGTACATGGGATTTTCTAATAAGCCTTAGCAGTGAGTGTTCTCCAGACCAGACACTGGGTTACAGAGACAACAATAACAAAAATAGTCTCTACCCTCAAGGAATTCACAGCCCACTGAGAAAATTAATCAGCAAATGCCATTTCACTGTTGGCAAATGATATTGGAAAGATCAATTCGTGTGCGTCTGAGCCCAGGCAGGAGGGCCCCTACTCTGGCCTCGGGCTGTAAGGATGGGGGTTTCTTGGGTAGATGAAAAACCAGTGGGTATTGGCTGAGTGAAGAGGGAGTAAGACTTCTCCTTGGCAACCACAAGAGCAGAGAAGAGCCTCAGAGGAAAACAAAAAAGTGTGTGCATGTGAGGAAATAAAGTTTATGGCAAGCATTAGAAAGCCTGTGGTAGCGAGCAGCAAGAAATGAGGCTAGACAGCCTCAGAATATAATAGGCCTTGAACTAATGAAATACTATTCTTATTTCCACCGGTACTCCTGATGCCCAATAAAAGTGTGCTATTTAATTTCTTTAACTGTTAACAGAGAACCGGAATAATCAAACAATGCGCAGAGAGTTTGGAGTTACATTTATTATGTGCAAGTCCAGAGGAAAATGTCTCTCAAATTCTGGGCCCCAACATGGAGGAATTTTCCCTATTTTTATGTTTTTACCTTCTTTGTCTCCCAAATAAGGGATATTTCCCACCCCTTTGCAAGTTCTTAAAGAGCCCCTACATGCTGGGGCCTTGAGACCTCAACCAAAGGCCTGGCCTGGTGGCAGAACTGATAATTTTGTCCGGGGAAGGTTTAATGGCCTCTCTGGAGTGAGAGTAGTCTCATTTTCCCTATTATTTAAGCAAGCAAACATTTACAGAAGCCCAATAGCAAGGGTTAAAATTTCAAACAGCAGTTTTTATATAATATAGATGCTTCATAACTACCATATTCAAAAGACTTGAAAAGTTTGTTCTAAATGTCTTATTTAGATGAACTTTGTAAAGACTATTAATTTCCATCTCAATGCAAGTTATACCCTCACAGCAAAGTGTTTCTGTAGACTTCACTTTGACAGTCTTTGTATTTGAATGGTACTGTTTAATTATGTTAACAGAAAAGAAGCCAACCTACTTCCTCCTTTTAGAAGAAGCAGAAAATTAAGAAATATCTTATTTTCTCAGAAGTTTTCCAGTAGCTTAATACCTGACCTTCAGGTATAAAAATCCACATCATTTCCCACATCTATTTAATGAATAAAGGAATCACAAATTAAATCCCTGTAATTGTGGTTCCAGTCTAACCAAAAAGGCTTTCTTTCACAAACAACACTATGCTAAGGCAGTCATAGAAACTTCCAACACCACACTCTGGGGTGGCATTATAAGCAGCAGTATAAGCAGCAGTGTATGGTGCAGTGGAAAGAACAGGAACTTTGAGTGAAAGACTTGGGCTTGAATATAGCTTTGCAACCTAAAACTGTGTGACCTTGAAAATCACTTAATCTCACTGAGCCTCGACTTCTTCTTCTACCCACTGGAATAATACATTCCTGTGAAGGTTGTTGTAAAAATTAGAATTTCACAAAACTAGCTAAGGAATAAGCTTGACAAGGCAGGGAAACTCCACAGAGGGGGGCTGTGACTAATAGATCATCAGGGACTCTATCCTTACTGAGGTTCTTCAAACCTAAGCTACTGAGTTTCAGTGGACTTGTAAGCCACTCAATAACTCCCTCTTTTCATGCTCAATTCACAAGACACCTCCCCAAAATGTCCCTCCCTGTCAGATTCGATTGCCACCTGCCATTTCTATTTTTTTAAATTAAATCTTTATTATTCAGCTTATTACAATTGTTTCTCTTATTTCCCCCTCCATATCTCCCCTCCACCTGGCTCCCATCCCTCCCTCTACCCTTACCTCCCCAGAACTGACCTCATCCATAGGTGTATGATTTTTGTCCAGTCTCTCCCTGCACCACCCTCACCCCTTTTCCCCTGGAAATTAACAGTCTACTTCCTTTCTGTGCTCCTGATTCTATTATATCCACCAGTTTATTCTGTTCCTCAGATTTTTAATTCACTTAATTTTTAGATTCACTTGTTGATAGATATGTCTTTGTTATTCATAATTTTTTTTATCTTTTACCTTTTTCTTCTGCCTCTTCTTAAAAAGTACCTTTCAGCATTTCATATAATACTGGTTTAGTGTTGATGAACTCCTTTAACTTTTTCTTGTCTGTGAAGCTCTTTATCTGCCCTTTAATTCTGAATGATAGCTTTGCTGGATAGAGTATTCTTGGTTGTAGGTTCTTGCTATTCATTACTTGGAATATTTCTTGCCACTCGCATCTGGCCTGCATAGTTTCTATTGAGAAATCAGCCGATAATCACATGAGTGCTCCCTTGTAGGTAATTAACTTTTTCTCTTGCTGCTTTTTAATATTTTTCTCTTTCTCTTTTGCTCTTGGTATTTTAATTATGATGTGTCTTGGTGTGGTCCTCTTTGGATTACTTTTATTTGGGGTTCTATGAACTTCCTGGACTTGTAAATCTAATTCTTTGACCAGATGTGGGAAGTTTTCAGTCATTATTTCTTCAAATAGGTTTTCAGTATCTTGTTCTCTCTCTTTTTCTGGCACCCCCACAATTCTGATGTTGGTACGCTTGAAATTGTCCCAGAGACTCCTTACATTATCTTCACATTTTTGGATTCTTTTTTTTTTCTTGCTTTTCCAGTTGAGTGTTTTCTGATTCTTTATATTTCAAATTTGTGACTTGATTCTTGCCTTCCTCTAGTCTGCTGTTAGGTCTCTGTATAATATTTTTTTATTTCAGTCAGTGTATGTTTAATTTCTAGTTGGTCCTTTTTCATCTCTAGTTGGTCCTTTTTCATCTCCTCTTGGGTCTTGCTAAATTTATCCATCTTTTCTAGGAAATTCTTAAAAAACCTTATAACCGTGGTTTTGAACTCTATATCCATTAATTTGTTTTCCTCCATTTCTTTTGTTTGTGATCTGTTCCTTTGTGTCTGCATTTTCACTATGCTGGGAGAACTTCTGTGTTGGATTCAGCCTTATGATACAAGACTTGCAAAACTGCAAAAGCCTCTCTGTAGAGCTTGGGAGGGGTGGAGTCTCAGGGCTTAACAGACTACGTTGCCTTCCAGTCGGCCCTGCCCTACGTGGCCCCTGGGTCTCATGTGTCTCTCGGTAATCACTGGAGCGGTCCCTGTGCACATGTGTGGTGCCTCTAGGCTGCTGCCTTTCTGGCTCCCTGCACTGTGGGACCATATGAGTCTGGGTCCCCAAGGTCTCACCTTAAACTGGGGTTTAGTGGAATTAGAAGTGGCACAATTGGGAGGCTCTGTCTCCTGCCCACTAGTGAAAGCCAGCAGCACAATCAGCAGTCCGTCTTCTGCCCTTTCATAGTTCCCCTAAATTTCTGTGCACTTCTCCGTTTTCACAGTCCAAACTCCCCCCATATGAGTTTTGGCCAGACCTGGGGTTCAGTGCCATAGGATAAGGGGTTCAGTGCAGTTGGGAGTCTCCATTTCCCTCCTGCCAGAGGAAGCCAGCCACGCAATCCAGCACCCACTCTCTCCACATGCACGTCTCCGTACCTCAGCTTTTTGCAGCTCCTCTGGGTCTCCGTGAGCCCCTCTCTTTCCTTCTAGTTGTAGAATTTCCACTCAGCCAGCTTACCCGTGGTTCTGGATGATGTCCGTTCTGTCTTTTAGTTGTAGTTTTGAAATTGTTGTGCGAGGCAGCAGTTTAGGTGTTCACTTATGCTGCCCTCTTGGTTTCTCCTGTCATTTCTATTTTTTGAGTGCATGGCTCAGCAAGTAATGTCCCCCTGGCAGGGGCACAGGCGTCACCATTCATACTAATGCACTGCATTCAGTGTTCATTCAGATGACAATCCAGGTCTCTGAGCCTGTTCCTTCAAGAAACAATCACACTAACATTTAAATAGAATGGGGAACAGAAACATTGTTTATAACCTCTCAAAATCTCCACTTTTAAAGTTAATACATTGATTATGTTTCTTCCCCCCTCCCTCTTTGAACACAAAGATTTCAGTCTGCCCTAATGCCAAAGAGCAAGACCAGTTTTACTTGAAGTGAACTAAATCCTGTAACTAGGCATCGCTTCACTCTTTCAGGAGCTGATTCCTAGCTTCCTAAATGGGTCCTGAACTGGATGTTCACCTTGGCAACAGGTGAGATGACACTGTCAAACTTCAAAACACATGACCCTGGCAGGGTCTGGAGATACTCTTCCCATCAAGATGGTAGTTTCTTCCACTGGAAAACCTGCGGTTCAGTGTAAGAGTTTGCATGGTCCAAAGTACAGCCAAGTAGAAAGGGCATCGGTTTTTGAGTCCAAGAAACATGGGCTCAATCCCAGCTCACTATTGACTAGCTTTGCAAACATGGGCGAGTGCTCTAAGTCACTGTTTGCTCATCTGCTAAGGAGTCTGTCCACTGTACTGGGTGTGTAGGACTGAGGCCTGCAAACAAGGCCTGCCACCTAACTTTGTACCTTCCATGAGTGAACAATGATTTTTAGCCCTAGCCAGTTTGGCTCAGTGGATACAGTATTGGCCTGCGAACCGAAGGGTCTGGGTTTCAATTCTGTTCAAAGCACAAAGTACCTCAGTTGCAGACTCGATCCTGGCTCTGGTCTGGCTGAGTTCAGGAGTCAGCCAATCGATGTGTCTCTTTCTCTGTCTCTCCCTCCCACTCTTTATAAAAATAAATGGGAAAATATCCTAGGATGAGGATTAACAAAAAAAAATATACACACAAAAAAATGATTCTTACATTTTTAAGTGGTTGGGGGAGGGGGGGGATTGTTTTCTTTTTGGTTATATAAGTACCTAAGTAAGATTCCTGATTTTGTATCTTTGTCCACAAAGCCTAAAATATTAACAATCCGGCTTTGTTACAGAAAATGTTCGCTGACCCCGGACTTAGATGATTGCGTGGACTGGGACTATTACATAGAGATTTTATGTGCTTGGCCCGGCGAGGTGCTTAATAAGCATTCATTCTTCTCCTTTGAGGGGGAAACTGTGGCTTTGTGCAATAAGCACTAATTTAAAACATCTTTTTAAATGCTTAACAGTTTCCATCACTCATGAGCCTTGTGGTATTGGAAAATTTCTCTACCTCTCTGGAGGATCAGTTTCCTTCTCTTCAAAAAATGGCAGTTTCAATTCTAGTTTTATGTAGTACGTTTTTCTCCAGAAAAAAAAAAATGGAGTTGACCTTGAATAACACAGGTTTGAACTGCATGGATCCACTTATATATAGGTTTAATTTCAATACATACTATAAATGTATTTTTCATTCCTTATTTTCTTAAAAACATTTATTTTCTATAGCTTACTTTGCTGTAAGAGTATTGTATACAATACATATAATATATAAAATATGTGTTCATAGGGCATCGATGTTTTCAGTAAGGCTTCCTTTTGCTCAAGAGCAGGCTATTAGTAGTTGAGTTTCAGGAAGAGTCAAAAGTGATACTCATATTTCACTGCCCAGGGGTGTCAGGCTCCCGAACCCCTGCATTACTCAAGGGTCAATGGCAGTTAATTATTTAAAAACAAATGAAAAATGCTCTTTTACAGACAGAAACTCTTTGTAAGTTTACTAGAGAAAACTTAGAAAATCACCATCCAAAGGTAATTCTGGCTGATATAAATTCTAAAGTTGTCTTTCTAAGATTCCTACTTTGTTCCCAGGCACACTTGCAACTGGGGACTAAGTTCTGGCCAATGAGATATACATAAATTCTCTTATAAGGGTTTCCAGAAAGTCTCTTTTAAGAGCAGAGAGTGGGCCCCCATTCAATTTTCTCTCTCTGTACTGCGGATTACAATGCAGAGATTAAAGGTAAGAGAGATGAGCATTTGAAGTAATGAGAATGAGGCACCCTAGAAATGCAGAGAACTCTACGGACAGGAGAGCAGTGGCCTAGGAGTAACTTGGGAGTTTGAAATTTTTATGGGTCATCTTCCAGCTGTGCATGGCCCTCCTACCCTCAGGCCTCTTTTATTCTTTCTGTTATTGGTTTTTGGTTCATTTTATTTATTTTTCTCCTCTTATATGCACACTTTCTCACTTTATCTTATGTACTCTTGGCAGGTGAAGGAAAGATCATTTAAAATAGACCAAATTGCTACCACTGATTTTTCCTGGATGATAGGGTTAAAGTGGATTATATTTTGTCATTTATGTTTTCTTATAAAATGGTTATATAATGATTTTGCTAGCAGAAAAAAACAACAACATTTCTTAAGTGGCACATTGTTTGAAATGTTCTTGGTTTTAGGAATAAATTACAAAAGTACCCTAGGTTTCACAGAATATATAACACCTAAAAATCAGTCTTCATTCCCCTAAATATCCTTTAAGAACAGAATGAATTGCCACATTATCAGCTTACAAGTTCTATCAATGATGTTCATTTTGACAACCAATATACTGTTGGGAGAAGGAAAAAATCCTCAATCAAAAATGGTTGTGGAAGCTATACAGAGTACCTAACGAAATCAGTTTTTATTTTATTTTAAATATATTTTAATGATTTTTTTACAGAGAGAAAGGGAGAGGGATAAAGAGTTAGAAACATTGATAAGAGAGAAACATCATTCAGCTGCCTCCTGCACACTCCCTGCTGGGTATGTGCCCTCAACCAAGGTACATGCCCTTGACTGGAATTGAACCTGGGACCCTTGAGTCTGCAGACTAACATTCTATCCATTGAGCCAAACCAGTCAGGGCAAAATCAGATTTTAAAAAGGGAGGAGTGGGCAGAACAATTTAACATAGATTTAGTAATTGTACCTGGATATCCTCTCAGTTGATATTGTTTAATGATAATGACAAACTGCTTTTTAAAGATCACTTTGAAAATAATTTAATAAATGATTACACTGTGGAGATTACAATTATATTCAAGAGGACTAAAAATAATAAATAAGCTAGCTTCCTAATATTAATGAATGTGTACCTCTGGCCTGGGATAAAATTTAAAGTTAAAGCATATATGATCGAAGACAGCACAGTCTCTCTAATAACTCAGAAGATTATGTGCTCTGGGAAACTGTCAAATTGCTCCAAAAGTAGCTCCAGTGATGACAGAGCTAATCCATAGATGCAAATCACACTCTAACCAATAGTATTTGAACATAATGTGAAGGATTGAGGGGGTGAAGAAATAGATTTAGAACAGAGGAGAGTTATATCAAAGCAGCATGAAAATTTGCCCAAATCCTAAAAACGATAGCTTAACTGGGTATAATAAAAGTCACCAAATCCATTTTAGTGAAAATCCCAAAACCCCAACTCTCCCAGGAAATATTTTCACCCTTTCCCAAAGTGTTCACCAGTGATCATAGGTGTTAAGAAATATAATAGGTTAGTATAGCAATGGATGTGGACCTGGAAAAGCTATATTTAACAACATTATGAGTGGTGGTTGTTGTTTTTTATTATGATATATGCAATAGCCACTAAAAGTTTGAGAAGTTTGTGTGGCTTTGAGCAATTCTGCTTACTGAGATTTGCTGGAACAAGATAGCAGTAAAGCTGACCCAACATGTTGTTATAAAAAATTCCAAAACAGACTGAAAAGTTGAAAGAATAGGATTCTTTAAAATTATTTAAATTGTCCTGAGTATTCCTAAATCAATATTCATATACTCACAACCTAGATTTAGTCATTGTTATCACTTTATCAATTTTCTACCTACATATGTAGTTACATGTATATGTATATGTACATGTTTTATGTGCATATCTGTGGGGAGCTGCCTCGGTCATAAAGGGGTACCAGAGACCTGAATGCAGGCTCTGGACATAGCTCTCTGCTTTCTCACCCTTCAGTTTAATAAACAGAGATGTAAATGCATCTCTGTAGACATAACTAAACAGCTTGGCTGAAAAAATGTTGATGCCTATGTGCCAGATCTTGCAAGGTCTTGATTACTTAGAAAGTCAGTGACTGTGTTTGTGTAACCCCCTCCTCTGCTTGTGCTTAAATACTATGCTGGAAATAAATTCAGGGCTGCAGACTCAAGTCTCAGACCTCCCAACCACATCTTTTCTTGTCTTTTTCTTATCCTCACCCCCTCAATCAGGTACTGCTCGATTGCCGGCAGGTACAAGCACATATCCCCTATATAATAAAGAAGTAATATGAAAATTGACTGTCACATCAACACAAGATGGCTGCCTAAGACCAGGCCAGCAGAGGGGGTAGTGAGGGATGACAAAACAACTGAACAAGCAGGCTGTGTGGGGCAATCAAGCCAGCAGGGGTGAGAAGTGGGAGTTAGGGGCAACCAGGCAGACAAGCAGGTGAGCGATTAGGAGCCAGTGATCCAGGATTGTGAGAGGGATGTCCTACTGCTAGTTTATGCCCGATCTCAGGGATTGGGCCTAAATCGGCAGTTGGACATATCCTAAGGCATCCTGGATTGGAGAGGGTGCAGGCTGGGCTGAGGGGACCACCTCCCCATGCATGAATTTCATGCACCATGCCTCTAGTGTGTATATAATTAGAAAATAAGTTATAGATATCACAATTCTTTGCACCTAAATACTAAAGCCTGCAGCTTCTAAGAATATGTATTCTCTTACATCACCAAATCATTGAAAGCTTAGGATATTAACAATTATATAATATCACTAAGCATCAAATTCATATTCTAATTGTTTATGAATTATCCCTAAATACGTTATATAGAATTTTTTTTCTGTAACTGGAATCAATTGGGCTTTAGGCATTTTGGGATTAGCATCATCCAAGACAGCCCCCATTGTTTTCTGTCTCCTGGTCTTCACATCCTTGTATAATCCTGCCATGTTAGCTCCTTGAATGTGAGCTGGAGTTACTGAAATGTTTCTAAGGACTAGGCTACAGTAGAAGCGACAGGATGTCACTTTTGAGATAAAGTCGTAAAAAGGCTATGGATTTCACCTTGGGCATTCTCTGCTCTTTCTTGAATCACTTACCCTGAGAGAAGCCAGCTGCCACGTTGTGAGGCAGTCCTGTGGAAATGGCCCACAGCAAGGAGCTGCGGCCTGCCAACAGACATATAAGTGTGCTTGGCAACTGTTCCTCATCCTTGTCTTCCCCCAGAAGACCCTTCCGATGAGACTGTAGCCTAGTCAACAGCTTAAATTGCAGTCTCATAACAGACCTTAAGTGAGAGGCACCAAGCTAAGCTGTACCCAGATTTCTTAGCCATAGAAACTGTGAGATATTATTTTAAACCATTAAGCTTTGGTAAAACATGTTAGACTGCAATGAATAACTGATACAGATTAAAAAATATATTTTATTGAATTTTTTACAGAGAGGAAGGGAGAGGGATAGAGAGTTAGAAATATCGATGAGAGAGAGACATTGATCAGCCTCCTCCTGCACACCCCCTACTGGGGATGTGCCCGCAACCAGGATACATGCCCTTGACCAAAATCAAACCTAGGGCCTTTCAGTCCGCAGGCCGACATTCTATCTACTGAGCCAAACCTGTTTCGGCACTAATACAGATTTAAATGATAGTCTCTTTAGTTGCTTTTAATCTAGAACAGTCTCTGAACATTTTATTTTCCATTACATTGATGAACTGACGTGACTAGGCCAGTTTTCTTTTTAAATTCCAACATCATGTCTACTTGTTGGATTCTTTCCATGTATTGTCACTAACTTGTTCCTGTATCTGTGTACTTCCTATAAAATGAAAGGTATGTAGAAAGGCTTGAATAGATTGAAGTTTAATATTGTGGGCAAGAACACTTCACAAATGATGCTGTATATTTCATATCACATCAAGAGCAATAAGATGTCCTGTTGCCCCACCACTAGTAATGGTAATTTTAATGCTTTATATAAAGTTGTGACCACCATTTGGCTATTCTAAAGGCTCTGCTTTCCCTTGCAATTAGCAAATAATTTCCTTAAACACCTCTGAATTCTGTGCAGTCTTTACTCAATAATCCAAGGAGAACTCCACCTGCCTGCAGACAAGCTCCTATGATTCTTCTGTTTTATTGTCTGATTAGATATCATAGTTTGATTCCAAACTTTCTTAACTCTTCCAGAACTTTTGAAAAAAGAAAATTCAATATTTTAAAAAAGTAAAATTTATCTGAGAAAAATCAACTTCTTAATCCATAGGATAGCAATTTTTTTTTCAGTTAGAAAGTAAATAATAAGGCAGTGAAAGATAAAGTGATCGGTTTTATCTTTGAACACAATTAACAATCTATGCATAAGTATCACAATCTCCTTTAATATGAGGTCTTCAAAATAGCAGTCACTGCAATTCAATGATGAAATTCATCCACACCTATGAGTTAATAAGCCCAAGTTGGAATTTAGTGAATCACTACCTCCAGTAATTAAGAGTAAAAAAATTGAGAATCCAAGATGGCGGCATAGGTAAACACCTATACTGCTGCCTCGCACAACAATTTCAGAACTACAACTAAAAGACAGAACGGACATCATCCAGAACCACAGGAAAGCTGGCTGAGTGGAAGTTCTACAGCTAGAGGGAAAGAGAGGGGCTCACGGAGACCCAGAGGAGCTGCAAAAAGCTGAGGTACGGAGACGAGCGCGCTGAGAGAGCGGGTGCCGGAGTACCTGGCTGGCTTTCTCTGGCAGGAGGGAAACGGAGACTCCCAACGGCATTGAACCCCTTATCCTGCGACACTAAACCCCAGATCCAGCCAAAACTCATACGGGGGGAGTTTGGACTGTGAAAAGGGAGAAGTTCACGGAAATTTAGGGGAGTTGCAAAGGATCGGAGGTCTGGTCGCGCACGGCACCACGCGGAGGACGGATTGCTGATTGTGCCGCTGGCTTTCGCGAGTGGGCGGGAGACAGACCCTCCCAACTGCACCACTTCTGAGTCCACTGGGCCCCTGTTTTGGGCGAAGCCCTGGGGACCTAGACTCGTGTGGTCCTGGTTCGCAGGGGAGCCGGAAAGGCAGCGGTTAGAGGCGCTGCGGGCGTGCGCGCACAAGGACCGCTCCAGCCATTACCCAGTCACGGGAGACTCAGGGGCCGTGGAGGGCGGGGCCGACTGGAAGGCAAGGCGGTCCCTTAAGCCCTGAGTCTCCACCCCTCCCAAGCTCAACAGAGGCTTCTGCGGCTGAATCCAGCACAGAAGTTTCCCCGGCACAGTGAAAATGCCGAGACAAGGGAAGGGATTACAAGCAAAAGAAATGGAGGAAAAAAAACGACTGGATATAGAGTTCAAAACCATGCTTATAAGGTTTTGCAAGAATATGCTAGAAAAGATGGATAAATTTAGTGAGACCCAAGAGAAGATAATAAATACACTGACTGAAATGAAAACTATTATGTAGAGTACTAACAGCAGACTAGAGAAAGGCAAGGATCAAGTCAAAAATTTGAAATATAAAGAAGCAGAAAACATTCAACTGGAAAAGCAAGAAGAGAAAAGAATCCAAAAATGTGAAGATAATGTAAGGAGCCTCTGGGACAGCTTCAAGCGTACCAACATCAGAATTGTGGGGGTGCCAGAAGAAGAGAGAGAGCAAGATACTGAAAACCTGTTTAAAGAAATAATGACTGAAAACTTCCCACATCTGGTAAAAGAAATAGACTTACAAGTCCAGGAAGCACACAGAACCCCAAAGAAAAGGAATCCAAAGAGGACTACACCAAGACACATCATAATTAAAATGCCAAGAGCAAAAGAGAAAGAGAGAATATTAAAAGCAGCAAGAGAAAAACAGTTTATTACCTACAAGGGAGCACCCATACGACTGTCAGCTGATTTCTCAACAGAAACGATGCAGGCCAGACGGGAGTGGCAAGAAATATTCAACGTGATGAACAACAAGAACCTACAACCAAGAATAATCTATCCAGCAAAGCTATCATTCAGAATTGAAGGGCAGATAAAGAGCTTCACAGAGAAGAAAAAGCTAAAGGAGTTCATCAACTCCAAACCAGTATTATATGAAATGCTGAAAGGTACCCTTTTAGAAGAGGAAGAAGAAAAAGGTAAAAGACAAAAAATTATGAACAACAAATACACATCTGTCAACAAGTGAATCTAAAAATTAAGTGAATTAAAAATCTGATCAACAGAATAAACTGGTGAATATAATAGAATCAGGAGCACAGAAAGGGAGTAGACTGATAATTCTCAGGAGGACAAAAATCATAAAGCATCAAACAGACTGTGAAATTATAGCAGAAAGATTAAAGTTAGGTGAGGTAAATAAGTGATCAATCAAAGGACTTGTATGCATGCTTATAAACATAACCAATGATCACAGACACTGGGGGGTCGGGGTACGCCTGGGAGGGAGGGGGG